>RJVU01069905.1:3458766-3482812 GCA_003731715.1 Anabarilius grahami
TATATATTTTTGTGTGTATATATATATATATATATATATATATATATATATATATACAAAAATATAGAAAATTAAAATCAAATATATATTAAATTGTTATAATTTTTTTATTTGTTTTTTAGATATTTCATTGTAAAACACATTGGTCAACTTGGGTTGTATTTAATAGTGCTATAAATAAAATTGCCATTGCCATATATATATAACATCTTAGAATAACAATAACTTAAAGTTGCTTCTAGTTTTGTCTTTTGCCAATGGTAATGACCTTATCTAGGACATGTTATACTGTGAACTGAAGATGAGAACGACACCAAATGATGTTTCTCATTTAACCTGTCTCCTAAGTGATCGGACATGTCCTCGTAAGAACGGACGTCGGGTTCTTCTAACCTCATATAAAAGAGATGACACAGAAATAGACGGGCTACAGGTTTTGGTGACCTTGGTTTCCACTGGTCTCAGGTCACATGGCCGTTGCCGTGGTAATAATTCACACCAGCCAGATGGCATTTCCGTGGGCGCTCATGGAAAGGACAGGCCAAAAGGTCCCTGCTAGTCTCTTTTAGGACAGATCTGACCAATAGGGAGCAGGTTAACAAGATCCCTGTGCAAACAGACTGTCCTCTTTTGTCCCAGAGTGTGCAGAGCATTGGTGACCAATATAGAAGCTGATGAAAAATGCAATTTTTAACATTTCAGTGTCGTAATATAAAATATAAAACAAAGACATACCCCCAGTTTCACAGACAAGGCTTGAGCTAGTCCTAGACAAAAATACATGTTTGAGCTGTTTTAACTGAAAGTAACTTGTACTGACAGATCTTAAAATATGTCAGTGCAGTTGTTTTGTCTCAAGATGCACACCAGTAGTTTTTTTTTTCTTTTAGTAAACATTTATAAAAGCTATTTAAATGCCCTAATTGAACTAAGGCCTAATCCTGGATTGGGCACAAATACTTCCCCAATGCATTTCAAGTATGCAGCCAATTGTATATAAGGGATCAAGGCTTGACATTAACTTTTTTGCTCACCAGCCACTGTGGCTAGTGGTTTTCCAAAGTTACTATCCACTCAGCATTTTCACTGGCCACAATTTTGACTTTGATACCTTGGGCAAAAAAACTGTCATAAAGATATTTTTTATATTATTTCATAATTTGGCAGCAGGTATATTAGGCTGCTGTCACTTTAAGACCTGACGCACGGATCCATTATACTGTTACGCATGCGTTTTCTTTCTCAACTGTTTACGTTCACTTAAAACATAACTGACTGTGTTTACGGGAATACTCGCCAAGACCGGCATTTTGACATTATTTTGTGTGTATTTGACTGTTTAAGCGCAATAAGCAGCGAAAAAGGGGAGGCAGTTTTGTGTGTCAACTCGCTGTCGGAGAGATGAGAGAGCGAGAAAGCGCAGCTGGTATTGTGTATATTTTGCGGAAAATGTGTATTGGAAGTGTATTAATATGTATCGAAAAATTGACTTCCTCAAGAGTTCCTCTGTTTGTTAATTCATGCAAAATAGATAGTCATGGTAGGAATGTTCGGTAATCTTGTTTGGAAACCATGGATTCTTCTCACATAGTGTTATGGTTCATCTTCACAGATTGTAACATTGTAAATCTAGCAAAGTTTTTTTATATTTTAATTTTTAAATAATTGAATGTCCATTCATAACATTAGTTAATGCTGCTGTGTGAGTGTTTCTAATGCAACAGCTAAGGGGGTGATGAAAATTTGACATCCAAGTCTCTTCTGACAAACGCAGTGAATCTTTTGATATTTTTTTCCCTTTTTTATAAAGTCATAGAAATGCCATTGTGGATTTTGTCTTTTGCTATTGGGGAAAATGGGATCGCAAAAATAAAATTTGTTGTAGTTTCCATTCACCACTATAGTTTACCTAACTATGACGACTTCAGAGAATCACGAAAATGTGAAAAGGTTCCATTGTGGTGAAAAAAACACACTTCACCTTTAAGTCTCTAGTGAAGCATCAGTCTTGTGGTTGTTTTTGCTCATTTAATTCGGGTCCAGTTTCTCAAGGGCTGTGTTTTGCATGACTCAGGTGTTTGCATGTCATCTTCTTTACTCCACAAACAGTGCCATCACTCCTCTGTGTGTGTGTGGCCTCTTTCTGTTTAGTTTGCTCAGAGCTTTTCCCCAACCAACTCCAACTGGCCGTGAAAAACTCTCATTTCAACTCTGTATTCATTCACGTGGGGTGGGGGATCTGTGTTTATTGCTGTTATTGTTGCTGTCAAATGCACTGGATCTGGAAACGGTTTAGAGATATTCTGCAAGGCGCACGGATTTGCAGGGATAAAACGCTGTTGTCGAGAGGAAACCTCAGCAACGTTTACTAGCTGGCAGCACAACAAAACTACAGACACTTTATGCTGCACTTATGCATGACAATAAAATATGATGGTTTAATAGATACTGTACACTTGAATTAAATGATAGAATTGCTTTGTTCAGAAACTCCCATGTTCTGTCATGATCTTCTGTAGATCCACTACGTACGTTGCAAGTTCAGGACTGATTTGTGAATGTATTTGATTGATTCTTTTGATGAGTACCGGCTCATTTGTGCTTCATAACAATGCAAGAAACATCGTAATGGATTTTAAATGGTTTAAAAACATTTTTGTGACTTTTTGCTCACAGTTTGGAGTCCCAACGCATATTAATTATGAGGAACAGTGCTTGTGCACGTATGAGGCCATTAGGCATGTGAATCGTAAAGTAATGAAATCGACTGGTATGTGTGCGTGTTTGCGCTGACCGTCATTAGATTGTTTCGAAAAGCTAATCTGTGTCGAATTAGGCAATTATAAACTCATATTAACCACAGAGAGCTTCCATCTCTGCTGAGAAACAAACATTTCCATGAATGTGCACCCTAATGTCTCACCTTTCACAAAAAAAGCTGCCTAGAACAATCTCTTATCCATCAGACGGGCTGAATGGAAATTCCATCTCTCTGTGTGAACCTTCGGCAGAGGAAACAAAGAGGAGAGAAAAGCGTCGAGAAAAAGGCTTTTACGGTGTCTGCAAATTGAGTTGTGAAGATCCCAGAGTCACGTTCCCCTCCCGCTCAGCCGACAACATTAGAGGAGAAGTGAAACTGACTCAAGATTTAAGCAGTTTAACCTTCCTCTGTAGAATTAGCGCTCGAGACTTCAAAGCGGATACTTCAACGTGCGGAGAGGAATGATAAACCGGTTTTTGCTCGACGCCGGGTGCCTATTCACCAAGCGAGAGAGCCGGTCTGTCATAAAACAGCCCCTTAATCGCTGTGACCCTCTTAGGGCTCAATTTTCATACCTGTCCACACTTATTTTCCCCCATTCACCTCCACTGTTCCTGGATTAACCCTCCGTGCATGTGCTTTGATAGTTGCTACATTGGTGGCTTATATCTTTAAATACACAAAGCCAATATTTCACTAATACTGTGCTGTATGAGTGTGTCTTATTAACATTGGGCAGTTTGTTTACTCTTTGGACCAGTATGACTCTACCTAGCAACCTCCCACCTTGTGTTGTCAAAAGTACCGACTTCGGTACCAAGTTGGTACTGAAATTTTAAAAATGTGATGATACCAGCATCTCCCCCTAGCATTTTGAGCTCTGGTGAGCAGATTCTTAAACCCCTCTGATTGGCCATTGTGTTCATGCTCTCAATAGATATGTCTAGGGCACATGTATCAAACTCCACTTCTGTAGGGCCGTTGTCCTTCAGAGTTTAGCTCTAACCAGCTCCAAAACACCTGCCTGGAAGTTTCTAGTAATCCTAAAGACGTTGATTAACTGGTTCAGGTATGTTTAATTAGGGTTGGAGCTAAACTCTGCAGAACAGTGGCCCTCCAGGAATGTTAGACACCCCTGGTCTAGGGGGAAATGCTGGTATCGTCACATTTTTCAAATTGACTTGGCACTGAAGTTGGTACTTTTGACAACACTGCTCCCACTATACCTTAGTAACTCCATAGCAACGCTCACAACAGCCTGAAATCATTACTGCGGGTTTTGCATTGCGCAGTCTGATTCATTTTAGTGAATTGGTTCACAGCTTTCCTGTAGCTCAGTGGTTAGAGCATGGCACTAGCAATGCACAATTCGATCCCAGGGATTGCACATACTCCGATACAAATGTATAGTATAATGCAATGTAAGTCGCTTTGGATAAAAGCGTCTGCCAAATGCATAAATGTAAATGTAAATTTGAACACTTTGTTTCAGTGAACCTGTTCAAAGATCCGATTCACTGATTTTTTTTTTTTTGAGAATTGAAGGAATCGAATGAATCTCAAATTCCTTCCTGCCTGACTTTACATTAACTCTTTTTAGTAAAATTGCTGGTATTCCTGTTTATTTAGGGTTATTAACATGATAATGTTGATAATATTCTCAAAAATGTAGTTAACTTATTTTCAAAACCCTTAATTGTAGGTATTAAACTTCAGCATTTTTTTTTGTTTTTTTTGGTGAATTGGTTCAACTGAATCATAATAAAGAACCAGTTAAATCTTTTCAAAGACCTAATTCACTGCTTCTTTTGAGAATTGAAGGAATCAAAGATTCAAAAGAATCTTTCAAATTTGATGATTTTCCTGTTTATTTGAGGTTTTTATTTCGGTAATAGGTTGTCATATTGTGTTTTTTTTTATTTGTCCAAAAACAATATTATTAAGAATCTTGTTATATAGAAGTATTAAACTTCAGCATGTTTGTGAATCGGTTCAATTGAATCATAAAAAAGAATCAGTTGAACCTTTTCAAATTCCTTATTCACTGATTCTTTTGAGAATTGGAATCAGAACAATGACTCCTGCGTGAAATTTTACATTTAATTTTTGAAGTAAAATTGCTGATTATTCCTGTTTATTTGAGGTAAATTTTTTATTTAAATTGTAAGTTAAGCCATTTTCTGTTGTTTATTAATCAGAATGTTAAAAAATATTGATAATATTCTTAATAATGTTGTTGTTGTTAACAATATTTTCGAAACCCCTAATCCTAAATATTAAACTTCAGCATGTTTTGCAAATCAGTTTAACTGAATCATTAAAAAGAATCAGCTCAGCAGAACGATTTATTTGTGAATTGGCCATCACTAGAAGCTGCATGAATTAGTCATAAGCCCCACACATAAGGAGATTTGCATTGACGGATCACACCGCTGACCCTCACGCGTGTGTTTGAGGTGTGCCGCCACACACACAAGGCTAAACTGTTACAGACACTTCCTGTTTAAGCCGGTTCCTCCTCTAAATCCTTAACGACGTCCCAAAAGCACCAATCCTCAATTTTTTCCCCATCGATCCGTGCTGGAGTCTGATAGTTCGTCATGGCAATGAATCTCTGCATTTTCATATTAATACCCGGCGCGCTCACTCTTGGGGACGGCGATGGTCTCGGCACTTCAGTAAATAATGAGGTTTTAACAAAACTTTGGGGAGACATTAGTCTGCTGCATTGGCGAGGTAAAGGCCCGGCTTTCTGCACCCGGCTAAACCCGATAGCGACCCCATAAACCAGATCGTGAGAGAGGGAAGAGAGCTAATGGCTCATCTGTTGGAGTATATAGCTGTGTCTTCTCCCTGCTGGCAGCCGAAGCCTGAGCGAGTGAGGCCATATTGAGCTGTGTACCTGTACGGCGGCCCTCTTTATTTGTTTTGACTGTCTGATGGCAGATGTATTGAGCACTGGCCTTTCTTGTTCATTTTACAGAGGCCTTATTGAATCCCCTCTATTCTTCTTCTTCTGCTCTCTCTGTGCTGCTTTTATATCAGCCAGTTCTTCAGTCACCATAATTCAGCTCTCTATTGTCCATTCTGCCCTTCAGGGATAAAGGAGACCCCATGATTGTGTTTGTGTGTGTGTGTGTGTGTGCAAGCGTCTGCACGTGTAATGTGTTTTTTCACCCTTCCCACCCAGTGAAGTGCACCAGAATAAAAATCCCTGTATCATAGAAAACACAATATAGTTCACAACAGCACCAATCAATGACCTGTAATAGTAATGATATACTTCCCAAACACTAGTGTTCATACGTGGGGTTAGGGATTCGGTGTGCTTTCACTTTACTAAGTAATCAGACTGACGAATTTCACCTACTTGATGAAAAAATCGGGTGAAAAATAAAAACCCTCAGATGCACATTGAAGGACCCAAACCATATCTAGAAATCACAAGATCATAGAGATTTGAGGTGCAGGACTGTTTTCACACCAGACCAATCAGAAATCACCTAGCAGCTACCCAATACCTTGGTAATCACATAGCATTGCCTTGGCAATGACCCAGAAGAGTCTAAAATCATGGCAGCGGGTATTGCGCTTATTTTCAACGAACCTCGCACACCTGAAATTTCATATAGGTGCATAAGACCTATTAAGAATCTATTATAAAGGCAATTAAAGGGATAGTTCACCCAAAAATGAAAATTATCGCATAATTTACTCAACTTCAAGCCATCCTATGTGTATATGACTTTCTTCTTTCACCCAAACATATTAAACATTACAAAATATTCTGGCTCTTCCAAACTTTATAATGGGAGTGAATAGTAATAGATTTTGTCCAAAAAAGTCCAAAAAAGTGCATCCAACTTTATAAATTTATGAAGTAGAATCACTGGCTTCCGTATGCGAGTAAATTCCGGCGGAGGAGTGAACTTTGACCCAACACATGACGAACCGACAAACGCGGAAGAGCAGAGGATAGAGCAAAACAAAACACCGGTCATTAATTAGAAGTCTAAAACGAGAATTTTCAATAAGAAATGTTAGAGAAGCTTGAGTTTGTTGCTTAGCTCTATTTGTTTGAAGCGCAAGAGGCATCTACTCTTACCTAAGCTTACGCTACGCCTACGTCCTACGCCATATGCTGGAACTCGACTCTCTCGTGAACACGTGTACAGTCGTTACCGGAAGCTAGTGATTATAGTTTATAAAGTTATAAATATGGATATTTTTCTTACAAAAATGCATCGCTTCACTTTAGAAAGCCTTTATTAACCCCCTGGAGTCGTATGGATTACTTTTATGATGGATGGATGTGCTTTTTTGGGCTTCAAAATTTCGGTTACTATTCACTCCTATTATAAAGCTTGGAAGAGCCAGAATATTTTTTTTTATATAACTCCGATTGTGTTTGGCTGAAAGAAGAAAGTCATATACACCTAGGATACCTTGAGGTTGAGTAAATTATGGTATAATTTTCATTTGGGTGCACTAACCCTTAAAGTCTTGATTATTGAATTAGATCAGGAAGAGTTTTTTTTATACTTTTGACCTGACATTGTTTACCTAATTATTATTGGTAACTGGTCAATAGCATTTTTGTTAATAACTTATTATAAATCTGTTGGCATTGTATTCAAAATTGTATCTGAGCCTGATGTAACTGAAAAAAACTTATGTGCATTATCTTTACTAAAAGAAAAGTACCTGAAGTACAAGATGCAACCTCGTTTTCAGGTTTATAATGTCACAAATAACCCTAATTAAATGTTGTTCTTTTGATCTTTCTATCCATCAAAGTATCCAGAAGAAATTAATCTATGTTTCCACAAAAATATGAAGCAGCACAACTGTTTTCAACATTGATAATAATCAGAAATGTTTCTTGAGCAGCAAATCATCATGTAAGAATGATTTCTGAAGGATCATGTGACACTGAAGACTGGAGTAATGATGCTGAAAATTCTGGAATAAGTTGTATTTTTAAATATAGTATATTCAAATAGAAAACAGTTCTTTTAAATAGTAATAATTTTTCACAATATTACTGTTTTACTGTGTTTTTGATCAAATAAATGCAGCCTTGGTGAGCAGAAGAGACTTCTTTCAAAGCATAAAAACAATTTAACATCCCCATTTGAACGGTAGTGTAAATGTTTGACATCATAGTATATATCAAAGCACCATGACATTACTGTGCTTTTGTTTAAAATGACATTTCTTGCATGTTTGGTAGCATGGTGTATGCTTTAAATTTGCATGCAATGTATGTGCTTCCCTGCTAAGCAAATCTAAATGCAGTTCATCCGTAGTCTGTCGCCTATTTTGAATTGTCACTTCTAGTGTTTACATAACGGTTTCAGAGAGAAATGGAGAAAATCAGCTCTGACTGGAACCAGTGGGACGTCTCAACACGCCAAAGGGCAGTTTAGATACAGTCACACAGGGCCACACGCATACATACTGCAAACGAAATGCTCTTAGAGATCCTCTCCCTCAGCATGCTTTAATTTTTGCCCATCTCTTATTAATTAATTATGTTTCAAATCTTGTATGAATGCAGGTTTAACAAATTATCCACCAAAAATTGTCATTTTTTGTGGTGTTCTACACAGCCTCAGCATTGCTTGCATGTTTCGTGAAGCATATTGCAAGAAACAGGAAGTTGATATGGATTACAAATGTGATCTTTTATGATAGTGACGTTATTACGCACACTTTTCCAATGTAATTTGGATTTGGGAAGTTATCCGGAGTCGCCCAGGAGCTCTTTGACGGATGATGGAGTCGTTTTTCATTCCGGAATGATTTTGATCAGTGCGCCGGCGAATAGATTGTGCTGGATGACACCGTGATCATCTCCGCCGGTTTATTAAGGAGCTCCAGGCAGTTGTTCTTCCTTTCGAGTCTGGAAGTGTTTCCTGAACTCTTTAATATGAATTTATGCCAGGGTCATGCTTTTTGAATGACAACAGTGGTCTCGGGGCCCCCAAGTAAAAAACGTTTTTGGGGCGTTTTTTGATTGTAGTAATTAAAAAAAAATAAAGACAAGAAGAACAAAGCATCGAATTGAATCGTTCCCGTTCAATTCCCCTTGTTAGTAGCTTACTGCATTCCCCCCTCTATCCCCCTCTCTCCAGATGAATTTTATGTTTTTTCTTCTCGCTTTCTCTCCGTGGTTTTCCCCAGACAGGTTCCACAGTGTTTTAGAGGGGATGGATTTAATTGCTCTGTGGGGATTGGTTGGCGGTGCTGGGCCCGGCTGTTTAATTAGTGTACCCTGCCGGGATTGGTTTAATGCTTCGTGATCTTGAAATTGTCTGATTGTTCAGCCCTCTAGGGACCCCCTCTCTTTCTCTTCTTCCTCTCTCCCCCTCTCTCGATTCTTTCTCCATCTCCATGCCCCTATCGAGAGCAGCAGGTTTTGCTAAACGCTGCTGAAGGCCTTACTGGAGAGGGCAGGAGCTGGCCGCTTTCCCTCGGGCCGCACCGAAGGGTGTAAATGTGAGATGAGGGTTGTTATGACGGGTTCTTGCTCTCCAGCAACTGCTCTGATCCGTCCCGAAGCAAATGGAAACACAATGTTCCTGATAAAGGTCTCTGTACTTGTACTGTAGGTATTCCTGCTTGATAGCAGTAGCCAATGTTGTTCTGGCTTTTGAAGTTAAAGTGATAGTTCACCCAAAAATGAAAATTCTGTCATTAATTACTAATTAATTGATTAATTGACTAATTAATTGAAATCTGAGAGCTTTCTGTCCCTCCATAGACAGCTATAAACTACCACTTTGACACTTTCATAAAGAGATCGTTCATAAAGAGATCGTAAAACTAATCCATATGAATTTAATGGTTTAGTCCAAATTTTATAGAGACTCGATCGCTTTATATGATGAACAGATTAAATGTAGGCTTTGATTCACATATAAACATTCATTCATCCATCCAAACAAACATCCATCAATAGTTGTGGGAAACGGAAGCTCAAGCATGTTTGCTTGACGCTTGCGAGAACCAATGAGGTTCGTTCTCGTGTTACGCATCACGTTTGAGCTTCTTCAAGAACCAATGAGGTTCATTCTCGTGTGTTACAGTTTTTTTGAGCTTCCGGAAGAGGCTTGTTCATGTGCATCAAACAGTTTCGGTTGAGTTTCTGTTTATGTTCGCTGATGTTTATATGCTGCATAAAAATGTAACTTAGTCACATCGCCAGTGGTCTCTTTTTGAAAATGAATGACTTCAGGTTGTTTTGACACTTTGTGTGAACATCCCATACAGATTGTGCTGTCAGGATTTACATGTTTCTGTAAGTTCAGGTTTTGTACAGTGTTCTTATTGTTAATTAAAAATGAACATTTTTGTTTAATTCTGTAAACTACTGACAACATTTCTTCCAAAATTTTAATAAAAATATTGTCATTTAGAGCATTTATTTGCAGAAAAAAAAAAAAAAAAGATGCCATGTTTTCAGATCTCAAAGAATTCAAAGAAAACAGGTTTATATTCATTTTTTAAACAACATGGTACTAATGTTTTAACTTCAGAAATATTCAGAAATCAATATTTGGTTGAATAACCCTGATTTCCAATCAGCTTTCATGCGTTTTGGCACGCTCTCTACCCGTCTTTCACATTGCTGTTGGGTGACCTCATGCCAGCAATTCAACAAAAATTCAAGCAGCTTGGCTTTATTTAATGGCTGGTGACCCTCTGGCTAACATTTCAGAGGTTTTCAGTGAGATTCAGGTCTGGAGATTGTGATGGCCATGAAAGGATCTTTATCTGGTGGTCCTCCATCCACACCTTGAATTGGCCTGGCTGGCTGTGTGGATTGAAGCATTGTCCTGCGGAAAGAAACAATTCTTTCAAGTTGGGGAACATTGCCAGAGCAGAAGGAAGCAAGTTTTCTTCTAGGATAACCTTGCTTGTGGCTTGAGTCACTTGTCCTTACCACAAAGACGAATCTGCCTGATTCTGATCTTTTCTGATGAGTCTATTTTTCAGCTTTGCCCAACACCTGGTCCTCTAATGGTTAGACAGAGACCTGGAGAGGCCTACAACCCACAGTGTCTCGCACTGCGAAATTTGGTGGAGGATTGGTGATTGATCTAGGGGTTCTTCAGTAAGGCTGGAATCGGGCAGATCCCTCTTTGTGAAGGATGTATGAGTCAAGCCAGGTGGAGGACCACCATATCAAGACCCTGTCATGGCCAGCCCATTTTCCAGACCTAAACCCCACTGAAAACCTCTGGAATGTGATCAAGAGGAAGATGAAAGGTCACAAGGCTCCAAACAAATCTGAGCTGCTTGAATTTTTGTGCCAGCAGTGACAGTCACCCAACAGCAATGTGACCGACTGATAGGGAGCATGCCAAGACACATGAAAGCTGTGGTTGGAAATCAGGGTTGTTCCCCCAAATATTGATTTCTTTCTGAAGTTAAAACATTAGTATTGTGTTGTTTAAAAATGTTTTCTTTGCATTATTCAAAGTCTGAAAGCATGTGCATCTTTCTTTATTTTGACCAGTTGTCATTTTCTGCAAATAAATGCTCTAAACAAAGTTTTTACTTGAAATTTGGAAGAAATGTTGTCAGTAGTTTATAAAATAAAACAAAAATTTTGCTCAAACACATTTCACTGGTTTTGTATGAGACTGTGTACTGTTTGAGACTTTGTTCCACAATGCATTGCACCCAACTTGTCCAGTGTGATGAACAAACCAGAAGCAATGTCAGCCATGAATAACATCGTCTTGACAGAAAACTGGATTGAGATGCAAAAGTATGTATGAAGTAACTGCAGACTACTTGCTGAATCAAGCATGCAACATTCTGAGACCATTGCAGTATACTACTGTGTAAAGTGTTGAGCATTGCATTCTGTTTCACACATTGAGACTCATTCATCAAAAAAAGCAAAGTCAATCAATGTAAATTGTTTGCAAAACTTTAGGGATATTTCACCCCAAAAATTGTCACGATTTACTCCCCCTCGTGTCCAGTGTTTTTCGGGACCCCATTAACTTTAATTGCATGGTCAAAAAAAGTTGAAACCTCTAAAATATCTTCTTTTGTTTTAGACAGATGAAAATAAATTTATACAGGTTTGGAATGACATGAGAGTGAGAAAATGGCTCCATTTTCATTTTGTTTTAGTTGGCTGAACTAAATTGTCACACTGAATTGCATGCAACAGTTTTTGTAAGAATGGTTTTGTGAAACAACTTGCACAATTTGTTCTGCTCATCTTTCATGAATAAGGCATAATATTGTAAAATAATAGTTTAAAAGTATATACTGCACAGTATTTACTCTCTCACAATGTCTTTGGCTATTACTCTTTGCCATTGCTACTGCTCTTTCGCAAGTCAAATTACAATGGCTGTGATGCAGGTTTTTTTTTTGTCACAGACACAAAATATCAAAGTGCGATGAGCTTGATTCTTGCAGTGTGCACTTGACTTAAGAATGAACAGCGGCACATCACAGAATTGTTCACCCATTATCTGTCAGGTTTCAGTGCATCTAATGTGATACCTGCACAGCTTTGGTTATTGTGCAGAGATGACCGATGTTAGTGCAACAGATGACTGTATCACACTTTGTAAAATAAGAAAATCAATGAGGAGAAAATCAATTTGGTGAAAATACAATTTGACTTCCAAAAGCACGACTGGATGAATGTGTTGGTAAAGCTAAAGCCTGCTGCTAACTCAATCATCTTACACTGAGCTCAGACATTTTAATGGTTTGTTTTGAAATTTTTCTATATCTTTCTTTCAAAAGGGAGCAGTTTTTGTGCTGATGGCTCTGACGCTATGCTGTTTATGTATTGACAGGTTATTTTCCATAGAATATAAGCTATTATTTTGGTTTGATGGCAGCATCTATATGTGGGAAAATCTGTGGCACTATAAATCAATGTCATTTCAGTTTAACCATTCAAAGCTTCTGCACCAAAAGCTCGCAGTCTGTAAATACAGGAACTCTCTGTATGGTTCCTACCAGCACTGAGCTGGAAATGATCAAGGCACCATATGAAGCATCTTTAGTTGAGATAGACTTCTGACCGGTGCATTAATCCCAGAATGCTCTTCTGTAGAGCTGCTTCCCAGCTCTTCCACTGCCAGCAGCACAAGTGCTCACATCCCTTTGAAATATTGTGTGTTGATTATTATATTCAACAAACCCAGTGTACAATAACTGCTGCATGGAGTGATGTCCGTCCTCCAGGATTTAGATGAAAGTAGCCTTTTGCAACTCCTGCTTACCCATTTTTCACTGGTGCTGGATCCCAGCCTGACCCCATTCCACACATTTCCATGGTTCTGGGCTGGAAAATTGTCTTTACAACGACCTCTTAAACCTGCTGGTCTTGAACTGCTAAGACCAGTGACTGGGATAATGTCTTCACCACATACATTTTCCAAACCAACAACACTGGTACCATTACAATCCATCTACACTTGAATCACTAGAAGTGATTATGCTCATTCATTTGACATACACATTGGGCCTCATTTACAAAACAAACGTACGACAGAAAACTTACACTGCTTAAATGAATTAGTCCGCTGCAATGATCAGCATGCTCAGCGCCCAACCAAACACATTTTTGCGCATGTGAAGGATGCTGTTTTGTGTGGATATTGGAACAACAGTGAAATATAAAGCCTTGTTTACATAATGAATATATTTTAGCAACCCAAATATTAGATCGAAAAATGGAAACCTTTGGATTGTGCCGAATGAGAGAGGTAGCCTACACGAGCCCAATGCCATTTCAGTTTCACTTTAAATAAATTCATTTTGGCTTGATGTTTGAATGCTGTTTATAATGAATGCCATGTGTTTTATTTCATAATTTTATAGCTACTTATTTTTCATTCTTTCTGGTTCTGTTCTGAATACTGTTACATTAAAAGATTTGTTGTAGAGTGAGGGGAACTAAAATAGCCATAGGCTATAGTGTTTATAATGTTTGTAAATGTTTTATTTACCGGTATTTAATATTCATAAACATTAATTTATTTTTTGCAGTTATGAGGTTAACAGGTGTTTTTGGAGTACAATCAGTTAATCTTTCATGAGATGGCTTCCTCTTCTTGACCGGGTTACGTTTCTCCATGTCGTAAACTCTAGGGGCGAGGCTTCTAAACCATGAATTTTTAGGGGCGTGATATTTAAATGATGATTGTTTTCAGCCGCCACATTTATCAATGTGCGATCATTCATACGATGGGATTGGCAGCATACAAATGTTTCATGAATCACATGTGAACCCTGTCATAAGGTGATTTCTGCGCTCGGATCTACTCATTGATAAATGAGGCCCAATGTTCATATGTTCTACTGCAAAGCTTTTCAAACCACTTTATTTTCCCCCATCCTTCTGAAAAAAAAAGTATTTATTTAACAATAATATTAAATAAAATATTATATAACATATGCTGGGATTTTATCTTTTTTTTATTATTATTATTATTATTATTATTATCATTTTTAAATAATTTTGACATCAAATCCAGCTTACCATAGCATAATTCTAAATTCATTTTATGTATTTATTAAAAAAAAAAAAAAAGACTTTGGATGATCAAATACGTTCTATATAGTAGAAAAAAGGCTCATAAATGAAGACTTTTTTTTTTTCGCCTAATTTTTTGAGCATTATATAGTACTGTTAATCATCATTGTTCACTTCTAAAGGAAGTGGAGTTGTGGGTTTGTTCTAAAAGGTCATAGATATCACTAGTAAGTGTAGTTTTCAGGGTACAGCAGCACGGGCTGATGAGGGGTAATTTACTGCAGTGAATTGAGTTAATGCTTAAAATAAGCTGTTGTGAGATTAGTGTGTTCTCTGCTGGAGTTTGTGAATATGAGAGCGGTTCTTCCCCAGTGATCCCTTTCATAAGAACGACACAAGCTCAAATTAGACTTTTGCTTGCTCAGCTGCACCTGCTAGAAGGACACGGTGAAAGCAATCAAAGTTAACGAAAAAATCTGATGTTATGTAATGTTGTGTGTCCCCTCTCAGTAACGGGTTCTGTGTTTTTTTTTCTTTTTTTTTCTGTGTGTTGTTACATGGCCGCTGGGATTGCCCTCTACGCTGGTATTTGAGTTATGAGCGCAGTCACCTTGATGGAGGGAGATTGTACCGCGTGTAAAGGGCGACTCCAGATGGGACGACCGTCCTTGAGTTTAGCTCAGTCACTGCCGAGACTGTTGACCTCAGCCGTTATGACACCAGACATCAGATGCACATTAAGTGTTTTCTCTCACTGAACGTACACACAGGGTAGGTTGTTGTGGGTTTGTTTTGAAGGATCTTCAACTGAAGAGCTCACATTCAATGATTTTTTTCATTGCAGTGATTTTCTTAACAACCCATTGATCAGATTAATAATTGCTAGTATAAATTATAGAGGAACACGGTTAACAGAGTTAAGAGACATTTTAGCATATGCTTTTCTTGAGATTCATAAAACTCTTATATTTCTTATAAAATGCCTGTTTATGTTCTTGTTGATACTAGCTACAGTGGTCAATAGCAAACATTTTATGTTGATGCTGAGTAGCTCCGCCCACATGAATTCTCATTGGTCCAAAATCAAGTAACCCATAACTACATCAAACCTCAAATATGTTCTGATTTGTTAATATTTTGAATTAGATTTTATTTTTATATTTTCCATTTTAATTTTAGTTTTAACAATTTTGTGATTNTTTATTTTTATATTTTATATTTTTTAATATTTATATATTTATTTTAGTTTTAATCATTTTAGTACTTCAACTTTAAATGTATTGGTAACACTTTACGATAAGGTTTCATTTGATAACATTAGTTAACTGCGTAAGTTAACATGAACTAACAATTAACAATTTCAACAGCATTAACCTTAGTTAATGATAATCTCGACACTAATACATTTAAGATCAAAAGTTATATCTGTTAACATTAGTTAATACGCTGTGAACTACTGTAACATGAACATAAACATTTACATTAACCCTCTGGAGTCTGAGGCTGATTTGGGGCCTGGAGAAGTTTTGACATGCCCTGACATTTGTGCTTTTTTCAGTTGTTCATAAACATATTAATGACACAAGTGTCATTACACTGTATTCAGCACAAACTAGGCTACAATAATATGTGAGGAACATGTATGTACATGTTTGTGTTTTTAAAGGAATAACATTTATGCGTGGTTATTGAAAAAACAAAAAACTTAAGTCACTGAAATAAGGCCAAAAACAGGATAGTAAATCTGTGTTTACAATACTTTAGGGTATTGGAGGTTGTAGACTAGAGTTTTTGCTTCAGAATTATGTAAAAATAATGCTGACTACTCTTTCATTTATAACAATATATTGATTTAGTTTTTGTAAGACACTTTTTGCCAAGGAACACAGTATGCGTGGAGGCGTGAATCATCATGAATAATGATGAATAATGGCTCATTCTCACCTGAGAAGACAAAAGAATTGAATAGTAATGAGCTGAAATGACTTGCATATTGAGGCATTTCAGTCAGGTAGGCTGTGAAAAAAACCTTCTGTGATGTCTTAAACACATCATGGTATTTGAAACATATAAAAAATATTATTACAATATAAAGTAATGGTTTTATATTATACTTTAAAATATGATGTATTTCTGTGATGCAAAGAGTCTGAATATAGGCTTTTAGTTTAAAAGCATGCACATTTGGAGAAATATTGGATTCTCATATGTTTATGTCAATTTTCTATACAGAGGAGTTATATTTATTTAATATTCAATGTCATTACTATGAGCGCTGGTGTTTTCAATTCATACTTGCAGTCGGAGGGCGCTCTCTGTGCATTTTTAGTCCACAAATTCATCTAAAGAAGAAGAGGCTATTCCATGAATGGTGTTTTCAATTCATACTGCAGCCGGAGGGCGCTAAAGAAACAAAAACTCATCTAAAATTCATCTATAGAAGAAAAGTAAACAGGAACTAACTGCATGTCTTCCAGAGATCGCTAACCATGGCTTTTACATCCAGATAAACACTTTTCAAGACAATAAATACACGATTGAGACGATGTATGCATGTGTTGCCTCTGAATTTGCCTGTGAATAGTGCTGGCTCCGTGGGCGTGGCCGCATTAGTGGGTAATGAGCTGAATCACGGACTTCTGACATGGCTCTCTTTTCATACAGATTACATAAACACAGAATGTTTGTTTTCGATTTGACTTACACGATTTAAAACCTGACATTTCAAAGTTTTTTTAGACACAAGTGTCATTTTTTTGTGATTAGTATTCACTAAGTTACAGTTCATTTTCTGAGCACTATCAGATTGGAGTTCGTTCAGAGGGAGACGAGAGATCACGCATCATGTTAGTTTTCTTTATTTTACAAAAAGCACAACATTTTGTTTTTACTCTGAGTGTATACAAATAAAAGAAGACATTCTATAGTTTCAATTGATATATTACTTATGTCTCTATGACAAAAAATGACGGAGTATCTTACTGCAATGTGAAAAAAATCCTGCAAAACGCGCGTGTGCGTTTTCAGACCTCAGAGTGTGTAACACTAACAACGGTTAAAGCTGCAATATGTAAGATTTTTGCAGTAAAATATCTAAAAACCACTGGGCCAGTGTTATATATTTTGTTCAGTTGAGTATTTACAATATCCAAAATGTTTCCAACTATTTGTAAATCGTGAGAAAATTGCAATTTTAACCAAGGCTCCGGGACGTGTGAGGAGTCGCCTGTCATACTCGTGTTATCCTCGGTTTCCGGTTTTATTTTGTAGAAACCATGGAAACACCAAAGACGCTTTAATATATTACATGTTTTATTAGATAAGAGAACATCTGTTTTGATAAATTTATAGACAGAAAACTAATCATTGTTATATAGCTCAACACATTTAGTCTTTTTGTTTAAATCTAATTTTCTTGATTTTTTTTTTCTTTTTTCTCCAAGTACCATGTTTTACCATGCCTCAGAGAAAAACACTATTTTGTCAAGTAGCTAACATAGCATATTCAGATGCAGCTTTATTTTTACTAACAGTAATACAGAATTTTCTCCATCATACAATACGTTTTAAAATTAATTGCATGCCATTTATCAACACAAGCCATCCAGCATTTAACATGATATTCTAAAATCGATCTATCTTACTGCAGTGTGCAACAAGTGTCTCACAGCAGCCACTGAGCGAACGCACAGAGTAACGTTTTAACATAATTTTCAACACACTCAAATGTATCTAATATGATAAACAGAGCTGCGTTACCTCATACTCGTGACTGGAAAAAGCGGAAGTGGCGCCGGCGACTGTGGCATAATAAAAGTTCTGCTGCTTGCGGCGTGTGTTGCTTTCATCTCTCGTTAATAATCGCTCCAGCGGCCTCGTTCAGCTCCCACAACACTCGGTCCTGCTCTGCTTCATACTACAGTAATGTTAATAATCACATCCATGAATATGATTTATGTCTGAGTCCCGATTCTTTTCCACCGGCTTTGAGGTGAAGACCACATGTCCCAAGATTCCTCGCTTAAACTTGGCGTCATCAAGCTACGCCTTTGTTTTGAATAGGCGACCTCTAGCGGATGAAAAACTACATATTGCACCTTAACAAATAGTCTTATTCCAGCTTTATTTCAAAAACACATTTTTAAAAAATATTTTCGTTTTATGAACAATAACAACACTGTTCGTTCAGGGTATAAAATTTGCATTTTAAAATGTCACAGCACTCTATTTTGGATATGGTGTAATATAAAAAAGGAAAAGGGAATAAACATAGTTGTGCTTATTTGAGTTGTTTTGAACCTGGCTATTAAACTAGTCACTCTGACTCTTAGTGCAAGAATTATAGTTTCATTCTCAGGGCTGATTTTTTAAATTTGTGAGCACTTGTAAACTACACCACACAAAAGACATGTTCATCGTCATTTTGAGGTTTCTTCAAATGTGGCCTTTCAAAATGTTATTAATAATAACTTCCATAATGTTTTCAGTGGGAAGCAGTGTAGGGAGGGACCTGATATTATCTGTAGTGAAACATGTTAGTCTGTGATATTATCGGTTAATTGGTAGCCCACTGCTGAGATGACAGGAAAACCTTACGCAATGCTTTCAGAATGTTACTACTAGCCGCAATTGCACACTTGAGGTTTGGTCAACGGCATCAGCTCAACGGGATCACCAAGGAGATTGTCTCATGACAACAAAATTGTTGCCAACCGCTACCACCCCCTCCCTCCCGCTTTTTCCTGGAAGAATGATTACTAAACAGGTTGGGCTGGTGCTGATGGTGCAGTAATTGTGTGTGTAATGATAGCAGGTTGAGTATTGAGTGGCGTACGACGAGGGTCTAATCACAGGATGTTGTGTGGGAGAGGCTTTTTGACTCTTTGGGGGTTTAACAGATTAGAAGCAGGTTTATGAATTCAGTACAGTTACCGTGAACTTGTAGTATGTGGAGACGCAGAAATTGTTGTGGTGGATGAACGTGGTTCAGCAGGAGAAAGATTGATATGGGTTTCCCTGAAGAATGTCATACTGTTGTTTTTCAGTAGATAGTTGAGCTGGATATTTAGATAGACAATCTACTACTTTTAACCATTACATTTATTTCAAGAATAACATATGTTTTATGCATGCAACATGGAAATAACACCAGAACATTTGTCCAAAATGGGAAAAAAAGAGATTCAATCTCATCAGTATTCTCACATGAATTATATTTTATGGCTTTTAAATCGAAGTTACTAAAACAATTTGATACATAAAACACTTTATAACATTGAATCACATATTGAATATGTAAAAATGTATATATAACCTAAGGGTTTATGGGCTCCCATCATGCACTGCAGCATGAGCAAACTGTAACAAAGCCTTTTTTTGGTTTGCTTACTTTCTTTATCTGCTGTTGTTGTCATCATTGTCAGTGTTGGGGAAAGTTACTTTTAAAAGTAGTGCATTACATTATTGCGTTACTCCCTAAAAAAGTAACTAATTGCGTAACTAAACTAGTTACTTTTTATGAAAAGTAATGTGTTACATTACTTTTGCATTACTTTTTCTCACCTGGGCTGGGCTTGCTTGTTTGTTTTTAAATTTTTGGCAAATGTTTTTCAGCCCTTTCACACCGAAACGGAAATGAATAAGCCTCAGGCTGAAGGAAATGCATATTTACGCCTGTACAGTAGAGGGCGCTGCTCAAACAAACCTTTCAGCTGTGCTGCCATTCTGGATTAAAGGGGGGGTGTAATGCTATTTCACGCATTCTGACTTATTTACACTGTTAAAGAGTTGCATTCTCATGCTAAACATGGCCAAAGTTTCAAAACACGAGTTGGACTTATGACGGAGTATTTCTGTGCCAAATATACAACTTCCGGTTGTGGACGTTTCGCTGAATTTTTTTTGAGTATGGCCTTTGACATCATAAAAGGGCGGAATTCCTTGTATAGGCATTTCTCCCTGATAAGTGTGCACACACACATCACCAAAAGCAAGAGTACGCCCATCAATGTAATTCGTTCGGGATACAGAAGCCGAGAGATTTTTCAACAATGGCTGTGTCCCAAATCAGGGGCTGCACCCTTTGAAGGCTGCATACATCATCAAGGCAGTCTCATTTAAGAAAAATAACCATTAGATTGCAAAGTAAGAAAGAAATTACAGTATTTTACACCTCACAATGAATATCAGTCAATTTTATTACGGTTACTTTTCTTAAATATAACATCCTTGATGACGTTTGCAGCTTTCAAATGTGACCTCCGGAGGACGCAGCCTCCGAAATGAGATGCAGCTCCTGTGTTTTTGGTTATGAGGGAAAGATTACCTTTTTCAGCTTCCCAAAGAACCCAGCGTTAAGGGAATAGTGGATGAAGTTTGATTTTTCGGGGCAGCAATGGATGTTTGTTTGTTCCCGGGAGTTCTGTGATGAATGCTTTGTAAACAAGTCCCAGTTCGGCACTGGATTTGCAGATCGCGGGTGGTGAGTAAAGCTACATCAGATGTCTGTGTTTTGTTGGCAATTGCCGCACAAGTGCATAAAATGTAAAGAACACAAACTTTTTTGTTCCCTTTTTATTTATAATGATGTCGCAGCTTGCAGACGATCTCTACGAAAAAGCTGCGCGCGCTCGTGACTCTTTAGCTCTGCCCACGGCACTGACGGCAGGCATGCCTCTATGAGCTCGGCTTTTTTCGGAAAGACAAGGTACAGCATATCTATCTTTTATAAATATGATAAAACTAAAGACTTTTCGGAGATATGAAGGATGCATTGTTACTCTATATGTATTCAAGATTAACAAGAGATTGGCAGAAACTGTGTGATACCCCCTTTTAAATAAGAATAGGACACAGGAGAAGTTCAACACTCTTATTACTAAATCTAATATAAAGTAATTTTTGTTTATTAGTATGGTTGAATTAATCATTGAAGGTCAGCAGCAAAGACATTGTATAATAAAGTGAGATTAAATACATAAAGTATATTTGTGTAATTTAATATAGTTAATTATTACAGGTTTGCGTAAAATTCTGAGATGGCATTTCACAGTTTTTATTCATTTTGAGGAATACTGAATGTTTTCGTGCAAGTGAGATGAATTTAGTCTAGAACTACAATAACCATCATGTTCACACAGGACACACAACACCTCTGCACTTTATTTCTCTCAACATGGGGACAGGAGAGCTGTCAGTCAGTAAATGTGAAAAAGTTACTTGCGTTACTTATTTGAAAAAGTAACTTAGATATTTTGTTGTAAATTGAAAAAGTAATGCATTACTTTACTAGTTACTTGAAAAGTGATCTGATTACGTAACTCAAGTTACTTGTAATGCGTTACCCCCAACACTGGTCATTGCTCTCGTAAAAATCTTGCCTATTCACTCTTATTTGTATGTCTATGTCAAAAACGCAAAACATTTCTTGTCTCGCCATATCCAGTTATAAATTACATTAATCATATTAAAGGGGTTGTATAAGGCCACTTTTACAAGATGTAAAATAAGTCTCTGATGTCCCCAGAGTGTATATTGAAGTTTTAGCTCAAAATACCCTACAGATCTTTTTTTTTATAGCATGTTAAATTTGTCACTTTTTGAGGGCCTTTAAATGCAAATGAGCTGCTGCTCCTACGAAGAGGGCGGAGTTTCAAGAGCTCGTGTTACCTCAGACTCACTGAAAATGTCAGAAACGGTCCTGCCTTTTATGTTCAAACCAGAGTCAGACAATGATGGAGAGACTCAAGAAGTGGTGACAACATGTAGAATGCAACAGGACGTTTCTGAACAGTTAGTTGATTAATTTATGTACCTGATGTGGAGTTAACTATCTTAAAGTTATTGATTGCATATTCTGTCATGATAATCTATAAATCGCTCATGTGGGAACTGTTGTAAGATGCCAACAGAGCCAGAGAATATATGCTGCATGAAGATAGAACAGGTATAGTTTAGTTTAATCACGGTTATAATTTGTCATGTTGTCATCTTGCTTTTATGACATGCTATTGCATTTGTGTTATGTACTGTATTGCTATAACATGGCCTCACCCCATTTGTTGCGTGTTTTATTAAATATTAAATGTTTAGCTACTTGCTCACCACTTTCTCTTTCACTGCTAAAACTAAAGCGTTGCATTGGTATTCGCACTTGTCTTCTGTGAACAGGAACATTTTTGATTATTCGGGGGGACTTGTCCCCCTCAATGTCTATGGTGGTTATGGCCCTGCTGCACTTAAAATTAATTGAAGTACTGTGTATATATACTACCATTCAAAAGTTTGGGGTTAGTAATATATTTTTTAAAGAAACAAATACTTTTATGCATTATTTTATCATGCATCTTGATATATACAATGTCACAGTTGAGTTTGTAGTTGTTGCCTGTATCTCTATATATCTGTCCAGTCTTCCTCTGTTATTTGGGAAGATTGATCTGTATTCTTACTCGCCATGGATGGAAATGTAAATTTTAGGCATTTATTCATGTTAGATGCAGCCTCCTGCCCTCAAGACATAATATGGTACACTATCACTCTTAATATGAGTGATGCACTGCTGCTGTAGCCTCTTGATCACAACCTTTATTTTCCGGCATCACTAGGATGCACACGTTGTTTGTTTAGAATAAATGTGACAAACAGGAAATCATGTGCAGTGCTTAATGCATAATAATACTAGTCTGTGTGGCGTGGGAAGCGCTCGTGTTCCCAGCCCTCCTGTCTCACCCGCAGCTGCCTCTCGGACAAAGGCCAAGAGCGGCGGCCGTCTAGACGCGTGGCATCATTAACCCGCAGTGACCCTCGCTACCTCGCTGATGAATTCGTTCTCACACCCAGCCAGCCCACCAGTCGCTCCATCCTGACTGCTCAAACTGCCCCCTTCCCTCTGCTGACCATTCTTTGGGGGCCCTGGATGGTCCATTAAGAGTAGTGGCCTGCATAAATTGAGGTGAGGTGGCCGCAGAGTCTCCTGAATAATTCAAGATGTCTGGGCCGCGGTCTGGCCGAGGCCTTGAGGGAGAGCTTGCGTGCGTGTGTGTTTGCGTGGCGGATCAGGGGTTAATAACAGGTCTGCAACCCTTGTGTCAGCAGCTGTGCCCTCCTCATATGAAAGAATCCTGTTCTGTTGATTAGATTTTTCCAAAGGGATCAATTTTTAATCAGCAGAGCATCTGACTAGGGTCAATAATGGCGTCGCGGGGAAGACAGTTGCCGGACAGCCGTCTTTATTTACAGGACTGTTTGTCTTTTTACTGTATGCAGATCTCCGGACAGCCGAGAGCTGCACTTCACTGCAGGGGTCACAAATTCACAGAAATCCTTTAGAGTTTATCTGCAGCACTTGTTCTGCATGGATGTCATCGCTTTGGTTTTGCTGTGCCTGTTATATACAGTAGGATGGCAGAGAACTGACAAGGGAAGTCAATGGAGAGAGTAAGGGAATGGGTTCGAGACATGAAACAGACAGTTTCCGACAGTTTTCCTGTAACTTTTTTTGTTGAAGCCATCTCTGTCTGTTCCTTTATTACATTTTTATTGCACTACAGGGAAACTGTAATGTTTTAAATAATGAGTGAGTCATAAATATTGTTTCTGAGATTCTCCTAGAATCTTCTTTGAGTTTTGTGTTTGTGAAAGCAGATGGACGCTGGTCTGTGTATGTCGGCCTGGATGAGTTAAATGTGTAAAAGCAGGGTGAACAGTCTGTATGTATCACTAGATTTACTTTAATGGATTTCAGTATTTTATTTTATTTT
>RJVU01069905.1:3493259-3506786 GCA_003731715.1 Anabarilius grahami
CACAAAGAATATATATATATATACAGCATTTATTATAGTGCAAAATGTAGCAAGAGCGCTGAAGAAAGCTATACGCACTTTCCATTTCTTTTCTTTGCATACTTAAACAGTAGTATCACCATGGTTTTTCCATGGTAAATTTTCATGGTAATGCCATAGTACTTTTTTTGTACAAGAGAGAAGCATGTGAATGGCTCAGCTCTATTCTTCTGTTTGTTCATAATCAGTCATAAAGATGTGATTTAAGCAGTGAGATTATGTGGCATCTAGTTTTCATCTGTTCTGTGAGCTCGACTTCCTCTTCGTGTATATTTCAGACTCTGTACTGGAGGGGACGGGAGTGTTTTGCCTGTGTGCTGCCAGATTGAAATTGTGTTGATTGAATTAGACTAAGTCGAGGGATAATTAAGAACTCCAAGTCTCTGCAAAACTGCTGGCTTTCCAACCGGCTGAAAGAGGCTCTGCCACATCAATGTGGGCGCCGGTGGCACAGGCGGGTTATAGCTGTTGACATTTTGCATTTAAGTTCAGGCCGCACTACTAAAATGAGTTACTCAACTCGGCAGGTCAGCATTCTGTTTTATGACTTTAGGAAGAGAGCACTACATCGCTTGTGTAGTGTACATGCTACACTTGATTTGTTTCTGATTTGCTTGGATGTTTCAGTTACAGTATCCATTTAGAAATATTTTCTTTCAGCTTTTGCTGTAAATTTGTTTTATTATTTTTTCATGTAAATGGACAATGTTTAACTGATGCATTAAAAAAATATCACCTGAATGTATTTGAGCATTTTTGTCTTTTATTAATCTTATGACTTTTACTTATTTTTGTTACTTCACTCTCCCATGTAGATAGTCTTCATACTGACATAAAAAAACGTTTTAAAAAATAAACACACACACACATTTATATATACATTTATATATGTGCAAAAAGTTATGATTACTTGCAGTAATTAAATATTTGAATACATGACATGATGGATGCTGTGCACATATTTCTACCCTGTAATATATTCAAATTACCGTCCAACCTGTAATTTATTCAAATATTTAATTACTGCGAGAAATGGAAAGTTGTTGATTTGGTAACTGCTCATGAGTCTTCAGACTCTTTTGATTCATTAAAAGGATTGGTTTAAAAGAGTCACTTGTTTGTGAATCCGACCACACTGCTTGTGTCTGATGTTTTTGATTCACTGAAGAAAATTGGTTCATAAGAATCATTTGTTTGTGAATCAGACTGCTTTCTTGGTATAATTTTGTGTACAACCAAATTCATTCTTAGGCAAAAGTGCAGTGTAGAATTTCCCTAATGTTTTTAAACACAAAAATTAAGACTTTTTTATTGGTTTTATAATTGGTGTTTAAAACTAGAATGACTTTTTAAACACTTAAGAAAATACGATTTAATGTTTTTTTTGTTTTTTTACCTAAGTACCTAATTTTTAAATAGACTGAATCTGCTTCATTTATCTTATCATGAGCCACAGCTTGTGAAAAAAGCAGATGTGCGATCGGTCATGACAGACAATAAGTGAGATGTCAGTGACCCGCATTATATTTTTTAGCCGTCTCCCACAGTATTTGTTACAGACCAGACAAAGGTCACCCAGGAGGTCAAACTCTGACCCCCTTCGTCTGCTACAGCCACCTCTGTCTGCCTCCCAAATATTGATCCTTCTGTTGCGTCTCCCACTTTTTTTGTTTTTGGTTTCCCACAGTCTGGCATGATGTTCGCCGAAGATTCGAACCCCGAATTTCGGCGCTTTATTAAAGCCGTATTATCTATTCTGCACCAAGCAATTTAGTTCCTTCCCAATACCCCAGAGTTCCCTCTATCAATAAGCCAAAAGGTGAGGCATAATGAACAACTGCAAACCTGGCTGCAAAGCAAATACTTTCCTGTGTTTAATATAGAGCGTAAAAGGCCGCTCAATGAAATGTCAATCTTGTTTTCCGGGGCTGAAGTGCGATCTGCGGGACGAGGGCGATTGTATTTACATTTGCTGAGGATAATGGGATATCAGGAGTGGAGATCAGCCATCTTGTGCATGCTCTAGTTGCTCAGATAAGCTGCGCCGGCGAGATCTTGAGGTGTGTGTGTGTTTGCGTTTGGGTCCGGTGATTATCCAGGCTGGGGGTGGGGCGAAGCCGTTCGGGTCACGGCACCATTTTTTTGCGCGCGCGCAGGCTCTGGGGGGTTGGGATGTTTCTGAGAGCGCATTTGGGGGGTGGGGTGTCAAAGGCTAATTTCCAGAGCTGCTCTTGGGTGCCATCTCTCATCAAGGAGCACCGCACACGGCAAGCGGCTTGCGCGTTGTCATGGATACTGAAGCATGGTGCCCAGGAGAAGGCAAGCAGGGGACGAATGGCCGCCCTGCGTATAGGATTCCTGTCAAGCGCCCTCTGATAGATGGCGTTGATGGACCATTTGTCATACTGTAATTGTTCCAGCAAACACGGAATACCCACTAGTATAAACAGTGGTCCGCTGCGCTGCTAATAAAGCGGGGAAATAGGGAAGAAAGCTGTGATACAGTGCTGCTCTCAGTTAAAGAGACAATCCCTCTTTTGTTTCGGCCCGCCGTACTGATTAGGCGGTGAGAGGAAGAATAGAAAAGGGCGAAGAGAAAGGTGAGCGAGGGAGAGAAAATAAAAAAGGCAATCATATAGCAAACGGCCATCACTCTTCAGTATTGACGTGGCCAGGCGGGAGAGAAGCGTTGATAGGCTGTGGAACAACAGCAGCAGATTTGAGAGTGATTTGTTGTCTTTCCTCTTCATTTTGCCAGTGAAGTGGTCACAGAGAGATGGTTCACGTGTGAGTCTCTCTCTCTCTCTTCCTGCATGGAGTACAAATGACACGGGGTACAAAGGTATCATTTGTTTGTATTTGTGTTAGCATTACTCTCATGTTCGCTCGAGCTGCTGGGAGTCATTTAGAAACCTTGCTCTCTGTCACACACGTCCATATTAGATTAAGCAAAGTTATAATGGAATTAAGTGGGGAAAATATCGTAATCCCTCAAAAAATGGACTCTTCCTCTAACAAAAAAGTACTGCATTGGTTCTATGATGGTATCATGTGATAAAACCATGATGTTTTCCCTATCCCTTTTTATTTTTTTGCATTAATAATATATTGTAAATTGTATCATTTATTTTCAATTAAAATATTTTTTTATTAATTTGTTTATTAATATTATTATTTTACCATAACATTATTACATTTTACCATATCGTTTTACCATCTGTACTTTTTATTTATTTTAATTAAAAATATTTAAATTAAAATAAAAATTTTCTATACACATCTACATATAACCAACATTCAGTGTGTAATTGAGTCCGATTTTAATTCAGTAACCAATTGATTTAATCATTAGATATTTACTGATTAATTAAAAGAACCAACTCATAAAAATAATTTATTTGGGAGCTTTTATGTTTTTGGTTTATGCTGCCGGCAACACATTTCACTTTGTCAGAATATCCTGCAACTTTTGAATGGCCATAAAAATGGCCTTTTTGCAACCAGTTGGTGTTGTAACGACATCTGCCACCAGGGGCTAACTGAGCCATACTAACCAGCTAAATCTCTACCCCTTTGATTTGACACATTTCCTGTTGAAACAGGAAGTTGTTGAGGAACATAGTGAAGGACTTGTCTGTTTATTATAAAATGCCATAAGACTTTAGTTGGTTCCAATTTCTGTTTAAATTTAACTTAAAATGCTGTTCTAAAATGTTTACGTCACATTTTCTCTCTCTCTCTCTCCTTGTCTAGTGTATTTTGAGAACAGGACAGAGAGAGAGAGAGTGTGTTGGTGGTCTGCGTGTCCTGAGCTATTTCCCAGCAGTAATGTGTGTGTGTGTGTGTGTGTGTGTGTACGTGATGGGCCGGTTGTCGTGGTGTTGTGCGACCTCTAGCTTTTGTCCTGACACTGTGTGACCCTGGAGCACTTTAGCTTGAACCCTCCCTTTCACCTCGTCCGTGATGGACGGATTAAAGCATTATTAAGTGTAATTACCATTTCAAGAGGGAGAAACTTGCATTGTCAGAAATTATGCTTAATTGCTCCAAAAAGCACCCTCTGTCCATTTTTATACACATTTTCCGCCGGTTAACTTGTACATGTGTCTCTCGAGAACGACAATACTTTCTTGCACAATTCAGTCACATTTAGTTTTCATTTATGTTTAATATGTGATGGAAAGAAAATTTTAAAATAGCCCCTAAATTATCCCAAAAACCTGCGGTGATAAATTTGTTGGAATAAATGGTCCCCACCAAAAATCTTATCCTGACCTGATAAAAATATATATATATATATATATTTTTTTGGCCCATTCACGTATTTGTTGGACCGTAAACAAACCTTTTGCTAAAACAACTATAAAACTAAAAGTTACTTAGTAAATACAGATGGCAGAGAATTGAATAATATTAAGGACAACTGCCTAGGCCAACATATTTGAAAATTTGACCGATATCCATAAAATAAGCACGTTTTAGACAACCTGATATAAATACATCTTAGATTCACAATTTCAGTGGTTTTACCATGAATACAGACAGGTTACAATGATACCACCACCACCAAAAGTAATTATTTGTGTCTGCTTTACTATAAAACACACGCTCATTGCTTCCGCTTCACTAACACGTAACACACTTATTGCGACCTGTTTAACAGATGCATAATTTTATGGTAAGTTAGAACAGCCTCAACTGCAGCCGGTGATAAACTAACAATACAGTGAGATATTCAACTAAAGCTGCGTTTCCACTGCAGGAACTTTCCCCAGGAACTAGGGACTTTGGGGTGGTACTCGGTGTTTGCTACTGCAGGAACCAGGGTCTAAAGGAAGTTCCGGGAAAAAAAATTCCCCTCAGAAAGTCCCTGCTCACAAGGCAGTACTTTTTCAAAAGTTCAGGAACTTTCGGGCTGTGGGACTTGGCCGCCGAACATGCTGATTGGTTGAGTTCATGTGGCTTATTGATTGGTTGACTCCACGCAGCATTTTATTTCAACCACCATTTTTAAAAGTCTGTTGCGGTGCGTGCAGTAAGATTTGTTTGCTATTCGAATTAACAAACGATCGATGGACCGACGACGAGGTTCAGGCTTTGTTAAGCTTATATGCGGAGGGAGAAATCCAGCGGGAACTGGAAAGTTGCGTGCAGTCCTACGTCACCGGACTAATTTGTTGGGGGTGGGGGTAATTTAGTTGGAAACGCAGCTCAACTACGTCCAATTATCTGGCCCTCTAAACATGAAAATATATTTCATCATACCTTTAGCCAACTTAAAATAGAGCTGTATTTTTCATGACGTGGGTTTGTAGGTTAATGTGTCAAATGTGCCAGTCAAAATGTGACAGTAACACTTCATTTTAGGGTCTTTTTAGAATGCTTATTAGAATGCATATTACTGAGTAACTGTTTCTTTCGAATCCCTTTCAGAACAATATTTTCCAGCTGATGAACGATAAAAACAGAATCTGTCTTTTGTCTGACAGAATCTGACTTTAAAGAGCTTGAGCATTTACTGTAAAGTGGCAGATGACATAACTGCAGCGTATGCTTGTAATAAACAGAACGATATTGTACCTAGGTGTGGAGTCTGTGGATGCTAAACACTGTAGTAAGTCCAAATGTAAGATTTATGTATTTGAATTGCATATAACATTTTCATCCATATGCATTATTCAGATTTAACAAACTAATGTGATTTAGATTTGTCAGTCAAACACTGCCCTCCAAAAGTTTGGAAACGCCCTAGAAAAGTTGGACTTTGGACAATATTGGCATGAATCCTTTTTAATTTGTGATAATTTTGCACTGATAAGGGACAACACAAACTACGAAAACATATTTTATTACATAAACAGTTTATACATAGAAAAAACTAAAATTTTCGATTCATCAAAATTTCCACCATTAGCAGCTATCTGACCTAAACTGGGTTCTAATTGGTTCATTGTATTCTAAACCTAATTAGCAATCAGTTGTTGAAGCTATTAAGGTGTGCTGACCCAAAAATCTTTTACAAACCTGGGCCAAGTTTAAACCAGTAACCAGGCATCACAGCTGGCAAAGGGGCATGTCTGACTTTGACATGTATATATTGCCATTATTATGTAATCAAAATGAAAATTATTATTGCTGGTCTTCAATGATAATGTCAAGTTACTTTAATGTATTTGCACCAAAAAATGATAAGGATTTATGCTGATATCGTTCAAAACCACACTTTGCCAGGGGTGTTTCCTAACTTTTGGAGGGCAGTGTACATAAATGCAATCGATAAGAAACAGGTAAGATTTCTGTAATACTAGGCTAATAGGCACTGTACTTTTTGTTCACGTTACATTTAGATATTAGAATTGCAATTTTAGCGTTGGGCCTATGAAACTGCTTGATAATTTGCTGTAGTTTAACAAGTCCGCCCACAATCCTGCACTTCAGCCTACTGGGAAATGGTCAATGCCATCATCACAGCAGGTGACCACAGTCACAGACCAACTTCCTTTACGGCACGACATGACTGGCGGTGTTTATTATGAAGAACTGTATGCCTGTACACCTCTCTCTCTCTCTCTCTCTCTCTCTCTCTCTCTCTCTCCCCTTCTCTCTCTCCCCTCATTTGTGCGATTATTATACTCTGGGTAAGAACAAACAGTATCTCTTCTTAATAATTCACATCACTTTCATCTGATATTCAGTTACCATGGGCAATTTAGTAGTTGAATAATTTTGTGAAAAATTCATTTATTATGGCTGCGCGTTATGAGGCTGCGGCGACGGCAGCCGAGAGTGTTGGAGGGGTTTAAATTGCATCTGCCGAGGGTTTCCAGCGGAAGGTAATGCGTTCTAATGTTCCCTGCCATATGCATTGTTTTCAGGGCTCATCAGTTTTACATTGATTCCCACTGAAGTGTTTAATTGCATCATGAATATGATCTAATTCCGTCCTTTTCGCCGAAACCAGAGCGCTTGGCGAGAATGATGTACTGCCTCGACAGCACCATATCGGGACGTATTTTATATGGAACGTAAATTATAGTGTTAAATTAGCCCAGAAAGATAACTAGCTGGCACGGGGAATGGACTCAACAGTTTAATTTAGTGTCAAAAGGCCGTGAAGGGATAAATCTCATCTGGCTCTCTCTACGCCATTGCGTTGCCACTTTTACTGGAATACTTTGATTTGCTTTTTATCACCTGTAGTTTCCCTGCTGTGCGTTTAGTCCGCAAAGAACCGAGAGGAGCGTTTTATTGTCCTCCTGGAAAACTTATTGGCGTGTTAATTGTCATTTGGCAATCGCATTGTTTATTGTTTCTCAGAAATGAATCTATCCATCTATCTATCTATCTATCTGTCTATCTGTCTATCTATCTATCTATCTATCTATCTATCTATCTATCTATCTATCTATCTATCTGTCTATCTGTCTATCTGTCTATCTGTCTGTCTGTCTGTCTAATCAAATTTGAATTGCTATTCTTTTTCCTGTTTACAACCACAATTCTATTTATGAATTAATTCAGAATTTTACAGGCATTCCCTGTAAACCCTGGAACCTTTTACGGTTTCTCAGAAATGATTCATCCGTCGTGATTCTGTTCTCTGGTTTACCATAGTGGGTCAAGACTGTTTAGTCTTCATGCTTTCCATTCGCTCTCAGTTTCTGGGCCCGAGCTACTTGAACACGAGCAGGTGAATGTGTCTGCCTTTGAAACGCTTCAAGCTGCTTCATTCATTGAGAAGATGAAAGCCATTGTGCGCTCGGGCCTGGACGTGTGTGTGTGTGTGTGTGTGTGTTTCTCTCTCTCTCGCTCAGGCTGGAGTGTTGTGTTGAGTGGCTGCCAGTCGGAGGTCTTCTGCGTGAGCGTCTGTGCTTTGCCAGCTGCTCTTGAAAGCAGCTCTTCTCTGGCCTTGGCAGCTTCTTCATCATCTTCTCTTACTGTAGCGTGATACAGTAAAGATGCAGTGCTATATAACAGGTTAAGAGTTGGACGTCTGTGCTCAATTCAGTGTAAGAGAAGGTCAAGTAACCATATGTTTAATCACAAACTCTTGGCTTCCTCATATTCCCTGTGCACAATCACAAACATCTCATGCCTTAATATTAAAACTAAATAAAAATCTTACTGTTTAAAAGACAGCAACATCAAAAATGATAGTAATATTTATTTATGTACTTAGTATAATGACAATTGTACTTGGAAGACAAATAGTTTTAGTTAATATTAATATAATTAAATACAAAAATGTTAACTTTAAATATTTCAAATGTTGTAATGTCTCTTCTGCTCACCAAGGCTGCATTTATTTGATCAAAAATACTGTAAAAACAGTAATATTGTAAAATATTATTACAATTTAAAATCTATTTTTTCAGGATTCTTTGATGAAAGCATTTATCAGAAATATAATTATTTTGTAACGTTATAAGTGTCTTTACTGTCACTTTTGATCAATTCAGTGCATTCTTGCTAGAATTTTTTTTTTGTGTTGTGTGTATGTATATATGTATATATATATATAATATACATAAACCCTCAAGATAAGCTGTAAGTGTTAAAAAGCAGACGGATCTGTTGTACAAAGAAAAATGCCCTTCTAACTGATCAAAAATGGGCTTTTGTGTTTTTTTGCTCCCGGGAATGTTGTGCTGGAAGTTTGATGTTAAATGAGCTATGGGAGGCCCATTGAGTGGTGTGTGCATTTGCGGTGAGTTGCGGTGTTTGAAACTGAAGCGAGACGTCATTTTACAGTGAGCGGGAGAGGTGAGGATTAGCCAGCGTCTCTGAGCCGGAACATGCCTGTCGGAGACGCAATGAAGGCTACAAACCATGGATCTAATTCCCTCCCCTTCCCCGTCTGTCTGTCTCCTTAGTTTCTCTCCTGTTCCTCTCAGCGCAGACAGGCGATGCGCTCACGCACAATGCCTGCGGATCAGGCCCATTTGCTGCCCGTGGCGGCCGGTCTGAGAGGGTCTGACAGGCGTTTGGAGAGGCCGCCCTTCACCAAGGCCTCTCCTCCTTGACACTTTCATCTGACCTGCACAAACAGCTTTCTTTTCACCCTCGGCATGTCTAACAGTCACTCTTCATTACAGCTCACACACCTGCATGCACACTTCTGTATGAGTACAAAACGACTTTCCTTTTTTAAGCCGCAAACATCCACCTGTTTACTTCAGTCGATGCCAAGGTTTTGCTCCTGTCAGAACTGGAATTTCGGTTGTAAACAGGATACAGAATTGCAATTTGAAATTTAATGCAAGGAAGTAGAATTAAAATTCATTGATATTCAGAAAAGAAATTCATATGGCTGTAATTCATCTTTGCAAGTTTTGAAAAAAGTAAAAAAAAAACCTAGACGACAGATAGATAGACAACAGCCAAAGCATGTCGTTTATAAGTCTGCATGTTCTGCGTGTCTCTGTGTGAATGAATGGCATTGTTTAGTCTACAACACAAACTCAAACACACATGACGTTTTCTGTTACACGAACTTCAGAGCTTTCTTCACCATTTCTTTTGGGAAAACACGACAAACCGCCAAAATAACACAGCGATAAACCTATGCGTGGACTGATATTAGGCTAATATTGTAGATCTACCGTTGTGTTGGGTTTTGCTCAGTATGATGCTAAGTGGCAGATCAGTGGGCTTGCTGCAGTTGAATATAGTAGGCTAAGAGACGTTCTCTGTCCCAGACGAAACCGAAAGATAATTTAATAATTATAATATGACCGCATGGTAAACCTATGAACCTAACACGTATTTAAACAACTATCGCTTTTTGTTGTTGGCCAGATAATATGACAGAGAAAAGAAAAACGGACATAAATTATGGCTGTATTATTTGTGTCCCCTTCAAAAATTGCTCTTAAGAAATTTTTTTGTCCCCCTCAGATGAAATTTACTCCTATAGATAGATAGATAGATAGATACTCTTCTGAATGTTGCAGAGTGGTATTGTGTTAATACTACGGTACTTTGAGATGGTACTGCAATTCATGTGCAGTAGATGTCCAAAATGTGTAGTAGCAGTTTTTGTTAGTTTGTGCAGGGTTTTCTGAGCTGAGCTCTGCATTTATAATAAACCATGTTTCAATACCTTGGAAGTGCCATGGTGCATAACTTTCACAACTTCCCCGCTAACCAATCAGATCAGAGCTTGTTGTTTTGTTTCTCTTGTCATGTTATGTGACGTTCAGTGAGTAGAGTGTGAGTTTACAGTCTGAGATACCAAAAAAAAAGCAGTGTTCTTCTCTCCGCACTGAAATTCCTGACCTCTAGAGCAGCGGGAGTTGAGATCGATGTTGCTGACCCAAATAGATTTTGTCACCTCCCCGTTCCCACCTCCTCCTCCCGGGCACAGAGCTCTCTGCCATCAGGGACACTGGGCTAATGGGTCAGAATTTGACATAGGAAATACACAGAGAATCTCCAGCCAGATCCCATCTGGAGGACCTTATGATACCTTCACCTTCATCAGGACACACATGAACATGCAGAGCTTTGAATGAAGGAGCCATGCATGAGTTAAATCTCATTCTCGTTCTCTTCTCGTATTTTTTCTTGTCGTTGTCTTTTCTTTCAGGCTATGTCTACATTTTCAGATACATACAATCCGGATACATTCCAAAAGTTTCTCGTCCACACTGGAATGTAGGAAAATGCTAAAATCATCTTACTGCACAAATGTAAAATGTAATAAAAGCTCACTGAGATGATACAGAGAAACTAGGCATAATAAAGTTCTTATGCTATTCTTCTGGCATGATCTTTTTTTTAAGCAAAATATCTGTCCACTTACACTCAATCGCGACTAAAACGCAGTTGTTAATTTTTTTTTCAATTTATCTATTTCGGAGAGCATCTTCAAAAAGCTGTTTTTCGCAGGTCAAAAACGCAATTACCCTCATGTTTTGCCATGGGACAGCAATTGCGAGTAAATTTTCTGTCATCTATGCAGGAATGTAATAGGAAGATTGTACAAAGTATCATGCATCTTTAGCAACACTGTGAAAGTGAATAGCATAAACCGGTCTAAACTAGTGTTATCGCTACTAGCATTTCCCCTTAGCATTTTGAGCGCTGTTGAGCAGAATCTTAAACACCTCTGATTGGCCATTGTGTTCACACGCTCAACAGATATGTCTGTGATTGGCTACAATGATCAACGCTTCAAAAACATGTAAATAGACATCTTTGACGCTCTTCACCGAGTGCTTACACAGATACACATGGAGGTCCCATGGGGAAATGCTGGTATTGTCACTTTTTTTTTTTTAAATTTCAGTACCAACTTGGTACAGAAGTTTTAACAACACTAGTACAAACGTAGATATCTCTGTGTCACATGACTAAACAAGAGGCACCAATTTTCGAATACCTCTGTTTACACAGTCCATACTACAATGCGAAAATGGCATTTTCAAATGTATCTATTTAGGAGAGCATCTTCAAAAATCAGTTTTTCGCAGGACAAAAACGCTGCCATTGCATAATTTGGTCTGTTTACAGTGTCCAACTGCGGTTTTTCTTAGCAGTAAAAGCATAATTTTGGAAATGTATCTACTTGGGAGAGCGTTTTCAAAAAGCTCAGTTTTTCGCTGAACAAAAACGCAATCTCAATGTGGACGAAAGGCCAATGTGTTGAGATTAGTGTAGACATAGCCTCATTTTCTTTTCCCCCTCTATCTCACACAGGCATTGGGCTGCAACGGTGTTCACTGAATGAAGCTGGTGTGTGTATTTGTGTGGGACTTGTGTGGAAACCGTATTATTTGGTTTATGGACTTTCAAAACGGCCCATCAAATGACATATCAATGAAAATCCACTCTCTTGGTTAGAGACGTCATCTCATTCAAGCGATGATGGAGATACAGAGAGATGCTGTGTCCTGGAACGCCTCCTCCTCATTGTGTTTCACTACTTAGTCTCTCCAAGTAGCACTAAGTGATTTTTCGAATGCACCGCCACAGGCTCTTTATCCCAATGAAGGTTTTTTTCTCCCCCCTCCTTTAAATGGCAGTGAACTACATCTACGCTTAAAACATATTCTTTAATCTTCTGTTATTTTACATACAAATTGCATCCTGGGCAATGCATTCATCATTGCGTATAGCCCCCTCTCTAGTGCTAAATGAAAAATGTATCATAAATGAATAATGGATTGCAGCATAGCATAATTTCTTTGTGGCCTGTTTACAGTATCCGGCTGCAGTTTCTCTCAGCTGTGGAAGCGTCGTTTCGGAAAGTTCGAGAAGGGGAACGGAGCGCATTGATTGATGTCACTGGTATATAACGGTTTGAAGAACGTTCCTCAAGCGTCTTTGATTACATAGGGGCTTAATAGATTTGCATGAAGGGAAAAAAGTTCGCGGCCGAAGGAGACGTTTGAGACTCCCGAGACGTTTCAGATCAATTAACTTATGGTATCTGAGGAAAGGCTCAGATAACGCAGCTAAAAGCCTCCAGATTTAGTTTGAACTTTAGTTCTTTTTTTAGCTGCTGTCCCCTCGCTATCGCTCGCTGTGGTGCTGTCACTCCTGATGTATTATAAGAGGGACAAATCCCTCATGTAGATCCTGGTGGCCTGGATCACTGAGACTTATGGGAAGGCAGTGTTCGTCGCTCTTACTTTGTGTCTATACTATAGCGGCTGATGACTTGTGTTGCAGCAGATTGAGGTTGTCTATGCTGGAGGCAACGGCCAGTGGACTGAAAGCATGAGACTAGACTTAAAATCCCAAAATACTTTGCAAATAATTCCATATATATATATATACCGTGTTCCAAATTATTATGCAAGTGACATATCAGTAGGATTTCAGTACAAAAAACATTCAATAAACGTACAATAAACTTTTCTCTTTGTGAGCTTTGGTGGCTGAAATGAAACTTTACGCACAACTTCCAGCCTGCATAGAGAGGTTTTTGAGACTCCAGAGACTCCAGCAGCTTCAAATACCTGTTTGCTGCTCAACAGTGGCTTTTTTTTTATAGCTCGACTTTTATTTTACAATTCTACAATAATTTTTTTTGTTAGAAACTTTCCTTAATAAGCCTTTATATGACCAAGTTCTCTTGTGCTGTAAATTACTCTCAAATCTTATGATAGTTCGATAATTTCCGTTCAGTTTTCACTAAATATTAATTGTTTTCATGCCTTTTGCATGACATTGCACCATTTTTCCATCTTCAGAAAGATCGTTCTTCCTCTTCCTTTCTTTGAAAAATTTAAATCTGAATGTTTATTGTACTCTGATCCTACTGATTTGTCACTTGCATATATAGTTCTCCATGTGTTTGGACCAGGGCTGGGCAGTATATCTTAACGATATCTTTCTTTATTTTTTATCTTTAGCATGTTTATTAATCTTTATTTTTATTTTTATGATTTATCATAATTTTATTATTTATCAGTATTATCATTGTTTTTATTATTTATCATCTTTATCTTTTTTTTTTTTGACAATCTTTATCCTTTTTTT
>RJVU01069905.1:3512861-3524599 GCA_003731715.1 Anabarilius grahami
TTCAGTAGTCTTTGCGTTCTTGACTGTTGCTTAATAAACCACAGTGTGTCAGAATAAACAAACAAATACCAGAAACCATCACTTATTCTGTGAAAGCTGCAAAAGTTCATCCAGGCCAGTTGTGCTTTATTTTTTTAATTTCATGCCGGTAAATGCACGACCATAAAGTCGGCGGTTGTGTGAGATAATGGCTGGTCTGATTGTAACCACAGAGTGGAGTGTGAAAAGAACAATGAGCCATTATGATGATGATAAATAATCTGGACTCATTTGGACGTTCATTTAGACGTACGTTTGCATAGAGCGGTTTGCTGCACTAATTGGAAGCAAATTTAAATCATGAATTTTAAAGAACGAACTAGTTTGAGCGATAAAAGGATGAAGAAAGTGCTGAATAGAAAGGATAAATACCTGTTTGATTACTGAGTTAGAAAAAAATAATCGCATATCCTATAGTATAAAATGTGACTAGTCTCATCACAGGTCAGGTTGTTTGCTTAGATTAATGCTTTGATATTTGTTGACGGCATCATTTTTTTTATTGTTAAAGAACTGTAAATGTTTTCACTTGTAGAATACATTTTCCTATCCCAATTTTAATGTCTCTGCATTTTTAGCATTATCGGGCAAACTTGCAAAAGTAATGAGTTATCAGGCAGTTTTCTTGAAGACTTTTCCTGTCTGCCATCAGTGTTTTAAAAGAGTCGCATATTCTGTGTTTTTTTGGTGGAATCAACCTAGGAACTTACACTCGTCTCTACAGTTAAGCTGGAATTGGAGAACATACTTTAACATCCAGAAAAAATACACACTTCATCCTTAATGTGCAGAGACAACTGTAAGTAAGCCACTGGAGTACAGGGCACCGCTGGAGCTGCAGGGAGGACAGGGAAATTCTGGTTAGATTTAAACATTTGACACTTTTGAACATTTAAAAATAAGACATCTCTGTTATCTTTTTGTGTTTCATTAACTAAAACTGGACAGTGCATTTTTAGTGCATGAAACTGGATCAGGAGATTAAGAATTGTTTTGTGTTTTTGAGTAAAGAGAAAGATGTGCTAGTATTTAATGTTTAGTTATGTTGCATATTTAGAGGATTTGTGTTTCATGTTGGAGCTTTTCTGGTTGCAAAAACCATACATACATTAAAATAAGTTTTATTTAGTATTATTTTTTAAGATTTATGCAATTTAATCAATAGTAAATTTCCATCAAATTGAATTGAATAATATCCTTATGGATTTTAATTGAATAATTTTAACAATCTTTAATCAGTTATTCAAATAAAATACGCAAGGATTATTCAATTCAATTTGATGGAATTTTACTATTAATTAAACTGAATAAATCAACAAAAAAAAAAGAGTGCATGCCAACATATGCTGTGCTCACTATTTTTTCTTTTTTAATTTTCTTTACTGATGCTGTTAAGATTAATTGGATCAACAGGAGTGCATTATTTCCAGGTGAAATTCACAGAATAAGTCAAATGAAATTGATTTGACCTTGTCAAAATTAATCTGAATTTTATGTTCTTTATTGTCATCTATGGTTCCATGAAGAATCATTAACATTCATGGAAACTTTTCATTGCACAAAAGGTTCCTCAGATTTTTAAAATGTTCTTTCAAGAAAAAAAAATTCTTTTTAGAACTGTTCACTAATGGGGTTCTTTGAGGAACCAATAACATTTCTTCTATGGCTTCACTGTGAAAACAACCTTTGGAACCTTTATAGCGTAATTTCAGATAAGTGTATTCATCTGTGTGGAAATGTGTCGTCATTTTAAGTTAAAGCAATTTTTTAAAAATAAATCTGTTTTGCAGTTCTGTTTGGTGCAGAAATTACACTCTCCTATAAAAATAATTTGCTCAAATATAGCTCTTACTATGAGCAGTAGGTGGACCGTTTTTCAATCCTTTAAATGACCAGGGGTCTCAACAGTGGCTCTATAATGAGTCAATATTTTCAGTCCCCTGCTGAGGAGCAACTTTGGTTTAAAACCTTCTGATAGATGGCTGAGGGGTTTTATTCCAAAGCGACAGCACTGCCTGTACTTCTACTTTTCAAATGTGTACAGAGCAGAAACTCAGTGTGCCGTCTGTTCCGAACTGTGTTTTTCCCGACAGATGAAGCGGTTCCGAACATAACGTTTGGTTTAGACAAGGTGTTGACGGATTGAGGCCTGCTAGGTGCTAAAACTCCTAAATGAAGTGCAGCGTGACAACTAATTCCTGACGACGTGAGTCACACCTTCCCGATCATTGTAACTCTCGTGATCATCTTAAGAGCTGCCGTGTTGTCTGCGGAGAGCCGGCTGATGGTTTGGGATTAATTATTCGGAATCATTTCCCAGCCTCTGCTGGCAGGTTTAGAAAGGTGTCAAGATGTGATATTCAGAGACGGTGACCGCTAAATTCACACCATAACACAGTATTTTAACTCTGTGATGTTCATTCAGTGTTGTGCACTGTTCCTGATTAGAAAGGAATATCGCATTTTACAGTGTGATTAATTAGTTTAATTGACAGATTCCTGATGTACATCTTCTGATGTCACCATTAATTACAAACGATTTGCTGGACTTTGTAATATGTGTGACTCTTGTGCACTGCGTGATCAATACATTTCAGTGCACAGTGGTTGATTTTTCATAGTTTGAGAGACTTAATGGAGGTTTTGGTTATGTTTCAACTTTATCTCAGATTTTTCTTCCACAGTTTCTTTGGTGGAACAAATTAGAAGTAAGTGTGTCATTTTTTAGATATGCAGTAAGAGAATTGATCTATAAAATGAATATGGATACACTCTTAGAAGAAAAGGTTCTATATTGAACCTTAAAGGGTTCTGTCGGTCGCTTTATATATAGAATCTTTTACGGGTTCCTATCATGGGTTTGTTTTATCGATTTAGTTTTAATTCATTTTTTATTTTGATTACATGTTATGAATTAAAGGATGAGTTCACTTCAGAATTCAAATTTCCTGATAATTTTCTGACCCCCATGTCATGCAAGATGTTCATGTCTTTCTTTCTTCAGTCGAAAAGAAATTAAGGTTTTTGAGGAAAACATTCCAGGATTATTCTCCATATAGCGGACTTCAACAGGGTTCAACGGGTTGAAGGTCCAAATTACAGTTTCAGTGCTGCTTCAAATGGCTCTAGTAAAATGATCGGCCATTTTCAAAAAAAAAAAATTATATACCTTTTAACCACAAATGCTCGTCTTGCACTAGCTCTGCGATGTGCCACGCATTACGTAATCACATTGGAAAGGTCACGCGTGATGTAGGCGGAAGTACCGATCCAGTGTTTACAAAGCGAACGTGTAAAGACTAAGTCAAACGGCCTTTACAAAAAAAAGGTAAAACAAAGATGTCGGATGATTTTGAAGTTGGAGGAGAAAATGAGATGTTTTTCGCCCTACTGTGGTACTTCCACCTACGTCACGCGTGACCTTTCCATTGTGATTACGTGATGCGTGGCGCATCGCAGAGCAGTGCAAAACAAGCATCCCCATACACTGATTAGCTTCATCACTCTTGTCTCCTCTCCACCAATAAGCTGGTGTGTGGTGGGCGTTCTGGCGCAATATGGCTGCCGTCGCATCATCCAGGTGGATGCTGCACATTGGTGGTGGTTGAGGAGATTCCCCCTTCAATATGTAAAGTGCTTTGAGTGTCCAGAAAATATAAAATTTAAGGAATTATTATTATTATTATTATTTACGGTTAAAAAGTATATACATTTTTTCTTTTATTTTTAGAAAATGACAAAGTATTAATGAAAGTATTAATCAATCATTAAGAATATTTTTCCTTAAATAGAAGCTTTTGGCATAAAGGATCTTTAAAATTGAGTCAAGAACCCAATGGGACCTTACCTTTTTTTTTTTCTATGAGTGTAGGAGCTCAGATCATTTAAAGAGAATTGTTTGAGTTCATATTGAAATCTCTGACTTTTGTTTTGTCAAATCTGAGCACAGTTTGAGACAGTGTTGATGATTTCGAGGAGACACATGTGAGGTTACTGTTCACTACTTTGTCTCAAAGCTTTCTAGAAGAAGCAGCTGAGATATTACAAAGATCTAATTTGTGATTTTGCTCTTCTACGGGTAAACAAATGAAACCAGGAGAGCTGAAGTAAATGGCAGCTCTGAGCACGTCCAGCAGGCCACTTTCCTCTTTCCTGTCCAAGTCAGGGCAGATAACGGCTCATCTTCCATCTCTGCCATGGACACCCGCCAGAAACGGCCCTATCCTGGATCTCTCCCAAACAAAAAAAAAAAGGAAAGAAAGAGCCGAGAGAAGTGCTGTTGTTTTTGTCCATGTCGTGGGGTTTGAGGGGGTGGGGTTGGTGCCAGTATTAATGCGGGGGCCAGACTAGACTCCAGCGATGGGCCGTATTGATTGTGTTGATTTGATTCATTGATCGATCTCTCCTCTCGAATGTGGCGTCTGAGAAGCGGCACTAATCTGAAACAGCTAAGGACAAATCTTCTGCCTTACACACAAACGGAGGAGATAAGAAAACGTATGAAAAGAAACTGGACTTATCTAAATCATAGACTAGCCCTTCTGCTGTCCCTCGCTGTGGCCATTGTGTGTGTGTGTTGGATGCATGCTGATTGGACCTTCTCTTCTACACTGATGTTTATATTTGTGTTGTGAAGATATTTTTCTTGGATAATGTGCATGTAGATGCATTTTTTTGTACAGCTTACATGCCACTGTGGTTATCTGTAGATATGATTTGCATAGTATGCATGCAGGTTTGCTTATCAGCATGCTTAAGTAATGATTCTATAGTAGATGTATAAAGTGCATGCAGTGTTGCATATCTGCATGCATGCATGAGTATTGATCTTGTAGATACTATCATTTGTATAATATGCATGCTGTGTTGCATATATGCATGCATATGAATGGTCATGTAGATGTTATTTTTGCATGTTTGCTTCCACGAGTAATGACCCTGTAGATATTTTTGCTTAATGTGCATGCAGGGTTGCATATGTGCATACTGCATAAGTTTTGTTTCTGTGAGTGTGTGTTGGATGCATGATTGTATCTCTTTCTACACTGATGTTTGTATTTCTGTTTATTCTGTGTCATTGCTCTTTAGATGGTTGTATAACGTGCATGTAGGGTTGCATATCTACATGCATAGGTAATGGTCCCCGTCTGCGTGAATCTTTTGTGTTTTTTTTTTATGAGCGCGTGTGTGTGTGTGTGTGTGTGTGTGCAGCAGGGGTTTAGAGGCAGCGCAATCACCAGGCAGAACAGAGTGGATCTATAAATTGATGGAATTCAAAGCCTGCAGCATCGATTACCATTATAACAAACAGCCAAGCCCAGAACGTCTGATTATTTTTAGACAAAGATTCTGTGCTCTCAGCAGCAATTCTGCTGATGCTGTCACACTCGCAGACATCTGCCTATGATTGCAATTAGATGGGATACAAAAAGAAAAATAATACCTCCATCTGCATTTTTTCCCCCTTGTTTCCCACAACCACCCACTTTATTTTCAGTTCATTTCTGCTGGTCAAAACACTCTGGCTCACTGGTTGAGAACTCTCTTGCTTTTCCCACATGTCAACTTCCTCTCTTCCCTGCTGTCATCAGCGAGAGGTGCCATAGATTCTGTGGTAATCGATGGTAAGGATTTTTTCGAGCTCTATAGTGAATCTGAAGGTTATATCTTTGTATTCTAACAGTCTGTGTATTTACTGTACACTTTTTCATTTGTGGCCCTTCATTGCTTGTCTGGTTATTGCGGACGACAAGCTCTCAGATGTGATTTAGTTAACCCCTAGTTATCTGTTTTCTTTTTGGTGCTTTTATATATCACAGTCCCTCGTAGAAGTTCGGTTCAATGTCAAGTTCAACCGTCTGCTTTTTCTCGCCTCCTTTGCATATCCAAATGGGCGGCTCTACGGAGTTGGTCCACTGCACGTGAACATTGACGCCTCAGCCAATCAATTTTCCTCACTGGATGCTGGCCTCAGCAGGGCTGGTTTAGCTTAGCCCCACCCCCGAGTGGTTCCTCCCGCCCCCCTGACATCGGCAAAGCTAACTCATCAATTACAGATGGATGTTTGACTGGCACAGGCGTAATGACAGGGACTCAATATTGACCCAGCTGCCCACCACATCCTGAAAATACAGGCCTGATTGCCTTTTCCGAACCCTTAAAACGTCGAACATTTGACTGAAGATGTCTTCTTTTTACACACACGTGTGGCTTTTTTTCAATACTGTTCAATAGTGACATTTCTTTGTGGTTTCCTGGAACTAGGATCTGATTTAAAGGGCTAGTTCACCCAAAAAAGAATTTTCTGTCATCTTTTACTCATCCTCATGTCGTTCCAAACCTGTATGACTTTTGCTTTTAGAGAACACGAAAGGTCAAATTTTGAAGTATGCTTGAACTAAAGATTTTCAGAGAATACTAACTTAAATTTGGTCTGTTCTTCACACATTATATTAGTATTGACTTGAAGATGTGTAATATATCACACAAAATGTATGTACTTTTTTATGCTTTTTTTAGCTTTAAAAATCATCCACTTATTCTATTACTCTTGTGTTTCACAGACTAACAGAAAGTCATACAGGTTTGGGACATCAAGGTAAATGGTAAATGATGACATCATTTTTTATTTTTGGCATGAAGAAACTTTCTTTATGGAGTAACAAAGAAAGAAATGCTGGATTTGAACTTGCCCCAGTCTCCATCCAATAATATTGGGCTTTTGTGGCCACCATTTTGTGTGTTGAAACCTTTAAGCAATGAGGATGTTGATGATGATAATAATAATAATAATAATAATGAATTATTATTGTTATTATTATTAATAGCAACAAAATAAAATAATAATNTGTTCTCAAACATTTCAAACATTATTATATTTAATAATAATAATAATTATTAATGACAACAAAATAAAATAATAATAATAACAATAACAATAACTATTGTTATTGTTATTATTATTTTGTTATTATTAATAACAATAATAATAGTAAATAAAAGTTATATATATATAAATAATTATTTTATTATTGTTGTTATTGCTCTATTTTTTACATTCTCAAAATATGCAAACATTATTATTATTATTATAAAAGAATGAAGAAAGAAATTAGAAATGGACCAAATATTAATTATATGTCCCTAAGAAAAAGGTTAAAAATAGAGAAAACGAGTGGAATTGATAAGTGGAAAAGGAGGCATTTTTAATGCTATGAGGACTGTTGTTTATCATGAAAGTTTTCCGAGCGTAACCCAAAGCTAGTTTAGATCGCTCGTGTCAGACCGCAGTTCATGCTTCTTATGAGTACTGTAATTTTCCTGCTTGGAACGACATTGACTAACATGGATCATCACCTGCTGAGCACGCTTGCATTAACAGACGTCTCAGAGCCTCAGTGCATCATGGGTAGCAGAGAAATGAGGAAGAAAAAGGGCTTTTGGCAAACGCAGCTGTAGCATCAGGTGGGTCTGATGGCTGTCTGAGCACAAATGAACAAACATTTTAAAAAAACAACAGAAGTGAAGCGGGCTGCAGTTTGTTCTTGAAAGGTGAGAGTGAGCAGGTTTATTTCCAGCTCCTGCTGATATCGTGTCTCTGAAGACGATGCAGGGAGCAAAGATGCTGTTTGTGATATGTCAGATGTCAAAACTATTAATAAAAAAGCTTTTCTTTTATATACTCGTACTGTTAGTGTTGCTAAAAGTTAAGCACAAGTTTCTGTAAATGCTTCTTAGCGGTGAAGTTTGTGCTCAGGCAATTAGCGGTGTTTGCTTCAGTATTGCTGTTGTTCACATTTGAGAGTTTGTTCAAATCCTTAATCATAAGTACTAAACTTCAGTGTATAACTCATTCTGCAATATTTGTGCTACAGATGTTGCTCAAATAATGCCGTTTTTTTTTGGCGTATCAATACTTTTTCTGGTAGAGGAAGTGGACTTTTAATTTGGACCACTGAGTAACAAACCACATAGCACTAACACACTAAAAAGTCACTCATAATAGCTTAGCGACCACTCAAAATAAAGGTTCTTTATTGGCATCGATGGTTCCATGAAGAACCTTTAACATCCATGGAACTTTTCCATTCCACAAAAGGTTCTTTATAGTGAAAAAGGTTCTTTAGATTCTTTACACTAAGAAAAACAAAAGATTATTTTAAGAACTGTTCACTGAAAGGTTCTCTGGGAAATCAAAGATGGTTCTTATATGGCATCAATGCGAAAAAACCCTTTTGAAACCTTTATTTTTAAGAGTGTAGCAAGTGACCCGGAAACACAAACTGGCTGTTCAGATTCTCAACATCACACTTCCTGGCTCCAGTGAAGAAAACAATGAGTTTGTTTTCATATATTCTTCAGAAAACATAAAAATCTAAGGTTTTTATACATGTTGAGTGTTTGTAGACTCTACATACATAAACATTCTACATAATAAAATACTGCAACATTCAAGTAACTAAAGTAGGAAATCAGGGTTAATTCACCCAAAAATGACATTTCTGTCATTAAGTACTCACCCACATGTCTTTCCAAACCCGTAAGACTATCGTTCATCTTCGAAACACAAATGAAGATATTTTTGATGAAATCCGAGAGCTTCTGGCCTCCCTAAACACAGCAATGTCATAACCAATTTCAAGGCCCAAAAAGGTAGTGAAGACATTGTTAAAATATTCCATATCAGTCTCTTACGCAGTTGTAAACACAGTGTAGTGCTTCGGGAAGAGAAGAGATTGTTGAATAAAGTTGTTATATTTGTTTTGTTTTTGCTCACAATAAGTATTCTCATCTTTTATAAAATTAAGGTTAAACCACTGTAGTCACATGGACTATTTTAACGATGTCTTTACTTCCTTTTCTGGACCTTGAAAGGGGTTATAACGTTGCAGTCTATAGGGAGGACAGAAAGCTCTTGGATTTCATCAAAAATATCTTAATTTGTGTTCTGAAGATGAACGAAGGTCTTATGGGTTTGGAACGACATGAGGGTGAGTAATCAATGACAGAAATGTCATTTTTGGGTGAACTAACCCTTTAAGAATGGAAACAAAGAAGAGCAACAGCTGGAAAAAAAGAGCTGACGTTTAATTCCAAACACACAGTCCTACATATTTATTTAGAATTAGGGTCATGCCGTTTAGCTCACCTGCTCTTGTAGATAGACGATGCTTCTTTACGCTCTACAAAGTCATCTAATAGCACGAAGCTTGTTATTGGCTTGATACCATCAGCGTTAGATGGCTTTTCTAGATCTGTGAAGCACCACAAACTCATTGTTGTCACTCAGATGTTTCTCCATGAAGACGTTCTCATCCATACGTCAGTCAGATAGATTAGCAGTAGTCTGCTTACAGCTAATAGAGGTTAAATGAACCACGAAACTCTTCCTGGCCCTGAACAATTATGGCTTAACTGCACTCTGTAAATGAATTCTATAAAAAAAAGCTTTTAAACATTTTTCTTTGTACGTTGATCATTAGTGTTTCTACTTTAGTGTCTTGCCAGATGTGCAGAACTTGAGGAAATTATGCTGTCATGATGTTTTTAAAGCTCAGATACTCGTTGTTTTGTGCTGTACTGGTGTCTAAAGTCCCTCTGGAGGTCAAATAATCCACTTTACTATGTTTTATTAAACAAGTGTCCAAGTGTTAAACACAGACTGGCCATCCAGATTTCCCTCATCACACTTCCAGACTCCAGCAAAGAGTTTGAAAAGCATCCAAGCAGTGGCGCAGAAAGCCGTGCCGTAAATCTGGGGCTGCGTTACAGCTTTTGTCCTCAGGAATTCTTCCTCTCCCATTAGATAATTTTCTAAATTGCCTTTAAGTAAGAGTACAGATTAATTAAAATGTAGTAAATTAAATTTGATGTCATGTACAAATTTGGTACAGTAATTGAAAAGCCCTCTCCCTCATTTTTTAGTTTTAGTTTGAACAGAAAGACCTTTGACTGTGAGAGAATGCAGAGACATGTAGTAAGTTTTATATATTTAATATAAGTTAAGTTTCCTATGCTCAACAAGCATTTGATAAAAAATACAGTAAAAACAGTAATATTGTGAAATATTATTACACTTTAAAATAGCTGTTTTCTATTTGAATATATTTTAAAACGTAATTTATTCCTGTGAGCAAAGCTGAATTTTTAGCATCTGTCACATGATCCTTAAAAAAAATCATTCTAATATGCTTCTCAAAAAACATTTCATATTATCAAAAAAGAATGTGTGTATGTATATAGTGCTCAGAGTAAATGAGTACACCCCACTGAAAGTCTCTGAAGCAAAGCTAAATTTTAGACTACAAATGTCTAATTTAACAAGAATTCAACCACAGGCGAGTCTAATTATTCATTACACAGGTGTCCAGCAGACAGATGACTATAAAAGGGTGTTAAAAACCCTTCCCATTTCATGCTGTCAGCAATGGCACCACATGGAAGAGAAATGTCACAAGACCTGAGAAAGTAAATCATTTCTTTACATCAGAAAGTTGAAGGCTACAAGAAGATCAGCAAAGCTTTACTTAACAGTCAGGATACTGTAGCAAAAGTGGTACAAAAATTTTAAAAAGATGGAACTGCAACCATCTCACAGAGACGTCCAGGTCACCCACAGAAGTTAACACCTAGACAGGAGCGTCTTCTGGTGAGAAGGGTTGAAGAAAATCGCATGCAAGTTCACTGTAGTTATCTAAAGAAGTAGAAAGCCAAACTGGGGTGACTATTTCCCGTGACACAATACGGCATACACTGCAAAGGAATGGCATGCATGGGTGCCGTCCACGAAAGAAGCCTCTCCTAAAGCCCAGGCACAAAAAAAGCCCGCCTAGAGTTTGCCAGGGCCCATGCTGACAAAGATGAAGACTACTGGGATTCTATACTCTGTGATGAGACCAAGATAAATGTTTTTTGGTACTGATGGCTTCAAAACTGTATGGCGTCGCAAAGGTGAGGAATACAAAGAAAAATGCATGGTGCCTACAGTGACACATGGTGGTGGCAGTGTCCTTATGTGGGGCTGCACGAGTGCTGCTGGTGTCGGGGAGCTGCATTTCATTGATGGCATCATGAATTCACAGATGTACTGCTCTATACTGAAAGAGAAGATGCTAGCATCACTCCGTGCCCTTAGGCGTCCTGCACTTTTCTAACATGACAATGATCCTAAACACACATCTAAGGCCATTGTTGGATTTCTGAAAAAGAACAGGGTGAAAGTGATTCAGTGGCTCCTGATCTGAACCCAATCGAACACCTAATTCTGAAGAGACAAGTTGAGCATCACTCTCCATCCAGCATCCAGTCTCTAAAAGAGGTCATTCTTGAAGAATGGAAAAAGATTGATGTTGCAAAATGTCGCCAACTTGTTCATTCCATGCCTAGAACTCTTGGTGCTGTCATTAAAAATCATGGAGGCCATACAAAGTACTAGATGTAGTAGTTTTTGTTGTGGGGTGTACTCATTTTTGCATCACCCTAATTTGAGTAAAACTGAAAAATGTGTAATCTAAGTTATATTATTAACCTTATTTTTTATAACTTATTTTTGTTATAAATTAAATAGATGTTATATTAAACTTAGTCTTGTCAACATTTTGGAAATTGTTTTTGTGTTCATTGAGATATTGTTTAAAATGTTACTTTTCAATGGGGGTGTACTCATTTACGCTGAGCAGTGTGTGTGTGTGTGTGTGTGT
>RJVU01069905.1:3524953-3539342 GCA_003731715.1 Anabarilius grahami
TATATATATATATATATATATATATATATATATATATAGTGTGTATGTATGTATGTATAAAAAACATAGCAGTACTTTCTCATATTGATTTTGTTAGTGCTGACTTCTCTACAGTCGTCCATATTTCAGTCTTTCTGCTCACCAGGTCAACTGCATAAGATGGATATTGGTGAATATTCAGCGTTCCTGTGCATGTGCCATCTCTCTCTCTCTCTCTCTCTCTCTCTCTCTCTCTCTCCGTTCTTCCATGACTGTTGCAGAGGTATTGATTATTTTGGATTCTGATTATCTAAAAGGCCTTCTGCTACTGTAGGCATTGGATTTATTTTGGTTTAATTATTAATGGGGTTGAGCTTACAGTAAGCAGTCGCCTTCTATCAGATCATGACGGATTACATGGTTAATATTCAGCAGCGTATATTTATTTATGTATGTACTAAGCTGTGTATGTGAGTGTTGGCAGGCCTCTCTAAAGCATCTCCCTCTCTCTTTCTCTTTGTCTCTGTAGAGGGAGCTAAATTCAGTGGCGGCACAACTAGCAGGCCGACAGGAAGAGAGCGAGGACTCCCATAAGCACCTGGTGGAACTGAGCCGTGAATTCAAGAAAAATGTCCCAGAGGTGAGTGGGAGAGCGAGAAATGGCTCGGTGTGTGTATGTATGTTCAAAACTTAAGGGAGACGTTCATCTAGTCAGTTTCGTGTTTACTGACCCTTTCAAGGTTTTACCTGAGATAGCAACCAAGTTGTTTCAGCTATTTTTTTTTTGTTGTCTTTTTGACCCTCATATCCACCTCTGTTTGTCTGCTCCTCCCCTCATTTTCTGCCTTCCTTCTCATCTGAACTCCTCCTCTTCTCATATATAAGAACTTTTTGATCCAATCACCTGATCCATAAGAGTCATGTGACTAATTATTCTGGAGCAGTAGGAAAATGACATAATGACAACTAATGTATGTTGCATAAAAAAATTTGCCTACATATTTATTTAAATTATGTACATATTTATTTACATCTACATAAATTCTATTATATAACACAGAAAATTCCATTAAATTTTTCTCTGCAAAAAATGCTTTTCTTATTTTTTTTGTCTTGTTTCCTGTCTAAATATCAAAAAATTCTTAAATCCAGATGCTTTTACTAGATAAGTAAAATGACATAAGATATTTTTTCTTGTTTTTTGCAAAAACTCGCTTCATTTAGATTTTTTTTTTCCCAGAAAACTAGAAAAAATATGTTATGTCATTTTACTTATCTAGTAAAATTTTTTTGATATTTGGAATGGAAACGAGACAAAAATATTCAGTAAGAAAAACATTTTTGCAGTGAATTCAAGATATATTTACTGTAATATAATGAAATATTATTGATGATATACATTACTGTTTAAAAGTTGAGGTCATTAAGATTTTTTTTAAAGAAATTAATGCTTTTATTCAGCCAGGATGAATTAAATTTACCAAAAATGGCATTTATAAAGTAAAAGTAAAAGTGACATTCCATTTAAAAAATGCTGTTCTCGAACTTTCTATTCATCAAAGAATCCTGAAAAAACAGCATGAAGCAGCACAGTAATTTTTTACATTGATAATAATAAAAATGTTTCTCTACATTGATAATAATAAAATTGTTTCTTGAGCAGCAAATCAGCATATTAGAATGATTTCTGAAGGATCATGTGACACTGAAGACTGGAGTAATGATGCTGAAAATTCAGCTTTGATCACAGGAATAACTTACACTAAAATATATTCAAATAGAAAGCACTTTAAGTTGTAATATATTTCACAATATTACTGTTTTTAATGTATTTTTTATCAAATAAATGCAGCCTTGGTGAGCAGAAGAGACTCTTTAAAAATCATTACATCGCCTCAGTTTCTCTGCTGTTGTCTCCACCCCTCTTGTTTGTCTCCGCCCCTTTCCACATTCTGTTCTCTTCTTTACCCTTTTGTTCCCTCCCATTTTGTGCTCGCCCTCATTTCTCCACTTCCAGTGTGAGCCATTGCTACTGTAGTTAATATTCCTGCGCATATGTCTAGTTTCTGTAGTTTCAGAACCCTCTCTCAGACTGTCACTCTGCATGTCTATTTTACTGAAGGCATACAAACCAATTCGTCCCTCCAGTTTCAGCACTAATAGTGTAACACAGAGTATCTGGTGTTTATTGACGTTACTTGTCACATCCAGCCTCGTACCCAACAGAGCAGTCTGACATCAGCAGTTAAGCTTCCAGAACCTTCATCAAAACCCGAATAAAATCCGCCAGAAAATGAGCAGGCCGTTCCCATGGAGAAAAATCCTCCGCCGAATGTCTTTAAGTTCAAGTCCCTCTCCGTTTAAATTCCCGTCACTCTAATCCGGAGCTGCGCCTCCAATTCCTCTTCAGGTAAAGGTGACGACGGGAGAAATGCTTGTCACGCATCTCTCATTATACGCGCTTTGACATTTTACATTTTTCCTCGTTAGCGGCCTTCCCTTTTCAGAAGCTACGTTTGAAGCTTCGACACGATCCACCGTCAGACCTCTCGACTCAGAAGCCAAACTCCTCGTTTGCTTTCCACTTGACACAAATGTCATCAGTGACAATCAGAATTTACAAGATTTGCAAATGTCTGGAGCGGATGGGGGTTCATGCTAGCCGTATCGTTACAGATTTTGGCGTATAATGAACATAAACAAAGCATCATTAATGGATTGACAGGAGAATCAGATGAGTTATTTGTGTTAATGGAGAAGTTATTAGTGTCTTCAGCAGAAAGTTCTGGGATCAGTGAAACATCTATAAACAACATATGTGACGTATTGTTGACTGCCACAGTTTTTTTTTTAATCTTATTTATTTATTTTTGGATTTTCAAATTGACATAAATATACAATAATGCACATACAATGGAAGTCGATGAGGCTGAATTGTTTGCTGGGTTTAAAGTGGAACTCATTCATTTGTATGGAAGCTTGTTTCCACCACTAAATAAAAAAATAAAAAACTTTTTATGTCACAGTTCTGACTTTTTTCTTCTCGCAAGAGTCAGAATCACGTTATAAAGTCAGAATTGCGAGATATAAAGTCAGAATTGCGTTATAAAGTCAGAATTGCGAGATATAAAGTCAGAATCATGAGATATAAAGTCAGAATCGAGAGATATAAAGTCAGAATCACGTGTTATAAAGTCAGAATCGCAAGATATGAAGTCAGAATCGCGTTATGAAGTCAGAATCTCGCGAGATATAAAGTCAGAATTGTGAGATATAAAGTCAGAATTGAGAGGTATAAAGTCAGAATTGCATGATATAAAGTCAAAATTGCATGATATAAAGTCAGAATCGTGAGATATAAAGCCAGAATCGTGTGTTATAAAGTCAGAATCGCGTGTTATAAAGTCAGAATTGTGAGATATAAAATATAAAAACGTCAGAATTGCGAGATATAACGTCAGAATTGCGAGATATAAAGTCAGAATCGCGTGTTATAAAGTCAGAATCGCGTTATAAAGTCAGAATCGCGAGATATAAAGTCAGAATTGTGAGATATAAAGTCAGAATTGAGACGTATAAAGTCAGAATTGCATGATATAAAGTCAGAATCGTGAGATATAAAGCCAGAATCGTGTGTTATAAAGCCAGAATCGTGTGTTATAAAGTCAGAATCGCGTGTTATAAAGTCAGAATTGTGAGATATAAAGTCAGAATTGCGAGATATAAAGTCAGAATTGCATGATATAAAGTCAAAATTGCATGATATAAAGTCAGAATCGTGAGATATAAAGCCAGAATCGTGTGTTATAAAGTCAGAATTGCAAGATATGAAGTCAGAATCGCGTTATGAACTCAGAATCTCGCGAGATATAAAGTCAGAATTGTGAGATATAAAGTCAGAATTGAGAGGTATAAAGTCAGAATTGCATGATGTAAAGTCAAAATTGCATGATATAAAGTCAGAATCGTGAGATATAAAGCCAGAATCGTGTGTTATAAAGTCAGAATCGCGAGATATAACGTCAGAATTGTGAGATATAACGTCAGAATCGCGTTATAAAGTCAGAATCGCGAGATATAAAGTCAGAATTGTGAGATTTAAAGTCAGAATTGAGAGGTATAAAGTCAGAATCGCGAGATATAACGTCAGAATTGCGAGATATAAAGTCAGAATCGCGTGTTATAAAGTCAGATTCGCGAGATATAACGTTAGAATTGCGAGATATAAAGTCAGAATCGCGTTATAAAGTCAGAATCGCGAGATATAAAGTCAGAATTGTGAGATATAAAGTCAGAATTGAGATGTATAAAGTCAGAATTGCATGATATAAAGTCAGAATCGTGAGATATAAAGCCAGAATCGTGTGTTATAAAGTCAGAATCGCGTGTTATAAAGTCAGAATCGCGTGTTATAAAGTCAGAATTGTGAGATATAAAGTCAGAATTGCAAGATATAAAGTCAGAATTGCAAGATATAAAGTCAGAATCTAGAGATATAAAGCCAGAATCGCGAGATATAAAGTCCGAATTGCGAGATATAAAGTCCGAATTGCGAGATATGAAGTCCGAATTGCGAGGTATAAAGCCAGAATCGCGTGTTATAAAGTCAGAATCGCGAGATATAAAGTCAGAATCGCGAGATATAAAGTCAGAATCGCTTGTTATAAAGTCAGAATCGCTTGTTACAAGTCAGAATCGTGTGTTATAAAGTCAGAATCGCGAGATATAAAGTCAGAATCGCTTGTTATAAAGCCAGAATTGCGAGATATAAAGTCAGTATCGCAAGATATAAAGTCAGAATCGCGTGTTATAAAGTCATAATTGCGAGATATAAAGCCAGAATTGCGAGATATAAAGTCAGTATCGCAACATATAAAGCCAGAATCGCGTGTTATAAAGTCAGAATCGTGTTATAAAGTCAGAATTGCGAGATATAAAGTCAGAATTGCGAGATATAAATTCAGAATCACGTTATAAAGTCAGAATTGCGTGTTATAAAGTCAGAATTGCGAGATATAAAGTCAGAATTGCGTGTTTAAAGTCAGAATTGCGAGATATAAAGTCAGAATTGCGTGTTTAAAGTCAGAATTGCGTGTTTAAAGTCAGAATTGCGTGTTATAAAGTCAGAATTGCGAGATAAGTGATATAAAGTCGCAATTCTGACTTTTTTATAGTGCAATATGGCCTGTTCTTGACCAGGTTTTGTGAGATTCATCAGTTTGGTCTGTTTTTCTGTTTTTAGGAGGTATTGGAGATGGTTTCGCCCGTCCTCAAGAGTTTCCAAGCTCAGGTGAGTCAGCACTCTGTTTAATTCAGATAACATCAAATCCACCTCAAAAATGATGCTGTTCTCATTTATGTTCATGCTGTAGATATTTGGAGAATTGATACATTAAAGTGCCCCTGTTATGTTATTTTAAAGGTTCCTCATTTTGTTTTGGAGATTTACATGCATCCAAGGTCAAAAACCACTTTAAAATTCTCATAATGTACATTGCAGCATCAGCTCTTTTCTCAGTGTCTGAAATAGTTTAATCAAGGATTCGGTCTCTCTAAACCCCCTATTTCTGAGAGCCTACTTTGATTGGTCAGATGGCCCCGTCTGTTGTGATTGGTCTACTCTGCTCTGATTGGTCAGATGGCCCCGTCTGTTGTGATTGGTCTACTCTGCTCTGATTGGTCAGATGGCCCAGTCTGTTGTGATTGGCCTACCACTTACAGAACGTGTTGAAAACGAAACAGAAAGCAGTGTCTTCTCGACATATTGACATCATGAACCAAACTCTTCCAGTCTCAGCTACAACTGCAGTGTTTGAGGGCGGGGCAAAGTAGACGTTGTTCGTGGGCAGCCAATAAAGACCGTCGGTTTGTAATAAATGTAAATTTATTACAAAACGACGTAGGTTTGAGCAGGAAGTAAGACTGGAATTACTGACGACTCAGGCAGTTCAGAATCGCTTTTTTCTTTTGGGAGACAATAACTCCATTTATCGAGCACTTTGATCTTTGAATCTTTACAGACCTTTTACATTCACAGGTGATTTCCGAAAACACACAATAGGAGCACTTTTAAATAACATCCAAATCAATCGATTGCATTTAGGGCTGCGTCATTGTTTCGGTACGTCTTCTGTAAACACAATAAGCTGTTTGCTGCCTTTCCCAGGGACACTGGCATCAGAAATCTCTCAGCATCACGTCATCCATATCTGTACTCCATCCCCCCTCCCTTCTCTGTATTGACTGGTATCATTTTCCCGTCAGACTTAAGTAGCATCTCTCCTCCATTAAGACGCAGTACTGGAGGCCTCTCTCACTCTCTCTGTCATCCTGTTGTAATGGTGCACTCCCCGTTCCTTCCCTGACATGCTCCTGTCGAGAAAGTCATCTGATCTCCTCTCAAAGCCAGTGCTCGAGCCATTAAACAGCAGATCATAAATCATATTTGCGATCCTCGTCTGTGGTCCAGAAAGCTCAGGCATACTGAAATGATAGCGCAGGTTTCCCATCTGATCAGGAGTGATTCGCTGAGTCCAGCTGGCCACAGTTCTGGTATGCGGGAATGTGATGGCATTTTTGTAGAATGTCTACAGGGTTATAAAGGCCTGATCACAATAGAAAAGTGTTTTAGGCCTGACATTAACATCCGATCACAAGTGGTCAGACGCCACAGATCGCCGTTCATGCCTGCTATTAACATGCATCTCAGATCTGTCTCCAGTGGCCACTTGTGATTGGATTTCGTCAAGATTTTTTCAGCGTAGGGCTCGTTGTGAGAGCGAGGTCCTGTTGAACAGACTTAACGTGCGCTGTGGCTGTAACAAACCTCAGTACTCAAGGGTGTGATTGTCTGTGCCATTAAACCTGCTCTATACATGTTTTCATCATCTAATCTATTCCCAATGGATAAAATCCTAGCCTGTATGCGTTTATATATACTTAAATGGATATCTTGTTTCATTTGGAAATGTGTGCGATTATGGAAGTAAAATGAGTTGCAAACAGGCTTTAACACTGATTTAAGCAACTGAAATCAGGGAAATATTCTAGAATCTGTTTGTCTGTCTGTTGTTAATCATGCTAGCAACATGCAAGCAATTCATGCATGTTAAAACATCTTGATAAACTTTTCAATCTAGCTATATATATATAATATAGTTTTATAGAATTTTATATCTTTATAAAAACCATTTTTTAAAAAAAATCTCCAGGATTTCCATGAGCGTGGAAATGCTGATTGTACTTATCAGTGCCCTAATGCAATGATTATACACACACACACACACACACACATATACATATATATATATATATATATATGTGTGTGTGTTTAGCACTGCTCCAAAATATTTCATAAGCTATAAATTGCTCCTTGTCAATCCAGTCTTTTTAACAGTGTTTTAAAAAAATCCTTTTATCATTAATCAGAACTGGAAAACTCGACTTAAAAATGCAAATTAGTGAATATAATTTTTATTAAATTGTAAATTGTAGTGTCGAATGGCACAACATGCTGTTGAATATACTTGCAATATATCATGAGTGCCTCAAGTACCCTACAGCTTTGGTTATTATGTAATAAAAATATTAAGGACAGTAGCTGGTGAACAGGTGTTTCATATCATAACTGTTAGTATATTTTGTTTTAGCATGAATGAAACGGTGCATTTTATAAAATGCAGTTTCCAAGATTCAAAGCAGAGAGGTGCATGATGGGTAAACTTCACAGGGACCACTTACTGTGCTGGAAAAGTTTAACTGTGAGAGTAAACTATGAGAGCTGGCAGCACTATGTAGGTGGAGTGTGTGTGTGTTTGTGTGTTTTGGGTCCCTCTGAAGCGCGTGTGTGTGTGTGTGTGTGTTTTAGGTCTCTTCGGCCCTCGTTCTCCTCCCTTCTCCAGCGCTGCGCTTTCTCGAGGTCCCTGGTGGTTGTTGGACCCTTATCGTGCCTCTTTTAAAAGAGAAGTCGTTGTCTTTGAAGTGTTTGCGGCATGACAGGTTTCTCTTTTCTTTCTCTGTTTCATTTCTCCGTGTCCCTCCCTCTCCTCCCCTCCTGCCTCGCCTGCTAATTATCGTTAACCAGGCGGCTGATTAGAAACACGCGTCGACCTAGATTCCCGAAGCGTTCGGTCGCGTGAAAGGGTTAATCCCCGAGCTGGTGGCTGTCATTGGTCGTCTCCCTCCTCCTTCTTCTTCTTCTTCATCGTCATCTTCTCTTCTTCTTTCCTGTTCTTTTCTCTTTCGGAATGGAAGAGAGCTAATGAGGTCCCGTCAGAGCCGAGGAGAGGTGTTAATTTGGCCTGTGAAGTGGAAAGGAGATTAAGGACAGTAAGAAGTCGAGTTTACGGCTTAAAATACATCGCTGTCCTTATTAATCCAAAGGCCCTGGGAGACCAGCAGCACTTTTTGGTTTTATAATGAAGAGTGTCTTATAATGAAGGTAATTTTAATAAAATTTACTGCGAGGAGGCTCACGTCCAACGCCGTGTGTCTTAATAGAGTCGGCCGCACCGCTGGGTCTGATGTCGGAGAGGTGTCAGAAATCCTTCGTACGCTGAATGGCCCTTTTTCTCTCTTTGAGAAGTGTTACGCCAAACGGCGCTCACCTTATGATGGGAAAACATTTTGAACTTAGCACATAGAAGCACATAGAAAAGGAGGCCCTAGCCAAGTAAAACCCATTGGAATTTGTCATAATTCCCATCCAATCCAAATAGGAATGCTCTTATAAGATTCCAACACAATTCAAAAACTACATCTTTTTTAAAGCAAATCACTTCCAATTGGACTATAAAGATAAAATAAGATAAAATGCCTCTGTAGGGTGTCATAAGGAAATTAATCCTGACTTTTGAATTATTAGTCTAATTGGAGCATTTTATTGTACTTTTTTACACAAAATATATAAAATCTGTTTTTGAGTATCATATTTGATACATCAGGCTTTATGGCTTGTATATGACATACAGAGCTCGTACTCAAGGAGGAAAAAACACCTCCGTTTTATTCAGAGACCCAAACTGAGCAACAATATGAAATTTGTTGCAGATGCTGATATTTGCAGATGAAATTCTGATGCTTTTAATGTAAATCAATAAGATGTTTAATACAGTATAGCAGATACTTGCATCAAATTCATATAAATATCAGTTGTCACTCTATATCTTCCAATAATGTCTTAGTAAGATGATATTTAAATGCTTAGTTTTATGATCATAGCTCTGTAGTTTTAAAACATATAATGCAATGCAATACAATGATGATTGAGAGATGAACAAATAAACCTCCTTCAAAAGCCTGATGATCATATTTGATACATTTTAACATGATTTTTCTGAAAAATTATGTATAATCAAGCTAACTTAAGTTGCTTCAGTCCAGTAAGTGTTCATCTTGAAATATTACTTAACAATATAAAAGTTATTTTTTATGTTTACTTTATAAAAACTGAGCTGAATGTGGACGTTTTTACTTTTATACTAAAAGGCCTTTTACTTGCTAAAAAAAAAGTATAAAATATCAATCAGACAACAGAAGCCATGTATAGATCGTGTACTCATTTGATTTGCAAGAACTCAAAATAAAAAAGTTGATTAACTAAATATTTGTTAATTGCTATCTGTATGAGTTACAGTGGTATGCAAAAGTATGTGAACCCCTTGCAGAATCTGTGAAAATGTGAATAATTTTAACAAAATAAGAGAGATCATACAAAATGCATGTTATTTTTTATTTAGTACTGTCCTGAGTAAGATATTTTACATAAAAGATGTTTACATATAATCCACAAGACAAAAAAGTAGCTGAATTTATTAAAATATCTCCGTTCAAAAGTTTGGGAACCCTTGATTCTCAATACTGTGTGTGGTTACCTGATGATCTACGACTGTTTGTTTGTTTTGTGATGGTTGTTCATGAGTCCCTTGTTTGTTCTGAGCAGTTAAACTGAACTCTGTTCTTCAGAAAAATCCTCCAGGTCCTGCAGGTTCTTCAGTTTTCAAGGATTTTTTGCATATTTGAACCCTTTACAGCAGTGGCTGTATGTTTTTAAGATCCATCTTTTCACACTAAGGACAATTGAGGGACTCAAACACAACTATTAAAAAAGGTTCAAACATTCACTGATGCTCCAGAAGGAAACACGATGCATTAAGAGCCGGGGGGTGAAAACTTTTGAACAGGATAAAAGAAGTCCATATTTTTCTTATTTTGTTGAAATATTTTTTTTTTCATTTAGTACTTCCCTTCGGAAGCAACAGAAGATACTTGCATGTTTCCCGGAAGACAAATTTAGTACAATTTACCTTGATCTTTAAATTCAAAAAGTTTTCACCCCCCGGCTCTGAAGAACAGAGTTCAGTTTAACTGCTCAGAACAAACAAGGGACTCATGAACAACCATCACAAAACAAACAAACAGTCGTAGATCATCCAGGTAACCACACACAGTATTGAGAATCAAGGGTTCCCAAACTTTTGAACGGAGATATTTTAATAAATTCAGCTACTTTTTTGTCTTGTGGATTATATTTAAACATCTTTTATGTAAAATATCTTACTCAGGACAGTACTAAATAAAAAATAACATGCATTTTGTATGATCTCTCTTATTTTGTTAAAATTATTCACATTTTCATAGATTCTGCAAGGGGTTCCTAAACTTTCGCATACCACTGTAGCTAACTCAGTACTACAAGTTAGGAGCAATTAACTTACATGAGTGCTAAAAAACTTAATACTTGTTATCATCATAACTCAAAAAATTTGACTGATTACCTCAATTTTTTTGAGTTAGCCCAACTTATTTGGGTTTAAAGTGAGTTTTTTCAGCACAGTTTTGATCATGTTGATCTTTTACAGACTGCTGGATAAACTGAAGTTTCCACAGGATTGTATTTGATTGTTTGAGGTTTCTTATTGGGATCTGTTCGGGATATTCTGATAATTATGATCCAGATTCTGAAAGATGGAATCTAGTCCGAAAGGAATCTAGTGCACTTTCTTTTTTTGATGCTTTTGTGTCGCTGGTTTAAGATGTCAAGCCCGAATTAACCAGTCAGCTAATTTCCTCTCCCTCTGTGTCTGTTGGCGCTCGCAGAGAGAAAACATCCACACAGGGCCCTAATTATGAAAACTTGCTTTACAAAGATAATCCGAGGAGTAATTTAGCGTGCACAATGAGAGTCGTGGCGCTGTGCAGATGGAGAATCTGATAAATAGTTCGGAACATGTAATTAGCAACTCGGTTCTGTTTCGTGCCATTAACCCCTGCAGCCCAGAAATCTTCACCCGCCATTATCAGATGAAGAGGTAAAGCGCAATCCAGCTGACTACACAGCCCGAACGAGACCCACAAATCATCTAGTGCAGCTTGTGGGGATTCGCAGTCAGACACCTGTTTTCTGGGGCAGGAGGGTCTCGGGTGCTTCAGAAGAACATTTAAGACACTCAGCAGTAAATTATTAATCTGTGGAGTGGATGGGTTTTCTGCACACGTGCACACATTAGTGAAATCGAGGTCCTTTGCTCCAAGTGGGTTTCGTTCTGGATGTGCTTGTTTCAGTGATGTGCAGAAAAGCAAAAGGACAGGAGAGGACACAGTCTCTGGGTTTTAGGGGTTTTATAGCTAATATAGTGCACTTTATTGAATTTCTGAGCATCTGACACTCTTTATGTGACACATATATAGCAGAGAATAACAGGAAACATGAACGCGATCCAGATATGTTTTATGTTTAGCTGCTGTATCGCTCAGAGTGGACCTATTTAGCTTTAAAGTCAACATGAAATAAACATTTTATTTTATTTTTCAGTAAGATTTTTTTTTTTAAAGAAATTAATGCTTTTATTAAGCAAGGATGCATTAAATGTGACAGTAAAGACAATTATAATGTTACAAAAAATGCTTTTGATCTTTCTATTCATCAGAGAATCCTGAAAAAATAGTATTAAGCAGCACATCTGTTTTCAACATTGATAATAATCTGAAATGTTTCTTGAGCAGCAAATCATCATATTAGAATGATTTCTGAAGGATCATGTGACACTGAAGACTGGAGTAATGATGCTGAAAATTCAGCTTTGATCACAGGAATAAATTTCATTTTAAAATATATTCACATAGATAACTTATTTTAAATTGTAATAATATTTTACAATATTACTTTAATATTACTGTATTTTTTATCAAATAAATTCCGACTTGAGCATAAGAGACTTGTAAACATTAGTGTCTTAATGTGAACAGTGCATGTTATTAAAAAAAGAAAGAAATTTCTTTAATCAAAATAATACAGTATCTTGCTTCTGCCTCTTCACCTAGGAAAAATATTAATAATAATAATAATAATAATATCATAGTGCATATTTTGTGACCCAATCAAATCACAATGAACAAACCTTTTCTTTTCTGAAAATTCTGCTTCATTAAAAATGTTACATTATGGATTGTTAATGTCATTTCATGTTGGTTTGAAACTTTTATGCTGAATCTCAGTATATTTTGGTTTGTAAATGAATGGAAGGTGCTTGCTTGTTGTTAAGGAGGACATATTCTAGACATTCACAGTAACTGTAATTTATGCAACATCATAAATCATAGTACATGGTCTGTTGTTTGTTCGTAGCTTCGTTCGGGCCTGTGAGCTTGACTGACCTTGTGGTGCGGCCTGAATATCTGCCGCAAGGTAAGTCGCTCAGTCTTTGATCCAGCGACAACACGTAGGGCCGGTCCTTCCTCTGGTTTTTGATTAATTCCTGAAGGAAATGATAATTCATCTTGAATGTATAAATATGTTATGAATCGTGGAATAAATCAAAGAGTAAAGGCACGATAATTAATTATAGCAGTATCTAAGAGAAGAGAGCACGGTGGGAAGAGTGCGTTATGTCGCTTGCTTCCTCTCAGCGTTATGATGAGAAGAGCTGTAATTACCTTCCTGTTCTAGAGGCTGCCTCCGGCTGTGCCGATTTGTACGCTCCTGTGGGCCTGCCGGTCGTAAACCTTTTCCCAGGCTAATTGTCATGAGGGCCTAATGCACTGCCATTGCGAAAGAGAGTGTGCGGATGGGGCGCGTCTCACACATGCTTTCACAGAGAACTAGAAGATCTGTTCCAAAATGCTCCTTCGATGCCTTAAAATGCTGTCTAGGTGTGTTTCGTCTGGTAAAAAAATACAAACAGAGTCCTGCGCCAATTTGTATCATTCATATTTGTTTAATTCACATAGTAGAAAACATCAGGGAATCTGAAAAACAAGAACGTTTGAAGTCCAAGATCCTTTGAGAAATGAAATATCTATCTTCAGTGCTTAAGCCTCTTTAATATAAATCAAAATAAAGTCAAGAATAAGGTGTGTGTGTGTGTGTAGTTGACTTATATTGAAGAGGTTTATAGTCACCATGAAATCAAAATTGACAATTCTTATTTTTTATGGAATAATGCAATGCAATATATAATAATAATGATAATAATATAATTATGTATTATAAATGATTTATCCAACACATCATGTATACACACATATTTTTTTGTATTCATGTGCCCTCATAATCTTGACTCAAAATAACTTAACCTCACTTTTGCAGCAACATCTCTTCTCTTCTTTGATGATGTGTTTACTGGTGTGAGGGTGGGGCAACCTGTCACTCACATGTGATCCACCAATAGCAAACCCCACCATCCAATCATCCAATCAATTCCCTATGGACAAATTAAGCCCTGCATTGTTTTCTTGTCCAAGAGGACTTTTCTTCCGTATTGTGACGTATATTCGAGTGAAAAGACTGTCGCAACTTCCGGTTCATGCTGACTTTAAGCACTGAAGATTTGCTCTTTTTTGTGCAGTCGCTTTTTTATGCACTTGTGTACTCTGTTGTCACTTTATATGAATCTTGGACTTGTTTCTTCAGGCATTGTCTTGTTCATTTTATTGAGTTATTTAGGTGAGCTCACACATACGCATCTCAGCGAAAGCCTTTCAAGGTTTAATTGCAAATCAGGGCACAGTTTAACCACAGTTACTGCTGAGATATTCAATGGACTCACTATTATGCATATTTCAAATATTAACAAGGGAATAATTTTAAAAGCTCACTGTTAGACTGTAAAATGTAATTCAGTTCCCAAACTCAGATGGTCTCAAACAGCACTTCAAATGATGCATACTAACATTTAGAAAGTTATTTGTTCATGCTTATGTTAGAGATGTTAATTTACTTTCCAGCTAGTGTAACCTTGAATATTTCTGCCCCTCTTTGCACTGTTTGCTAAAGTAAATATCACTTATTTCTGAATAGTGATTTGAACAAACAAATCACTATAATATAATATTATAAATAATTTTTGGTATTATTTATAATATTATATTAATATATAATAGTATAAATTAATTAAAATAATTGTATAAATAC
>RJVU01069905.1:3548251-3584976 GCA_003731715.1 Anabarilius grahami
TATATGGATGAATGGTCCTTAAAATAGGCTTCACTTTCATTATGAAAAATATAATTTCTTACTTCATTATTTAGATTTTTTGGTGAGATTTGACCTAAGCTCTTTTTGCTGTGCATATCAAACTTCATCACTCTATATCAGGGGTCTCCAAACTCGGTCCTGGAGAGCCGCTGTCCTGCAGATTTTAGCTCCAACTTGCCTCAACAAACCTGCCTGAAAGTTTTTGGTATGCCTAATTAGACTTTGATTAGCTGGTTCAGGTGTGTTGAATTGGGGTTGGAGCTAAACTCTGCAGGACAGTGGCCCTCAAGGACCGAGTTTGGACACCCCTGCTCTATATCAACAGTACACAAAATGCATATGAGCTAAATTATGACAAGTATCATTTAGCTTCCACAGTGATTCTTTAATTGACAAAAGTCAGGGCTTCCCCATTGGTCAATGCAACATTGTAGTGGTGTTCATGTGCTCTAGTCTCATTAAATCTTGAAGGCACCAGTAGATATTGTAAGTTTGATTGAACAATAGTATGTGCATCACAGAGAATTTCAGCTGGCTGTAGGATCCATTATTTTTTGCTCCCAGACTTCCAAGGGCTTCGATGGTTTGAACTCCCACTGTCTGTTTAGGGAAACAGAAGTCTGGAATCTCCAGAGTTTTCATTTAACATGGTGTCGAGCTGTGAAGTGTAATTTCAGTGGAATCTAAACACACTAATTGAATATCATAACTTTGTGAAGCTGCTTCTCCTAAAGGTACCTGAAATTTTAATTTAGACTTCAAAAGAGCTCCGACTTTAAAGTAAATCTATTGTTTTTCATTTAGACTCGCAATTTTCTCCTCTCTCTCTCTCTCACAAGCGGCGCGCCGTACGTAGTTATGATTGATCTGGTAATTAAAATATGCAGAGAAGGAAAAAATATTAACCACTTCTTTTTGTTTTAGAAAACAGCCAACAGTTTTTTTTTTTTCACCGCAGCAGATAATTAAATTTTGCACATTGATGTTCTTTACGCGGCATTCATCTCCCTCATTATTTTTCCATTTTCATCTTTCTGCCGAGAGATCGATAGATTGATAAGATGATGTTGCTAATCTTAAATAATTTAAGAGGAGAAAAGTTACACTTACTTCGCTGCTGGCAAAGTGTTTGAACTTTCATTCTCTTCTGGAATTGCATGCAATCCTTCATTCGAGAGCACCGTCACAAACAAAAGCCACTCGCCTACAGAGTTACAGTCACTACGTCAGAGCAGGAGGAATTAATTAATTCATTCCGTTTCCCAGCCTACGTTTATTTTCTCTGAAAAAATATACAGTAGAATGCTGCGCATTATAGATCGATGGTTGTCAAAACTAATACCCAAAACTAAGAGAGAAATGGCAATTCAAAGAGAGAGCATAAAGTAGGCCAATTAGTACCTTGGGAGCCTTTTGCGGAGAGAGATAGCGCCGCAACGTGTCATTTGCGCTAACGTTGAGGCCGATTGTTTATAATATGACCTGACAGTTTGGGGCTCTCTAGTATCGGATTAAGCACAATACTAATTAACATTTGACTGTGCGAGAAGCTGGTGTGGCGCATCAACAGGAGAGAGTTTATAAAAACCAAGCAGAAGAAACACAGAAAAGAGGTTTCATCTGATTATCTTCTGGAGGAAGTCTACATAAAACAAGTCCTCTTTCTTTGACCGTTTAGACTTGAGATTTCTGGCTTCCTACACTCTAAAAAATACTGGGTTGAAAATGGACAAACCCAGCAGTTGGGTTAAATGTTGACCAACGTGCTGGGTAGTTTTATAGTTCAACTATTGTTTAAAAATTACTGTATTGTTCGCTTAGAATGAAGCTATAGTATGTTGGGAATTGACATTTATTAATGCTTAATACATGAACATTTATTAATAAGTTTAATGAATAATAATTAAACCATACACATTTATAAAATTGCATATTAATAAATGTTTACCTTTTGATTATTGTTGCCTCTAGTAATTATCTGTCTGATTTTAATTTCCAATTTCCATGTCATGTCATAGTCCTTTTTAAACAATAGTTGGCTTAAATAAAACTACCCAGCACGTTGGGCAAACATTTAACCCAACCGCTGGGTTAAAACAACCAAATCGCTGGGTTTGTAGGTTTCAACCCAACTTGGGTTGTTTTTAACCCAGCATTTTTTTTTTACATGTATTTTCACAATTATCTAGGGAGAAAAACCGAGCATTTGCTCTCAAATATTTATGTGACTGTTAATAATCTCTCGCTCAGTTTTCTCCTGAAGGAAACATTTAGTTCAATTAAAGTGGCGTCTATTCATCCTCTTGGTTCCTGTGGTGATGGTGATTGTCACCCTTTTAATTGGGTCTCGAGGGATTAGTGTCAAGGGCTCTCTTTTTCTTTTTTCCTTGTTTTCCCCAGAGTATCTATTGACCACTGACAGGTGTGAAAGGACCAGCCGGAGAACAGGTTTACTTTTCTTTTGGCTGTAGAGCGTCACCTTTAGTCCTGCACTGAGCTCACAGCTCTGATAAGATTTATTTTCCTTCTATCATCAAGAGAACAGAGCTGGATTTGTAACTGCATTTGCCTGAAGAGTGACAGAAGTTCAGCTGTTTTAATGATAGTTTAGCTTTAGATAGTTTTTCTTTCTTTCTTTCTTTCTTTCTTTCTTTCTTTCTTTCTTTCTTTCTTTCTTTCTTTCTTTCTTTCTTTCTTTCTTTCTTTCTTTCTTTCTTTCAGGTAGCAAGTCTGAATCATTTCAGCAGTTCTGATAGTTTTAGTTGCTCGTTGATCATTTTGATTGTAGTAAAATAAAATAATATACTGTTGTTTTTTTATTTGTTGTTTTTAGTATAAATGTTGAATTTTGATTCACCTTAAATAAGATTGGGATTGTTTTTTTGTGACAGAAAAACAATCCTGCTTTCTTCTATGCTCTCACTATTTCTTAATCTTCTATAATTATATTATTTTTTAATATTATTTTTCAAAGTTGTAAATAAAACAAAGTTTCAGTCATGCTACTTAAAAATTTCACGTTTAATTAAAAATGTTACTTGCCATTTCTTTGTCATTATTTGTGAAGTTTACTTGCAATTTTCTGAGTTAAATTTGTTTCAGAATAAATAATTAATCTATAATCTTAATTTAATTATATAGTGTGCTAATTATCTGAATGTGGTTAACTATTTGCTTAATGTGGTTTGTTCGACATCAATATAATCAGTTATAAATTGGAAAGTAGGGTTGGGAGAGAGTGAATGAGATCAGGACATTTTTAGCTGATATTCCTCTTCTAACCACCTCATATAGAGACACTTTTCACCATCCAATCAGTTCCTGATGGATAAAATATCGTTTTGAATACAATGAATCACTCAGAAATGCATTGCATAATGATGGATTTAAAGTGTAACTTCGCCAATTTTCATACCGCTTTGTATTGTTACAGTGTCGGTAGTAAATGTATATGAACAATGTTTACTCGTTCTCCGTGTTAACTGGACTAAGAAATTCACATTTATTTGTCAGCAAAAGTGTCATGCAGCGCACTTTTGACAGCTCCAGGGCTACAGATTGTTCTTCCGTATTTCCGTATCCCAGCCAATGGACAGTCGGATTGGCAGAGGGTTATTAACAGAACAGTTATTGTAAGGGTTGGTTTATCACTGAAAATTGTATTGTATACTATGTCTACTCTTTAAACAACATTATGATAAACATGGAACACTATGGCAACAGCTTTCTTACCTTTTGCTTATGGGGGTTGAGTTTCTTTGCGTTTTTTCCCCTCTGTTTGGCCTAAAACACTTTGTTCATGGTCATCCAGTTTGAAATGTTGACTACAAACACAGAGGTTTTTCAGTTTCACAGCGTTCTCTCTGTATATATTTAAGATTATTAGTTTGCAGCCTTTAGCACGCTGGATCCTTCACTGGAAACTAACTGGAAAATAACACAATCCTGCTGAACTTTTACTCTTATATCTCAATATCTCAATATAAGTCGACACCATTATGACTAAAAGTTTGCTTAGAAGTACTTCCTACTAAAGCAAGGCAGTATTTGACTCTGGTAAGCATATACATAGCACGCTGGTGGTAGTGGCCTTGGACGGCAACATGCCCAGTGCATTATGGGTGTTGAAGTTTTCCCGCCTATTTTATTTTTAGCCTTTTTCTCTGATTTCTCAAGTCAGATAGCACTGATTTAAAAAAAAATGTTTCACCTTTCTACTTTTATAAACAGATATGTTTTTATTGAAAGCCCATTTTGCCAGCACATGAAGTACCCCGTTAAATGAGTTGCAAATGCAGTTTCTTGTTGACTTTTAACTATGTGAAATTGTGTATGTTTCTATCTAGAGTTTCTATCTAGCTTCACAAACATGACTTATAATTGTGAGCATATGTGTCTGCCTGAGTGTGTTTGTACTGTATATAGCAGAGATGTGAAGAATGACTGGAGGTGCACGGAGATCTGGCGATAGAGCAGTTTTATTACATTTTATATTGAGACCAATTTTATCCAGTGGTCTGAAGGACAGACATCTATTCCCCGACTAAATCAACTCCGTGTCATCAGTCCGGCAGTTCAAACATGCACATGCAGTCTAGAGCGCTGCTCTTCACATGCACTGCTGCCTTCTGCTTTGTTTAGGGTTCGCTTTGTTTAAGGATATGCAGACTTTCAAATGTGTCTTTTAAGATTTAGCGTACAGATTTAATATACATTTAATTGCTTTAATCATCGTTTTGCAAGTCAGGCAGATTCTTATCCCTGTCTGAAGCTTTTTATTCATACTGTCAAAGATCCATCACACATGAGGGTTTATTTAACGGACAGAGGGCGATGTGTTGCCGCAGTTTACCATGGTTAATCCAGTTTACCTGCACATGATCCGTGACCCAGAAGACTCTATTTATATTGTTTTTAAGGGCTGTTTCATCAGAGTGTGTAATGCGAAGTGTCATTTAAATGCTAACTGCATCTATTCAACATATAAATAGAAACATGGCTTCTTTGTGACTTTCACCGTCACGTTGTAGTGTTTGCTTCCTTTTAACTGCAGAAAGATTTTAAAATAACAATCTGTAATTGAGACGACTGACAAGCCGATAGTACAATAACAGATGCCAACTAACAATAACACAGTGTTTTTTTTTTTACTTTAGGCACGATTATGTCCCGGGGCAGATTTTCATTTAAATGAATAGATTTCAACTTCTTCATGTATTTTTGCTGCTTCTCAAATGTTTTATGTGGGAATTGTTTTTGTTTTACTCTTGTCCCAGTCCCAGACTTTCAATATTAAAGGATTAGTTCACTTTAAAATGAAAATTACCCCAAGATTTACTCACCCTCAAGCCATCCTAGGTGTATATGACTTTCTTCTTTCTGATTAATACAATCAGAGTTACAGTATCTCACAAAAGTGAGTACACCCCTCACATTTCAGCAACCATTTTAGTTTATCTTCCCAAGGGACAATACTATAGAAATTAAACTTGGATATATTTTAGAGTTGTCATTGTGCTGATTGTATAGATTTACTGTCCTCTAAAAATAACTCAACATACAGCCATTATTGTCAAAATAGCTGGCAACAAAAGTGAGTACACCCTAAGTGATAAAAGCTGTACAGTGTTTAACCATGCAAAGCCACATGTCCTATTCATCATGTTCATGTCTTTGTCTGCTTGACAGGACCATACAAATTTGTGTATCTTGTATTATAGCAGGTAAAATTTGGTGCTTTGAGTACAGTTGTCTCATACTGACCACTGGATGTTCAACATGGCACCTGATGGCAAAGAACTCTCTGAGGATTCGAGAATTAGAATTGTTGCTGTCCACAAAGATGGCCTAGGCTATAAGAAGATTGGTAACACCCTGAAACTGAGTTACAGTACAGTGGCCAGGGTCATACAGAGGTTTCACAAGGGTCGATCAAAGAAGTTGAATCCCTTGTGATGTGCGTCAGGTGCAGAAGTTGGCTTCAAAAAACAGATGCATGAGTGCTACCAGCATTGCTTTAGAGGTTGCAGAAGCGGAAGATCAGCTTGTCAGTGCTCAGACCATACGCCGCACACTGCAACAAGTCAGTTTCCCAGAAGGAAGCCTCTTCTGAAGCTGGCTCACAAGAAAGCCCGCAAACAGTTTGCTGAAGACAACCTGTTCAAGAGCATGAATTACTGGAACCATGTCCTGTGGTCTGATGAGACTAAGATAAACTTGTTTGGCTCAGATGGTGTCCAGCATGTGTGGCGACGCCCTGGTGAGGAGTACCAAGAAAATTGTGTCTTGCCTGCAGTCAAGCATGGTGGTGGTAGCATCATGGTCTGGGGCTGCATGAGTGATGATGGTACTGGGGAGCTCTGCTTCATTGAGGGAAACATGGATTCCAACATGTACTGTGACATTCTGAAGCAGAACATGAGAAACTGGCCCGAACGGCAGTTTTCCAACATGATAACGACCTCAATCACAACGCCAAGATGACAACTGCCTTGTTGAGGAAGCTGAAGGTGAAGGTGATGGAGTGGCCAAGTATGTCTCCAGACCTGAACCCTATTGAGCACCTGTGGGGCATCCTCAAGCGGAAGGTGGAGAAGCGCCATGTGTCTAACATCCAGCAGCTCTGTGATGTCATTATGGAGGTGTTGAAGAGGATCCCAACAACAACAAGTACAGCTCTGGTGAATTCCATGCCCAGGAGGATTAAGGCAGTGCTAGATAACAATGGTGCTTACACAAAATATTGACACTTTGGACACAGTTTTGACATGTTCACTTAGGGTGTACTCACTTTTGGTGCCAGTTATTTAGACAATAATGGCTGTATGTTGAGTTATTTTCAGAGGACAGTAAATCTATACTGCTATACAATCAGCACATTGACTACTCTAAAGTACATCCAATTTTCATTTCTATAGTATTGTCCCTTGAGAACATATAATGAAATGGTTGCTGAAATGTGAGGGGTGTACTCACTTTTGTGAGATACTGTACATGAATAAATATTCTGACACGTCTAAGCTTTATAATGCAAGTGAATGGGGTTCACGAGTATGAGCTGAATAAAGTGCATCCATCCATCATAAATTTACTCTACACGGCTCCGGGGTTTAATAAAGGCCTTCTGAAGCGAAGCGATGAGTTTGTGAAAAAAAAAAAAATCCATATTTAACAAGTTATGAAGTAAAATATTTAGCTTCCGCCAGACCGCCTTCCATATTCAACTTACGAAAAAAAGTGTTACTGACACTTTTCATTTTATTTTAATTTTAAAGTGAACTAATCCTTTAAAATATGAAAATCCATCAAAAATATATTAATTGTTCATTGTAACAAGGACATCTTAACGTAAAGTATAACCAAATATTATTAACTAAAAATTAAAAAAAATTTAAGCCTTTCTAATATATATTTATTTATGATCTGGTTGTCAAATCTTTGTGCAATTATATAAAAATGTGAAATACTATTCAATTGTTTTTGTGCTCATAGTTAAAGAAACACCCATAATGCACTGCTAATCCATAATTCCAAAACCAAAATTCTCTATATTGTGTTTTTCAGGATTTATTTGTAAGTTTGATGCATGATGGGAGAATTGTTTGTTGATCGCTGATATCCCATGATTCCTACTTACTGACACTCTCTTCTATAAGCCTTTAGGCACTGGGCAAATTTACTGTATTAAACACAAAGAGCCCTATTTTAACTATCTAAGCACATGGTCTGAACTGCATGGAGCAGGTGCACTTAGGGCTTGTCTGAATTCACTTTTGCTGGTTTAACGACGGGAAAAATGGTCGGCGTGCCTGGCATATGGTCTAAAAGGGTTGTACCTGGTCTCTTAATGAGTAATAGGTGTGTTTTGAGCTTAACGTGCAATAAACCAATCAGAGTGTGAGCTCCCATTCCCTTTAAAAGCCAGGTGTGCTTACAACATGGAGGATTCACTCCAAAAGACTGAACGCTTCTCCAGAGAGTAATCCTTTTCATTTTTAATATTTAAAAATGTTTGTGTGCTGCTGCGCGTCCCTGTATGTGTAACAAGCAGTGTGTATGCTCGTTGTGCATCCGCCTATAGGCGAATATTACTAACGCACCCGTTGTTAGTAACAACGCACCCGAAATGATAACTGCATCGGGTTGAAACTAGCAAAAAATACTTGCGTTGCGCCTGGCATCACATTGCGCCGGGTGTATGATAGGGCCCACAGGCTCATATTTCACTCTTAAAAAAAAAATGCAGGGTTAAAAACAACCCAATGTGGGTCATTTTGGCAACGCAGCGCTGGGTTAAAAAAGGATGAACCCACCCAGCTCTGGGTTGTTTAAACCCAACATGCTGGTCTGTTTTATTTAACTCAATTATTGTTTGAAAATTGAACCCAAAATGGGTTTTAAAATTAAGATTACACACAATATGACTACAGTAACAACACTGGCAACAGGTAATAATCAAAAAGTGAATTATTTTTTAAGCAAGAACACCAGAAATTGAAAAAATATAAGCAAACATAAAACCGTACATGTGTATAAGAAAAGGTGCAAAAAAGAATGGCAACTCAATAGTTATACAGTTAAACAAAATTACTTTTGAAAACTTGGAAACACATTCACTATCAACTATGACTTTTGCCTCAAAAAACTCTTAATTTACTGCTCATTAATGGTAAGGTAGTAGTTGTAGCATTTAAGTTTAGGTATGGGGTAGGATTATGGGATGTAGAATATGGTCATGCAGAATAAGACATTAATATGTGCTTTATAAATACTAATAAACAGCCAGTATGCAAGCTAATAAGCAACTTTAAAAGTGAGAATTGTTCCTCATGCTGAAGTGTTAACGAAAACTGATGACACAAGTCAAAATGTTTGCCATAATTGTCTTTTCATACCATAATTTTGACTTTTTATGTCATCATTATTATTTACCAAAGCATGATTTTTTTTTTCCTTATGTAAATTGGCTTCCATAGAAATGTTTGAAAACATTATTTTTGCTATTTAATTTGATGCCACTAGAGGTGCAGGGAAAAAAAAAACGGTTCATGTGTTTAAAAGTGACATACTGTAAAACGATATTCACAACCCATTTTACTTCTGTATCGATCAGGAATTGATTGGATCCTGAAAAGTGAGTGTTGTAGAGAAGAGGTTTAAGTATAAGAGACACAAAGTGAAGTCGTTTCAGAGAAATTGTTGTTTTTATTGGAAGAATAAGTCCAGGAATGGGCATTATGGAAGTAAATAGATTTAAATTTGATTTCATCTGGACTTAAAATCCTGTTTTTGTATGCTGTCCCATTAGGAGGAACAATGCATCATCTGGGTCACCAAGAGGAAGTGCTATTACAGTGAACGGCCAAGAAACTGGCATTTAAACAAACAGACTGAATTTACGTTACGGCTCTTAGAGTTTGGCACGGAGACGCTGCGCTCTGTGGAGGCTTTGGCCGTTGTCCAGGTGGTCACGGAGGAGGAAGTCCCAGCCTGGAGAATTATGGGACTCATCAGCGTTCACTGTAGCTCCTTTGGGTCTCATTCCACTCGCTGCTGATTTATACCGCATGAGGGGAGGAAAGAGGTCTCGCAGGTCATATTCATACATGCCTAAGTGGCTTGAAATTATTAGCTGCTTATCACTAGCCGATCCGCATCATTTTTCACATGTCGGGACTTTTAAAATAACCTGCAAATGCTCGTAGACATCATTCACACATGCGGCGTCAGTTGTGTCTGATTTATATCACCTTCTGATATAATGTTTTCACACAAACTAAAAGACTTGTGCAGACGCGCAGGTCTAGGTTAATACCTCGCTTTGTTCCGACCAGCTGCTAATTATAGCAGGTGATGACACACCTTCACGCCGCGCCGGTGATCCGTCATTTGACAGCCCGATGTGAGAGCTGTGAAAATGGAAAAGGATATCTCTCTGTGAAATATGCATGACATCAAAAAGCCTTAAAGGTTATTACAAATTAATAATGAGAGGATAAAGTTGTAAAAAATAGCCCGGCCGTGGTGGGTGGGGTGTTTTTAAATGTTTAATGTCGCATGCGGTGCTTGTAGATGACCAGCAAACTCCTCTCCTCGTCTCTTGCACTGATGTTGAAGCTCTTTAGTGGGAGTATGGTTCAGGGATGGTCAGGATACTCGACGAGTCTAGTGAGGTTACAAGAATTTCATTTTTAGCTGTGGTGCTTTAAAGGGGAAGAATGAAGAGAGACAATTTCTCTGAGAGAGTTTTAGCATGCCAACAATGTGCTTTAGCTGAAGATGTCTCTAATTTAATTCACTTTAAAGCACTGCTGCTACAGCCATCAGAATGTAGTCTTTATGACAAAGTCTCAGCTTGTAGTTTTTTTATTTATTTAGTTTTTCATATTTTCTGTTTTCATTTCAATCTTAGTTAAAGGGGATCTATAATGCCCCTTTTTACAAGATGTAATATAAGTTTCTGGTGTCCCCAGAATGTGTCTGTGAAGTTTCAGCTTAACCCTCTGGGGTCTGAGGATTTTTTGGGGCCCTGGAGAAGTTTTGACATGCTCTGACATTTGTGCTTTTTTCAGTTGTTCATAAACATATTAATGGAAAAGGTATCATTACTCTGTATTCAGCACGAACTAGGCTACCATAATATATGAGCAACATGTATGTACACGTTTGTATTTTTGAAGGAATAACATTTATGCATGGTTATTGAAAAAAACAAAAAACTTAAGTCACTGAAATAAGGCCAAAAATCTAATCTTAAATCTGTGTTCACAAGACTTCTGGGTATTGGAGGTTGTATTATCCTGCCTACTCATTCATATAAAACAATATATTGATTGAAATTTTGCAAGACACTTTTTGTCAAGACACACAGTATGCATGGAGGTATTCTCAGGTGTGGAAATTCAGTATTTATTGTCATCACTATGAGCGCTGGATACTGTATTTTCAATTCATACTTGCAGCCGGAGGGTGCTCTGTGCACATTTAGTCCACAAATGACTCCTAATGAAGAACAGGAATACCATGTGACATTCAAGGAACAAATAGAGGCTTCCAGAGATCGCTAACCATGCTATAACATGCAGATAAACACTTTTGAAGATAAATACACGATTGAGACGATGTATACATGTATTGCCTCAGAACTTGCGTCTGAATAGCGCTCGCTCTGTGGGCGTGGCCGCATTAGCGGATAATGAGCTGACTCACGGATGTCTGACATGTCTCTTTTCATTCAGATTACATAAACAGAGAATTTTTGTTTTAGATTTGACTTACATGATTTAAAACCTGACATTTCAACGTTTCTTTAGACTTAAGTCTCATTTTTGTGCCATTAGTTTTCACTAAGTTACTGTTCATTTTCTGAGAACTTTCAGATTGGACTTCGTTCAGAGGGAGACGACAGATCACGCATCATGTTAGTTTTCTTTATTTTGCAAAAAGCACAACATTTTGTTTTTACTCTGAGTGTACACAAATAAAAGACATTCTATAGTTGCAATTGATATATTACTGATGTCTCTATGACAAAAAAAATTTTTTTTTGATGCAATGCAAAAAAAAATATGTATATATTGTATTTCAGTAATATTTATTTTCTTTCAAGTGACAAATGTTTTCACGTTTTTAATAGTCAATCATTTTATCTAATTTTTTAAAAAGAGTTTTTATTATTTTATTAATTTTTTAGAAATTTTATTTCATGTTTAGTTTGTTATTTTAGTATATTGTTAAACTAAACAGAATTGAAAATTTTGCCTTGGTAACTAATTGAAATAAAATAAGTTTGAGGTTTTTTTGATTTGTTTCGATTAACATTTATTTTATTTCAAGTAACGGAAACGTTATTTTAATTGTTTTAGATTTGATTAACACTAATAACCCTGATTTCAACAGTAAATTTCAAGACATTTACCTTAAACCACCTGATATGTGCAATGTTCCTAGCAATGTTCTCATTTGCATAATCCAAAGGTTTTCTTTGTTAATTTTGTGCAAAAAAGTGAATAAAAGTGTGAATGCCTTCTGTTAGAAATGCAAACATCACAGATTAGACAAAGCACAATATTTCATGTAAAATGCATCATTAAAAAAAATAAAATAAAGTTATGTCTCAAAACCTGAAATGTTCTGCATGCACACTATACTTTAAAATGAAAATTACCCCAAGCTTTACTCACCGTCAAGTCATCCTGTATAAGACTTTCTTCTTTCTGATGAACACAATCAGAGTTATATTAATAAATATCCTGATGCATCCAAGCTTTATAATGGCAGTAAACGGGACCAACGAATATGAAGCTCAAGAAAGTGCATCCATCCATCATAAACGTACTCCACACAGCTCCAGGGAGTTAATAAAGGCCTTCTGAAGCGAAGCGATGCATTTGTGTAAGAAAAATATCCATATTTAACAAGTTATAAAGTAAAATATCTAGCTTCCACCAGACTTCCACCAGACTGCCTTATATATATATATATATATATAATTTATTTTTATTTTTTTGGTGCTGTTCACTTTATTTAAACAATTTATTTTGATTTAACACCATTGTTTCTGGTTCAAATGTGATTGCTTCATGTTAAATTGACTTGAAATGGTTACTAGAAATCACTTCATGCTTTCATTTTGAAATAACATGTTTCAGTCAAGTAACCCAATCAAACAGGACTTTCACTTCCCATCATGCTTTGCACCGGGCTGAATTGGGATAGTAAATGTTGAAAAAGTGTTATTTTATGACTTTTTTAGAAAGATGAGAATATGGAGAGACTTCTTACTGTTTAATGTTCTATTATGTAAAAGTTTTTGTTATGTTTGTGTTTTTTGGAGATTACCATTGTGTTGAAGTGTAGAGCTTGTGCTTGGGTTGAGGACCTGCTAACAAGAATTGNATAATATATATATATATATATATATATATATATATAATGAAGCAACCACTATGATAGTGCTTTGGATTAAACCAGTATCATTTCTAGACTGCCAACACCGATTATCACATGTGTAAATAGTTACGTTTGGTTTGTTGCTATGTAAAGGACAAAACAAAAGCATTAATAATCATATGATTATTATATATATATAGAATTCATCTATTTAAAAGAATTCATTACAAACAGATTTCCAGGCATTTCTTTTATTTTCACAGCTGATGTATTTTGCTTGCTTTAAAATAAAAGTCTCTTGTTTAGTTTAGTTTTTATATTGGAGTCTTTTTTTCTGCCATAGTTTTCCTTGGATTTGCTTCTCAGTTCCATGCAATTTTTAAGCTTTTCTTGGTTCATTCCATGTTTTACAGGCAACCACTCCCATGCTAATTCAGATTTGCACAGTTGGTTTTAAATCAATCTGATTTATTTTAATTCAAGACTCCATAGTCCAGGTTTTAGAAATCTGTACTCAATCTGTGTTTCAGAAAGCCATTTTTTAAACCACGATTAACTATTTTGGATTAAGGCCTATCCTGTCTTAATTTAAACCCTGTCCGGGAAACCGCCCCTTAGCTTTATAACTTGTTAAATATGGATTTTTTTATTGTAAACAAACACATTGCTTCACTTCAAAGGGCCTTTATTAATCCCCCGGAGCTGTGTGGAATATGTTTATGATGGATGGAAGCACTTTCTTCAGCTTCATACTCGTTGGTCCCGTTCGCTGCCGTTATAAAGCTTGGACGCGTCTGGATATTTATTAATATAACTCTGATTGTGTTCATCAGAAAGAAGAAATTAATATACATCTAGGATGGCTTGAGGATGAGTAAAGCTTGGGCTAATTTTCATTTTAAAGTGAACTAATCATTTAACTAGGTACTCCCTAAAATGATTTAGGACTGAGACTTGAATCTCATCCTGAATTGACCCTAAATGTGGAACCCTGAGCAATCTGGATCATGACATTTGCTTTTAAATTATAAGTCTAAAGAACAAGAATGTGTAAAATGTGTACTTTTGGTTCCAAGAAACTATACCCATCCTAAAAAGAGATATTGAGGTTTCCATAAATGACCAAAAATTTGTTGTGGGCCATGACACACTGTGGTTAAAGTCAAATAAAATAAAAAATTTGTGTTTTTGCAATACATCAGTTGTACTCTGCAATATAGAGTTAATCACTCAAAAATAAAAAATGCTCAAGCAACCTCCATTGGACCTCCATTAATGTAAAAGTAAAACTTTGATTAGGCTGCTAAAACGAGAGCCTTCATCTCATCTGTCCATGTGATGTTTTGAGGGAAAATTACTGGCTGTTCAGACTCTCCTGACTTACTATGAAAATATAGTTTTGCTCATCCCTATTACATTTCAACGATAACACTATTTCTGCAGGTACCGCAACCCTTTCGTAGTGTGTTCGTATTCCTGTGACAGCACAAAAGACGGCGGCGGTTCTCTGCTGACATCTTCAAGCTCACTGAAGCTTCACTAAACAAGGAGCTGAAGCCTCTGTAGGTTTGCCGACACAGAAAAGCACTCGGCGTCGCCTTTATTTTTTCATCATTTTTCCTCGCACTCTCATCTCCGAAGTGACTCGAACTGTCGCCCCTGAACACTTCACAATAATGACAGAAGACACTGTACAAAATTGCCTTGTTTATGGCGGTAATGTTAGCTGTCTGTTCCGGTGTCGCTCTCGAAGCAGACGCGATCGTGGCAGCCGGTCTGAAGTGAATTTGCCGGGCGACTACCTGGAAACATCAACAGTCATTAATTATGCAAAACTCCCCTCGCAGTGGGAGCTGAGGAGCTGCTCGCTACAGCGGAGACGACTCCTATTAGAGTCAATGCGCTCCACAATGAGCCCCCGCTGCCTCTGGCCCGCGTGGATTACGGCAAACGCTCCAAACAGACTGACACATCCGCACTCTTTCTGGTTGCTCCTCTCAAAGATGCAGTTTTAGTTTGCGTCTGTGTTGAACGCCGCGCAGCGTTTAACTGAAGATGAGACGTAGAGCGTTCTCCGTCCCGGCCGCAGCACCTTCATCAGTCACACAGTAATTCCCGCCACTGCCACCCTGTATTTCTGTTCACTCTCTGCCGTCTGATTGCCTGTGTACCGCCGGTTCGGGCTCAGATGTAAAAACGGAGGGAATGTGACAGACCTGACACGTAATATTTCACTCTCCGATGGCTGGCTGCGACATTTGACGTTATTATAAAGTACTTTCGGCTCGGCTCCAGTGGTCTGTGAGAACTGGATTCTTCTTGAGGTGTTTCACAGGGCAGTATAGGACGTGTGTTAGCTTCCAATTAGACTATGAAGGGTGCTGGCTCAATACTACACAGTGATGTATACCTTGCTATAATTATATACTATGGTATTTTCATTATGCTTTAGGGAATACAGTAATAGTATTACTGTGATACTTTATTGTTAGTGAACTAACGTCAGGAGGATTGACCTTGTAATGTGTTCATCTCATATAAAAGAAGATCACTGATGAAATCTTGTTTTTCTCCTGTGGAAAAGACACCAGTAATCTCATGTGTCTCCATTAGAGTTTCAGAAGAGATGTCAACAGTGTGCTCAGATTTGACAAGATACCAAAGTCTACAGTCAAAAGTAAGAGATATCAATATGAACTTAAACGCGTTTTATCAAATTACAGATTACTCTGTCTGTCTGTCCATCTAACCGTCTGTCCGCCTGTCTGTCCGTCTATCCGTCCGTCTGTCCGTCTGTCTGTCCGTCTATCTGTCCGTCTATCTGTCCGTCTATCTGTCCGTCTATCTGTCCGTCTATCTGTCCGTCTATCCATCTGTCTGTCTATCTGTCCTTCTGTCCGTCTATCTGTCCGTCTATCCATCCGTCTGTCTGTCTGTCTATCTATCTATCTATCTATCCGTCCGTCCGTCCGTCCGTCCGTCTATCTATTCCAATTACAGTTCTGCATCATGCTTGCCAGCTCAATTTAATTCAAATTTAATTCAAATTCAGGATCTTATTTGAAATGTAAAAGGCATCTCAATTCAGTTCTGAATGGTGATGCGACAAGACACAGTAAATAAATGCAGAAAGATTTAGGTTGGTTTTGTTATGTTAGTGTTGGCTATAGGCAGGTGATTATGGTTCTGATTTTAGCTCAGTACCAGCCGTGTGTGTGTTTGTGTGTGTGTGTGTGTGTGTGTGTGTGTCTCCTCACCATCATCTGTGGTCCGTAAGCCTCTCGTTCATCAGAGTTTTTTTTTTGCTTTGAGCGGTTGCTCTGTTGGCGTGATGTCCTGTTACAGTGAAACAAAGGCAGCGCTGACACTAGTAATTAATTAGGCTATTACGCCTTCTGCAATGATAATTGCCTGGCTGGAAAGTCACCAGCTCCGTGAGGGAGAGGAGAGGAGCCGCGGCGGGCCAGATCCATCCATCACGGACCAGACCCTCTCTTTTCTTCTCCACGGCGCTGGCTCACCTTGACTGGCACCCAAGTGCTCATAATGGATGAGGGGTGTAATGTGATACATGGAGAGATTGCTCCATATGGCTCGGGGTGTGTATGTTGAGTCTCGTCTGCGATAACTCTTGAGGTTCCTGAGGGTCATTTTCCGGCCCTCGGTTCACTCACAGGCCAGGATGAAGGCGCTCCAGACGGCAGCTTTGACATATTTCTCTTAATGTCTCTCTCTCTTTATCTTAAAACTGAAATACAACTGCATCTCTGTTTAAATTAATTAATTTTTGTTTGTTTTTCTGGTCTATCCATCCATCCATCATTTATAAATAATAAACAGGAGAACCAAAGGGATTATAAATGATGACATTTATAATCTCTGGTCAGAAACAGCTTCTTTTGAATGGCTGTCATTGGAGAGAAAAGCAATGATGCTTTTGTGGTAGTAGTTACAGCATGTACTATTAAGGTTAAATTGAGAAATGAACATGAATGGCTTAGTATTGAGTTTGTCTCTGCCTGTTTTCATGACATCAGCACTGGGACTGATGTGAACTAAACCTGATTAGGGGGCAGTCGTGGCCTAATGGATAGAGAGTCGGACTTGTAACCCAAAGGTCATGGGTTCGAATCTCAGGTCCGGCAGGGATTGTCGGTGAGGGGAGTGAATGTCCAGCGCTCTCCCCACCCTCAATACCACGACTGAGGTGAGACCCTTGAGCAAGGCACCGTACCCCCAACTGCTCCCCGGGCGCTGCAGCAATGGCTGCCCACTGCTCCGGGTGTGTGTTCACGGTGTGTGTGTTCACTGCTGTGTGTGTGCACTTGGATGGGTTAAATGCAGAGCACAAATTCCGAGTATGGGTCACCATACTTGGCCACATGTCACTTCACTTCGATTATTATGTTCTCTAGCTTGATCCGATATGTACCAATGAGATTTAATGGGTGTGAGAACATCTAAACCTCTGTACAAAGATTCTGTATTCTGGACCCGCTGTAAACTTTCCACCACTCTATTCTTCTTTCTCTATTATTTTTATTTTTCTCGATTTACCCATGTGATCTCATTCTCCCTGTTCTATCTGCATGTTCTTGTACAGACTGAAGTTCCTTCACGCTGAAGTCTTTTTAGATTCAGTTCTGCTGAAAGAGGCTGAAAATAAAGATTTCAGATTAGTTCTGCATCTGTCTTCACACACGCCCTTCCTTGTGCATGTGGGTTAGTTACTGTAGTTAGCTGTGGTTTAGTGTTGTGGTGCTCTGTAGAGGTTAGAGGGGTTGAGTCTCGATGACTTTGATCAGGGTTTATCATCTCTTCCTTTGAATCTCGTCTGGATTTAGAGCTGAACTGAGATCTGTAAGAGGCTCACCATCTCAAAATCTTACAGTCAGACTTCTCTCGACCGTGTGTGGGGAATTTGACTGAACTGAGGTCAGTATCTGACTGTATCTGAATTCGTTGATTGGGACACATTTTCCAAGTCATCTCAATGGCAAAATGTGTTCCAATCACCCTAAATTCACCCTAAGTTTTAAGCTCGGAAACTTGCAGAATGTTTTAATTGTACAAGGATCTTCTCATATGTCACAAGATCAAGGTAAATTTGATTTCTCATGTCATCACCGCTTTGATACAGTCAGCAGCTAGTTTATTAGGCTGCTGTCACTTTAAGACCTGACGCAGATGACGCAGATCTGAGACACATTCATTAATTACTCAGCCGTAAGTCGTTCCAAACCCATAAGACCTTTGTTCATCTTCTGAACACAAGTTAAGATATTTTTGATGAAATCCAAGAGGTTTTTTTATTGAATGCTTAAACTGGCAAGATTTAAAAATACGTGCAACGTAAACTTCCGTGACAATGCAGCATTGGCCCAATCGGGTCACAATTCCACCAACTGTCCCGAGCGTCTTTCAAGCTGGCCCTGGGCCATTGGGCAGTCCTTTTTGTCGAGCCCTGAGTGTTGCACCAGCACTGCACTGGTACTGTGACTCTCGGGTGTGTGTGTGTGTGAGAGAGAGAGTGACACAGGCTGCTGATTGGAATTGACGTGGGGACTGGATATGTGTCAGGACTTCGGTTGCTCATTTCTCTCTGCGCCTCAGAGACAGCAGCTGCTTTTTCACACAGTCCATCTCAAACTGTACAGACAGATTTACTATGACATTGGATAACTCCTAGTTTGCCTTACGCATGTGCTTATTATTGTGCACCGCTATTGTCAGAATGTATATGATCTATTATCACTTTTGTTCATTGACTGACTTCCTGTGTTATGGGTGCTGAGGACTGGAGAATTTTCCATAAATGTGTGGGGTGTGTGTGTGTATGTAAATGTGTATATATATATATATATGTTATATTATTTTATTATTTCTGGATGGTTACCTATGATATGCTACCAAATGTTATGTTTATACATTTATATATACAGTTGTGGTCAGAATTATTGGCACCCTTGGTAAATATGATCAAAGATGACTATAAAAATAAATCTGCATTGTTTATCCTTTTGATCTTTAATTAATAAAATTAGCAAACATCTAACCTTTCATTGAAGGAAAAGAATTGAAAGTGGGGGGAAAATTACATTATGAAATAAATGTTTTTCTCCAAAACACATTGGCCACAATTATTGGCACCCCTAGAATTTTTTAGGAGTAAAATATCTCTGAAGTATGTTCTCATTCATATTTACATTTTTTAGCACCCCAGGGTGATCATGAACATGAAATTGTCCAGCCATGACTTCCTGTTCCACAGGAGTATAAACATGAGGAAACACAAAGGCCAAATTCCCTTAATCATTCATCACAATGAGAAAAAACTAAGAATATAGTTCTGATGTGCAGCAAAAGATTGTTGAAAGTGGCTGTAAGAAAATAGCTAAAGCATTGAAAATCCCCATTTCCACCATCAGGGCAATAATTAAGAAGTTTCAATCATCTAAAGATGTTACAAATCTGCCTGGAAGAGGACGTGTGTCTAAATCGTCCTAATGTGCGGCAAGGAGGAAAGTTTGAGTGTCCAAAGATTCTCCAAGGATCACAGCTGAAGAATTGCAGAGATTAGTTGAGTCTTGAGTCTCAGAAAGCCTAAAAAAAATGATCAAACAGCACCTACATCCCCACAAGTTGTTCGGGAGGATTTCAAGAAAATCCTCTGCTCTCATCCAGAAACAATCTCCAGCATATTCAGTTGTCAGACAAGACTGGAACTTCAAACGGGACCGGCTTCTGTAACCAGATGAAACTAAAAAAAGAGCTTTTTGGCAACAAACCCACTAGATGGGTTTGGTGCACACAGTGGTAAAAAGTACCCCATGCCCACGGTTCAATATACTGCTGGATCTTTAATGATGTGGGCCTATTTTTCTGCTGGAGGTCATGGACATCTTGTTCAGATACATGGTATCATGGATTCTATCAAATACCAACAGATAAAAAATCAAAAGCTGACCGCTTCTGCTAGAAATCCAATAATGGGCTGTGGTTGGATCTTCCATCAGGACAATGATCCAAAACAAACATCAAAACCAACACAAAAATGTGTCACTGAGCACAAAATGAAGCTTCTGCCATGGCTGTCCCAGTTCCCTGACCTGAATCCTAAAGAAAATGAGTGAACTGAAGAGAAGAAGCACCAACATGGAGCTGGGAATCTGAAGGATCTGGAGAGATTCTGCATGAAGGAATGGTCTCTGATCTCTTGTCAGGTGTTCTCCAAACTCATCAGGCATTATAGAAGAAGACTCAGAGCAGTTATCTTGGCAAAAGGAGGTTGCAAAAACTATTGAATAAAAGGGTGCCAATAATTGTGGCCAATGTGTTTTGGAGAAAAACATTTATTTCATAATGTGATTTTCCCCCACTTTCAATTCTTTTCCTTTAATGAAAGGTTCGATTTTTGCTAATTTTATGAATTAAAGATAAAAAGGATAAACAATGCAGATTTATTTTTATAGTCATCTTTGATCATATTTACCAAGGGTGCCAATAATTCTGACCACAACTGTACATTTTTATAAATTATATTTATACAATTAATAATAATGAATAGAAATATTATTCACAATTATTAAACATTAACATATTTCTCTGCTTCATGAATTTTGTTTATAATTTATGTTTTTATTTTCTTTAAGAAGTTGTTTAATCGCAGGTTCCTGTGACAACATGCCCTGCTATAGGTGAACATCACTTTAGTAAGCTTTTTTTTTTCTCTCTCTCTGCCCAATAATGGTGGCATTAAGACATTAAGGTTTGTGTCTATACAGAAATTCACTTTCAAAAATAAACTAGCTATAAGAAATATTCAGTGTAAAAATGTGTAACAAATAGTCCGGTCTCCTGTATGTATTTAGACATAATTTTTGAGTTCTGGGAAAATAACTATAGTATTTCAAACACCTGGATGTTCTTGAGAAATAAAGCTGACAGCGTCTCTAAGTCGCTCTGATGAGAATGTTCATGTAAATGTCATTTTAATGTAACAGTGGATTGTTCCTTTTGTGCTTTGTTATAAAACAGCCTCTCCTCTATGTGCTGTTTGTGGTTGACTCATTCTGAGCGTGCGTGTGTGTGTGTGTGTGTGTGTGTGTTTGGTGATGGTGGTGTATCCAGCGGTTGTTATTAAAGTGAACACATAATAGAGCTGCTCTGAACTGTCACTACAGGAACACAACCTGACGGAGGAGTCTCGAGTGCCAGAGAACGCCACAGACACACTTGTGTGTTTCAGTAATTGTGTAGCAAGAGTTTAAATGTTCATATCTTGGACATTTTTTTTTTTTCATACTCTTTTGATGCAAATGAGAGTTTGATGTACTATATTTAGACATACACTAACATTCATTCCCTCTCCAGCTCACACAAAACTGAAACTAAACTTTAAAGATGGCTCGTTCATTATTGCATATAGAAGTCTTAAAGGGAGCATAGCAAAAACAGCCTGTTTATTTCTAATGGTTACAGAGAGGCTGGAAAATAGTCATGATAAACTGATTTTGGTGCAAGAAACATTATATGTGGATTTCAGAGGGGAAAAAAATCAGCATAAGTGTAAATAATTGAATATGCATCTGAATTTAAAGGGATAGTTAATTTAAATTTAAACTTAAAGGGTTAGTTCACCCAAAAATGAAAATTCTGTCATTTATTACTCACCCTCATGCCGTTCCACACCCGTAAGACCATTAATCTTCGGAACACAAATTAAGATATTTTAGATGAAATCTGATGGCTCAGCGAGGCCGCCAAAGCCAGCAATGCCATTTCCTCTCTCAAGATCCATAAAGGTACTAAAAACATATTTAAATCAGTTCATGTGAGTACAGTGGTTCAATATTAATATTATAAAGCAACGAGAATATTTTTGGTTTGCCAAAAAAACTAAATAACGTCTTATTTAGTGATGGCCGATTTCAAAACACTTCTTCAGGAAGCTATTTCATTTTTGGGTGAACTAACCCTTTAGCTTTGGGTCTGTTCCTCACAAAAGCTGTCATATGATTTCAGAAGACTTGAAATATAGTGATAGACTTTTTGTGATACTTTTATGTCTTTTATGGCAACCAGTATGATTCTTCTAAACTTTTTCTTTTATGTTTCACAAAAAAACACAAAAATAACAGTATACAGGTTTAGAACAACGCAATGGTAAGTCAATTATGGCAAAATCTTATTTTGGGTTGAACTATCCCTTTAAAAATGGCCAGTTCACGCTGATGGTGATTAACTTAACTGCACTGTGAAAAAGATTTTTTTGGTTTAACTTAAAAAAGGAAGTTACCTAGTTGCCTTACAATTTTGAGTTCATTGAAATTAAAATTTAAGTTAACACAATGAAGGCGATTGGTTTAATCAACAGAAACTCAAAACATTGTTATCTGAACCACATTAATTATCTAAGATGATTTGACAAAAGAAAAAATGTTGTGATAACAAATCATGAAAATAATTTTTGCAGTGTAGTAGTTTTTAATAAAGTCACTCAGTCACTCAATCTGACTCTTTTTCCTCTTGAACCCAAACTCTTTTCGTAGCACATTCGAAATGTTCCGCCATCATGGCTAAACGTGATGATTCACTGCTAATTGCATAATCACCAGTCGTGATAATTGTAATTGATGAGTGTATAATTGCTAATTGCTAGTCTTTATTGGAGTCTCTCTGCCTTCATTTCTTGCTCACGCTCTCTTTTTGTCACATTTGCATTGTTGTACACTGACTTTTCTTGATTTCTTTGTGCTCGTCTTGACCCGCACACACAAGTTGCTTGTGTGTGAAAACACATTCACAGATTCTGAAAATTAAGCATAGTTTCTGTTTTCAAATTAATTATGGGATCCACTCACAGATGCTTTTGGCAGTCAAGCATTTGATTTTTTTCTTCGTTTGTGCAAATGAGAAATTAGTCAGTGAATGCTGGAGTGTGTTTAATGTAAAAACTAAATTATACCTTTGAAATTTGGCAGATCGCTGCTTTAAGTTTTGGGACTAAGAAGAATCCTGAAGTTCTCTGCGCTTTGAAGCTGTAATTATAACGTACTGGAAGACGTGCAGTGCTGAGTGTCTGCTTTTACAAACTAGAAGAAGAAATGACTGTAAACTTTTCAAAGTATTATTAAAGGGCTCGTGCATGTCAAACACGGCAGGTTTACTTCTGGCCTTTTGAACTTTCTTAAAACACACTTTCACTAGTTCAATAGCAATTGTCCCACTGTGTATATACTGTGTATAGACATTTATAATGTTACAAAATATTTCTATTTTAAAAAATGCTGTTCTTTTGAACTTTCCATTAATTAAAGAATCCTATAAACAAAATTGTATCACAGTTTCCACAAAAATATTAAGCAGCACAACACTGATAATATTAATTAATGTTTCTTGAGCAGCAAATCCTCATATTAGAATGATTTCTGAAGGATCATGTGACACTGAAGACTGGAGTAATGATGCTGAAAATTCAGCTTTGATCACAGGAATAAATTACATTTTAAAATATGTTCACATAGAAAACTGCATCTTATAAAGTCAGACAGAATTTTTTCTCACAATTGAACATTATAACATGCAATTACGAGTATATACAATTCTGACTTTATATCACGCAATACTGACTTTAATACTTTAATTCTGACTTTTAATATTTCTCAGTTATCAATCTAAATTAATATTCAATATGATTTTATGCAGCATATAACAGTGCTGTCGTATGTTGTCTGGACTTGAGATTGTCTCAGGAGAGACGGATGCTGGTACAGTGACGTGGAGGCGTCCTGTGCATATTTAAGTCTCCCTGTGGTGAAAATCAAGTTTTTAATGTTGTTTCTGAGAGAGCTTTATTCAGTCCATTATAAATTCTGATTTTGGCCGCTTCTGGAATGGATCAAACCATAGATATTAGCCTACCTGATGAGTTCAAGTAAATACGCTGGAAATCCGCGCTCATTCAAGGATGTGCATTTATTTCATGTAGCCTACGGAGAAGGCACGGACGCCTGCAGAATTTAATCTGAATGTTTTTTTTAAATCTGAAACGTCCAAAAAGCAACAAAATTGTCAAACCTCCATATAGCGCATGTTCGCAGAGGAAAACGGCTGCTTGTTCTCTCGATACGGTCTGTTTTACTGAGAAATCGCTTCAGGTGATTCAGTGAGAGAGCAGTCCAAACAAATGCAAGTGGATTCAGACCGTTTTGCAAAGGCGTTTTACCAATTCATAATTTAAAACATAATTTAAGTGTCAGAAAATATGTGAGCAGTTCAGTTGCTCAGCTGTTAAACTGAATATAAGAAGCGAATCAAGCTTTTTTCTTAAATATCCACAACACAAACAACAAATTGCTCGTAACTACAGCAACACTAGACTCTCCGTGCTGGCGTGAGCGAGTGGGGGTGGGGCTATTTTGCATATTCATTGATCCGTATATATTAAATGAGGCAAGGGTGTAGAGTTCCATTCAAGCTATTTTAAGACATGAAGACATTTTCTTCACTTGAATTTTTTTTAAATATGTCATTTTGGTGATCAAAGATGAGTTTTAAGGGATAAAATAATTGACTACAGGGGGATTTTAAAACCAGCCTGTGTGTGTGTGTGTGTGTGTGTGTGTGATGTCTAGGCACTGGAGTTGACAGGTTAATGCTGTGTTCTCTCTTTAGGAGATGATGAAGAGCTCTGAGAGATATGTAAAAATGTTCCAATGTTAACATGTGAGGAGGAGGATGATGATGATCGTCATAGTGATGATGCTTTTGTCTAATAAGTCTTTATACCCTTGAAAAATGAAGGCTGAAATGGCTCTTCATCTTGTGTAAATTCATAAGGAAATCTTTGTTGTCTCTTGCAGAATTACAGGGATTTATCTTTGCATGATTATCCGGCCATATGTGAGACAGTCTGTGAGCAATTCATTCATGTTTTCAGTCCTGATGCTGTAGGAAAGAAAAAACCAAACAACGTGTATTTTAGTCTCCAATAAGATTCTGAACATTGATAGTAGTACCAGATACTAAACTAAAGTGTCTTTTTTTGGATAATAAATTACTTTTTAATGTTCCTGTAGGTCATTAGTAGTTCACTCTTCAGGAAGTTAAATTGTCATTGATCTGTTTGTTTTGAGCTGCGCGGCATGTCAAGTTCTGACTCAGCCAATGGCATGAGTTTGGGGCGGGACTATTTGTTTGTCTGACCAATGGCAGATGGTGGGAGTGTTTAGGCAGCTGTCTTATATTTGCAGTTGTCTTGTGACTCTAATGGTTCTGAAATGACAGACTTCAGCTTTAAAGTTGAGACACGAGTAGACTTAAATAGGTTTTGTAAGTGCTGTTGAGAAGCACCATTAATTAAACCAATCAGATCAGCAGATGCTCTGACTTGTTTAACATCTTCACACACTCTCTTTTGTTGTGTTCACTGGCTTGTGTTCTTCATATGTGAGAACTCCAGTGCTGATGGAGCAACTGAATGCCATGTCTTGGCAAAAGGAGAGAGAGAAAAAAAGAAAAAAAGAGAGAGAAACATAATTGCTTTTAGAGAGCGAGAGCGAGAGCGGGAGACTATTGTATCAGTATCGATTCCTGTAGTGCTGCTCTATTCTGCATGAACTCCATGAGGCAGCGACAGAAGAGGGCTGAACGTACGGCAGACTCGCCGCTTCAGATGACATGATGCTTATTGAGCAGCTTCAGAATACCATACTGCCTACTATTTTCAAAGAAAGTAGTATCCCACAACGCTATAAATAATGCTACTGAATTAAATGGATATTTCACCCAAAAATGAAAATTTTGTCATCATTTACTCACCATCATGTTGTTTCAAACCTGTATGAGTTTCTTTCTTCTGTTGAACACAAAATAAGATATTTTAAAGAATGTTAGTAACCAGACAGTTGATGGCACCCATTGACTTCCATAGTAGAAAAAAAAATACTGTCAATGGGTGCAGTCAACATTCTTCAAAATATTTTTGGGTGAACTATCCCTTTAAATGCAAAATGTGATCGCAGTATACTACAATTGCATAGTGTTTTACATATTACTATGAATACTGCCTACAGTTTTTAATTTCTTAGCGTCAGTGAATCTCATGAAGAAATACCTGGGTCATATTTCAACCCAAAACCAAAAAATAAATAATATTTTGAATGGAAAGAATGCCTATTTTGAGGACCATTAAGATTAAGTTTTCTTGAATTAATATAAAAAAATAAAAAATCAGTAATAAAAGTAATCAATTAATTAACCTTTTTAAAACTGAAATCAGCCTAAATTAAAGGCAATGTACAGCAAAAATTATTTTTTTTAGCATAAATAATTTATAAAATGTTTTTGCATTGCGATGGGGTTCTATAAACACTGTAAAAAATATTTTTAAAGTTGTAAATAAATCAGAGATTATTATAATATGTTTTAACAAGAAAATACTATTTCAGTCTTTACTTCAAAATTTCAGGTGCCAGTGTGTTACTTGGCATTTCTTTGTAATTATTTGTGAAATTACTAGAAATTTCTGAGTGAAAATTGTTTCAAAGTAAATTTGAAATATTTTTTTCATTGCTGTTATAAAATAGACTTTCTTTAAAGGATTAGTTCACTTCAGAATTAAAATTTCCTGATAATTTTCTCACCCCCATGTCATCCAAGATGTTCATATCTTTCTTTCTTTAGTCGAAAAGAAATTAAGGTTTTTGAGGAAAACATTCCAGGATTTTTCTCCATATAGTGGACTTCACTGGGGTTCAACGGGTTGAAGGTCCAAATGTCAGTTTCAGTGCAGCTTCAAAGGGCTCTACACGATCCCAGACGAGGAATAAGGGTCTTATACTGAAACGATCGGTCATGTTCTAAAAAAAATATATATATATATATACTTTTTAACCACAAATGCTCGTCTTGCACTGCTCTGCGATGCGCCACGTATTACTTAATCATGTTGGAAAGGTCACGCGTGATGTAGGCGGAAGTACCAATCCAGTGTCTACAAAGTGAACATGCAAAGACTAAGTCAAACGGCCTTTACAAAAAAAGGTAAAACAACGATGTCGGACGATTTTGAAGTTGGAGGAGAAAATGAGATGGAGTTTTTCGCCCTACTGCGGTACTTCCGCTTACGTCACGCGATTACGTAATGCGTGGGGCACTGAAACTGCAATTTGGACCTTCAACCTGTTGATCCCCAGTGAAGTCCACTATATGGAGAAAAAATCCTGGAATGTTTTCCTCAAAAACCTTAATTTCTTTTCGACTGAAGAAAGAAAGAACATGAACATCTTGGATGACATGAGGGTGAGTAAATTATCAGGAAATTTTCATTCTGAAGTGAACTAATCCTTTAAGCAAATCACTATTATTTTCTTTTTGGGGGGGGGCTGAAATATGACCCAGATCTGTTCTTGACACTTTTCACTCATGTATACTTCACAGTAATCCAGCCATTGATTTTTCTTCACTCAACACAATTAGATTTTTTTTAAGTATAAAACATACTTTGAGTCAAACAATAATGATTTGATTTGAAAATAAAGGACTTTGTGTTTGATTTCAGTCACAGCTGCTGTGAGTCTCTCTCCCCCCGTCACAACTGGCATCAAACCCTCTTCACCCGCAGGCCTGTCTGCTTGTATTTCACATGGGCAGGGAGCGTCCCATCAGGGGCCTGGCCGGCCGATTTGAGCAGTAACTTCCCCTCCAGTGTGCACTAGAATCTCAACGATGGCCCGAGTTTGAGCGGCTGGAGTGGAACGCTGTTGCTTTGGAGGTTTTCTGTGTGGTCTTTGGAGCTCTAACCTACATATCCACAGGCACAGGTGCCCTCTCTATGGGGCCAGGTGGCGGCCCATTCTGCTCCTGCTCTTTCTTAATGAATCCGTAATTGGTTTGAGTCACCTGTGGAGAGGAGAATAGCAGGGGTGACGGGTCGGGTTAGTCGAGGTTCTGGTTGAATCTGACCTGGCTTCATTGTGCACAGTAGTCCAGCACAGACCCAGAGCCCTCAGCAGCACTTTACTCTTCATTTCTGTCTCACACAGACACATGCAGACTTCCCATATTTAGCACTATAGTGTTCAGAATGGAATAATAGTGTACTAGAGCGTGTTTCTTGAGCAAGAAATCGGCATATTAGAATGATTTCTGAAGGATCATGTGACTCTGAACACTGGAGTAATGATGCTGAAAATTCAGCTTTGATCACAGGAATAAATTACAGTTTAATATATATTTAAATACAAAACAGCTATTTTATAGTGTACATTTTTCACAATTATTTTTTTTTTACTGTATTTGATCAAATAAATGCAGCCTTGGTGAGAAGAAGAGATGTTCTAAAAAACATTTTGAACATTAATGCATTTTGTATATTATGGAAGCTTGTTTCCGCCACTGAATAAAAAATAAAAAAGGTATAATTGCGACTTTTTTAAAATCAGAATTGCGTGATATAAACTCAAAAACACATTTGCGAGTTATAAAGTCAGAATTGCGAGATATAAAGTTGCAATTGCGAGTTATAAAGTCAGAATTGTGAGATATAAACTCTTTTTTTTCCCCCAGAATTGGACTTTATAACTCGCCATTGAGTTTATATCTCACAATTGAGTTTGTCTCACAATTCTGACTTTATTTCTCGCAATTGTGAGTTTATATCTCACAATTTTGACATTGTAACTCGGAATTGTGAGATATAAACTCACAATTTCGAGTTATAATGTCAGAATTGTGAGAAAAAAAGTCAGAATTTCGAGTTTGTCTTGCAATTGTGAGAAAAAAGTCAGAATTTTGAGTTTATATCTCGCAATTCTGACTTTATTTCTCGCAATTCTGAAAAAAGAAGTCAGAATTGTGAGATAAAAAGTTGCAGAAACAAGCTTCCATAGTATATGGCATGCTAAAAATGTTTGTGAAACAATATGCAGTATACAAAGCTACATATTTTGAACAGTAGTATGCTAAATTTTTGTCACATGACCATTTTTACATTGGAATTATTTGCAATTACACTGGAGTTATTTAGCTGTTTTAATTTTGCAGTCTAATTTTAAGTCCAATTTTAGGTAAAATATATTTTAACTTTTGGCAGTTGAATTAAATAAGTCTGGAAAAATCACAATTGATATTATTTATGGTTTATTCATCAAACTGGAAGTGGAAGTTCAAATCAAGCGCATAGCATTGTGGGATACAGTATTCTGTGTGGTGTGCCTTGTTGTGTTCTGCACATTTTTCCAAACATAATAGCCATCCATAAGGCACTGTATACATACTGCAGAAATAACTCCAAAAGTTCCCTTAGTGAATGTTGTGATGAGTGTGAAGCCGCTGTGTTGAGTATCTGGTATATTTGTCGGAGTATCGGATGCTTTGTTGCATTGGTGAGTTTATTAGACATAGTTTTCCTCGAGAGTGATGGTGCTAATGTTTTTCTCCGCTTAAGTACTGGAATAAACTTTGCTCGGTTCATTTGTAGCTCTGCGGCATCAACATATGGAGCAAAATTATTGATTGGAATGTTTTATTATGTGTTGCATGGCCCTTAAGTGTGTCCTAGATTGATGACCTCATCTCTCTGCTGCAGGTGGTTGCGTTGAGCCAGCGCAGTAAGGAGGCGGAGTCTGCGTTCCTGGGAATATATAAACAGCTGATCGAGGCCCCAGGTGAGCTGCACACCTGCTTCACACACACAAACCTGCAGAAACAAGGCCATACATTCACTGTTCGATTCCACATGACTCAAAGGAACACAACTATAAGATCAACTTGAGATTATTGTTAAAACCTGTTAAAAGGGTCATATATTGTGTAAAGCTGGATTTTTCTTCCTCTTATGAAGTACAAGAGTTTGATGTACACCCTAATCTCACAACATAAAACTAACCTGCAAAATGACTCAGAAATCATGTTACAATCATCATCTTTATACATAAACATCTATTCACTATTTACTCCAGTGTTATTTTAGTATTATTTATATACAGATATAGTATTTATTAATATTTTGGATTAGCTTTTATTTTTATATTTTCAGTTTTAATTTTAATTGTATCACGTGCTTTTGTCCTTTTTGTTTTTTGAATACTTCTATTTAGCTTTAATTTATTTTATTTCAGTTTTAGTAATTTTTATGTTTCAACTTAAACTTATTTTATTTCAATTAGTCAATATGTTTATATTTTATTTCAATTAACGAAAAATATTTTTAATATGTAAATTTAATATTTTTTGATATGGAGATCTTAGGCAACATTTCTAATATTTTATATTTTTTCATCTAATTTTTATATTTCCTCTTATTTTAGCTTTACTTAAATTAACGACAAAGATTTTTAATAGTTGAAGCTTTAGTTAACAATAACAAGACTGATTTAGTCACTGCATTAAAGTAATTTCCATGAGCTCATTAACATATGACTGTCCACATTTACATATAAACACCTATTCAGTAACTCTAATGAGGTCATTTTGATACAGTCTTCTTAAAGGTACAGTAGCACAAACTGTCTGTTTAGAAAATGATCATGTAAAACTAAATTATGACTTTTTGTTGAGTAATATAAAAAGTGTTTACGAAAGTGTCCTCTTTAATGTGCTTGTTGGAGTTGTCTGGGGTCAGGCAGGTCCATATGGTCTCAGGTTCTGATGACTGCAGTGGGCCGATCAGAGCTCAGTTGGATGTGAAATGTGGGATTGATGAGGAGTGTGGAGCAGAGGAGAGACGATAAGAGAGAAATAAGACAAATAGAGACATGAGAAAGAGGACAGGGGCCTGACGCTAGACCATCCTATCAGATATCACAGGAAGCTTGATGCCACTGTTTACACATTCATTGACTGGGTAATGGAAGCTTCTGCTGGAGAGATAAGCTCTGTTCCCAAACCTAGGGAGCTGCCTACCTAGACAGCATTTTCAAGCATCAAATGTGCACTTCTGTTGAGACAGTTTTAAAAGGTAGGCAACTTAACTATGCTGCCTTACTTTAGCTGAATTTTATCCTTCACAGAGAAGACAATCCCAGAATGCACTGCGACTGACTCAGTGAATAAATCCAAGATGGTGGATAATAGGGGTTGCACAGACTAGTCGACTTTTGCTCAATGCTCTGCTGTGATGCTTTTAAAGGTTAGTTTACCCCAAAATAAAAATAATGATTTACTCACCCTCAAGCCATCCTGGGTGTATATGACTTTATATACACTTTATAAATCTTCTTTCAGACAAACACAATTAGAGTTATATTAAAAAATATATGTATAATAAGTAACATTTTCATTTTCCAATATCCTATCAAGCTTTATAATGGTGGTGAATGGCACTCATGATTTTGAAGCCCAAAAAAAGTGCATCCATCCATCATAAAAGTAATCCATACGACTCCAGTGGGTTAATAAAGGCCTTCTGAGGTGAAGCGATGGGTTTTTGTAAGAAAAATATCCATATTTAAACCTTAATAAACTAAAATAACTATCTTCCGGCAGACGGCCTACACAAGTCGACTTACACCAAAAGAGTATTATTAACTAACTATTGACTATGCATTTTGCCTCAATAAACTCCTAATTACTGCTTGTTAATAGTTAGTATGGTAGTTGTTACATTTAGGTATTGGGTAGGATTATGGGATGTAGAATATGGTCATGTAGAATAAGGCATTAATATGTGCTTTATAAGTACTAATAAACAGCCAATATCCAGTAATATGCATACTAATAAGCAACTAGTTAATAGTGAGAATTGAACCCTATTTTTTGGTTTAGACATACATCCTCTAAAGTGTTGCCAGGTATTGCAACATTATCTTTGCTATATGTGCAATTAATTGTGTTTTGTGCAAGCAGTGCTGTTTGGAGTTGCTGCCTATGTAGAGTGTTTGAAAACAGTCACCTTTGATTTATCTAAAGAGACCCAGTGAATAACTCCATTTGACCTCGTATGTTTCTTTTGGCTGGTTCATTTTGCACAAAGACACGTTCAGATTAGCATGCTACAAAGGATGATGGTGGATAAACGTGGCCAAAGTTTCCCCCCAAAGCCGCGGCCATCAGATGTCATTGGTCTCGTGTGACGCGAGCGTAACCCAGAGCTTGACCTCCCTGCGAATCGTCCTGACGACGAGAGCTACGTTTTCATTCTTATCGACCCCTGACGGATCTTGCCATCTGTGAGGGCGAGCCTGTTGTCTACAGCAACCTATTAATCTGTTCCTTCCTCTGGCTTTGAGCAAGGTCACCCCCCCTGCCATCCCGGGGAATAAACCGTTCCAGGTGCCATAAAGGACAGTAAACTAACTCAGGTTCCAGAAACACTAACATGCTTGTGGATTGTTGATCCAACATGTTAATTGAGTTTTGTGTTCATAATCAGAGCATAAACACACTCTGTCTTTACTTGTACAGCAAAGTACCACAAATCAACAATTATAAAAACCTGTTTTAAGAGTTTACATGCAAACCACTAAACCTTGAACCAGTCTAAACAGATAAGAGCAAGTTTTAGGGCTGGGCGATATAATCAGGGCTTGAGATTAACACCCGCCAACCCATCAAATGCGGGTGGATTTCACAGTGGTGTGTAACGCAGTCACTTCTAGCCACTTTGGCGGGTTGAATTTTAATTTATATAGTAACTCCATACAACTCTATAGCCTAAATATACATTTCAATTGTAGTCTTTTAAAAAGGCATCTGAAATAATAAACTAAGAGCAATGGCAAAAATATCGTTTTTTCGATACATATCGATACTGAAATATCTGAAATGCTTCCAATACTAATTTTTTTGCAGAATAGATACACAATACCAGCTGCGTTACTCTCTCTCTCATCTCTCCGACAGCGAGTTGACACACAAACCCGCCTCCCCTCACTCACTCGTTTAATTTGCTCCTGTTGAATGTTGGTGTTACAGGGCTTGAATTCCATCGTGGGATTGTGCGTATTGCGCATAATTTTACTTATTCCTGCAGATTTTGTGCTCACACCCAAAGTGCGCACATAAAGCTGCCTCTCAGTACTAAATTGAGTTCTTTTTCGCTGACTATTGTACGGTGGCCCAGTAGTGCACAACACAACGAAATTAAAAAAGCAAACATAAGTTCACAACACAACGAAATCAAGCCACAACGCAACGGAATCAAGCCACAACACAACGAAATCAAGCCACAACACAACGGAAACAAGCGACAACACAACGAAATAAAGCCACAACACAACGAAATCAAGCGACAACATAACGAAATAAAGCCACAACACAACGAAATAAAGCCACAACACAACGAAATCAAGCCACAACACAACGGAATAAAGCCACAACACAACGAAATCAAGCCACAACACAACGAAATAAAGCCACAACACAACGAAATTAAAAAAGCAAACATAAGTTCACAACACAACGAAATCAAGCCACAACGCAACGGAATCAAGCCACAACACAACGAAATCAAGCCACAACACAACGAAATAAAGCCACAACACAATGAAATTAAAAAAGCAAACATAAGTTCACAACACAACGAAATCAAGCCACAACGCAACGGAATCAAGCCACAACACAACGAAATAAAGCCACAACACAACGGAAACAAGCGACAACACAAGGAAATAAAGCCACAACACAACGAAATAAAGCCACAACACAACGAAATAAAGCCACAACACAACGAAATTAAAAAAGCAAACATAAGTTCACAACACAACGAAATCAAGCCACAACGCAACGGAATCAAGCCACAACACAACGAAATAAAGCCACAACACAACGGAAACAAGCGACAACACAAGGAAATAAAGCCACAACACAACGAAATAAAGCCACAACACAACGAAATAAAGCCACAACACAACGGAAATAAAGCCACAACACAATGGAAACAAGCGACAACACAACGAAATAAAGCCACAACACAACGAAATAAAGCCACAACACAACGGAAATGCTCCCGACCACTAGGGGGCTCTCAGAGCTGGGTAATATTAGTATTCCTTGCCAATGTTCTATAGAGTCAACAGTCTTACAAAGATATCAATAGCATGATTAGTTTTAAGTATGTAAACATTGATCGACATAAATATAAATTAAAAATCAACTACGTGCACAATAGCTTCATATTTATACTTGTGAATGATTTGACGCGATACCATGGGGCATGATGAAGGGAACATCCAATTTGTATTCATTACAATGACTTTGTTTAACATTTAAAAACAGACATGTTCAAATTCCAAAGCTTGTTAGTTCCTGTTGGTAAGACTGACAAGCTTTGGAATTTGAATATGTCTGTTTTTAAATGTTAAAAGCAATTTTAATGAATACAAATTATACGTTTTAACCACTTGGTGGAATTGGCAGACGTTCCCTTCATCATGCGCCGTGGTAGCGCGTCACATCATTCACAGGTATAAATATGAAACTATTTTGCACGTAGGTGATTTTGAATGAATATTTCATGTCGATATACGGTGGTTACATACTGTTAAAACTAATCGTGGTATTGATATTACTGCCGACTCTATTAGAACATTGGCAAGGAAAACTAACTTTACCGAGCTCTGAGAGCCCCCTAGTGGTCGGGAGCATTTCCGTTGTGTTGTGGCTTGATTTCGTTGTGTTGTGACTTTATTCCGTTGTGCTGTGAACTCATGTTTGCTTTTTTAATTTCGTTGTGTTGTGCACTATTGGGCCACCGTACTATTGCGCTTAAACAGTCAAATACACACAAAATAATGTCAAAATGCCGGTCGTGGCGAGTATTCACGTAAACACATTCAGTTATGTTTTAAGTGAAAGTAAACCGTTGAGAAAGAAAACGTGTAACAGTATAATGGATCCGTGCATCAGGTCTTAAAGTGACAGCCTGCTGCCAAATAATGAGATAATAAAAATATCTATATGGCCATTTTTCCCCATGGTATCAATGCTGAAATTGTGGCCAGTGAAAATGCTGAGTGGCTTGTAACTTTGGAAAACCACTAGCCACAGTAGCTGGTGGAGCAAAAAAGAGCAAGCCATGGACATGAATTTTAGATCTATGTATTGTATTTAGATATAAGCACAGATTTGAACAGTTTCTACCAGAAATGCGTCATCTTGCCTGTGGATTTCTTGGATGTTCTGGGTGTTTATTTTTTATTTTTTATTATAAATCATATGTTTATTCTCTTAGAAAAGTAAGCCTGATTATTTAAGACATCATTCATGCCACAATCTGTGCGGGATGAAGTATGTGCTAAAGTTTAATATGTAGGGTTAGAATTGCCCTATAAAGTACCAGTAATAATATCACAGCCGAACATATTTCCATCCTGATGGATTAAATCAGGTTCCGGTTAGCAACTCAAACCTGTGTGGTGTGATTATGTCCATCATGATTCAATAGGCGGCTTCAGTTACTGTACCTGTAGTATTTATTCACCAGAGATACTGTATTACGATTCTCTCCGTGACGTTCTCTTCAGATAAACACATAACGCCGACCTGACCGCTGCTCTTCAGTGACTTTCTTATAAAGTGTTAGAGTCCTGCGATCGCAGCTTTAATTCGCCACTTGTAAGGTATTGATAAAGTTAACAAAAAAACATGCTGCTCATCTGTTTATCTACAAAGAGTTGAGTGTGTCGTTTCACTCCAGGAGGCGGCGAAGGGAAAATGCTGATGCGTCCTTTACGGTCTACATGTTAATCGCTCTGTGTGTCTCTCTTTCTGTCTGTGTGGCTGATATCAACAGAAATCCACCGGCGTGATGATGGCTCCTCGTTTCCACTTTCTTATGTTTTGCTCTGTGTTACTGTTTCGTCAGCAATTATTGAATCCCTGATTGTTCAGCTGTGTATAATTATGAAAAAAAATTGTAAAACAGATGTGAGTGTTTCTTCAGCTATGGCTGCTTTTGGTCCTGTGGACGTTTAGAAAATAAACTTGCACTTTCACTAGTTTGTTTTATTTGTCTACTAACAGTGTGTGACATCAAAGAAGAAATGCATTTTTGTTGGTTGTGGTGAAAATGACAATTTTGTGCAAAAAAACATTTTCAGGTTTTATTGTGTGAAAAAGTTCAGGTTTTATTGTGTGAAACCTGAAAATGTTTTTGTTACACAAAATTGTCATTTTCACCACAACCAACAAAAATGCATTTCTTCTTTGATGTCACACACTGTTAGTAGACAAATTGTGTGAAAAAACATTTTCAGGTTTTATTGTGTGAAAAACATAAAAAAAAAATGCATTATTTGATTATAGTTGTAATTAAAAATTATGTTTGTATGCTGGATTTTCACATTTTAAGATTGAGAATGTATCCAGGACAAAGTTAAAACTAAAGAATCAATATATAAAAGACCAAAAAATAAATTGATAGAGGCATTCATATGACAAAACTAGTTTTCTGTTCGTGTTTATGAAAATCAACCTTCAGGGCAAAAAAGTGCTTGAAGTTGATGAAACACCTGCATATGAGCTATATATATATATATGTGTGTGTGTGTGTTCACCAAAATAACATATTTTTGTCTACTTCTCATAAAACAATAATAATTTTCACACAATAAAAATTGAAAATGTTTTTACAAATACTTTTTTATAAATATTCACATATTCAAACTTCATTATTTGATCATATTTGTTATTAAAAACTATTTATGCAGAATTTTCAGATTTTCTGATTAAGAATGTATCTGGGACAAAGGTAAAACAAGAAAATCTGAAAATAAAGGACATGTCAGTATTAAATATAAAATGATTGTGGAATTCATAAGACAAAATTGGTTATTTATTTCTGTTAGTGTTAATAAAAATCAACCTTCAGG
>RJVU01069905.1:3590608-3603442 GCA_003731715.1 Anabarilius grahami
GTTTAAAGGGGTCCTTGATTATGATTTCACATTTTTAACTTTAGTTAGTGTGTAATGTTGCTGTTTGAGCATAAACAACATCTGCAAAGTTGCGACACTCAAAGTTCAATGCAAAGGGAGAGATTTTCTTTTACAGAAATTGCTTTTTAAGGACTACAACAAACACCTGGTTGACTACAACAAGCTTCTTCCTGGATTAGTGACATCACTAACCCTAAAATTTACATAAACCCCGCCCCCGAGAACATGCAACAAAGGGGGTGAGGCCATGTTGGGCTGCTTTAGAGAAGAGGAAGAGTTGTAGTAGAGTGTTGTTGCCATGCCGTCATTTTACACCGGACTGCTTTACAAACGAGGCTCAATTCAACACTGGATTTGCACAAAAGATTAACATGACGGCACATGCTAGTTGATGAGTTGAAACAACTCCACAGCAACTACATAAATTTATCCACTAACCATTCAGAAATGTCCAGTTTCATTCTAAAAGTTGTAACTTCTTCCTGAGTCTCTCCATCAGTGTCGACTCCGGTTTGAACAATGTAAGGCTGAACACCATTACTGACAATCCTCATTTTGGCTGCGTGAGATTCTCCAGTTTTGTTGTTGAGCAACTGAAGCGCGAGCTGTTAAAGTTCCGCCCTCGTCTAGAAAAGGGGCCGGGAGCAGCAGCTCATTTGCATTTAAAGGGACACACACAAAAACTGTGTATTTTTGCTCACACCCAAATAGGGGCAAATTTGACAAGCTATAATAAATGATCTGTGGGGTATTTTGAGCTGAAACTTCAGACTCATTCTGCAGACACCAGAGACGTATATTACATCTTGTGAAAAGGAGCATAGTAGGTCCCCTTTAAATAAAAGGTTTACATATTTCTCATTGATTTGAGGTAAACACTAGAGTTTATCCCCAACAGCTGAGATAACTCATCTGAATAGAGAAGTTTTTGAACTTTGCGCATCCACTTGATAGCCAAAAAAGACGTGGTGCTTTTTGAGTGTGTATTTGAGAGGTACAAGGAAAAAAAAACCCTTGAAGCGCAGCCTTGTAAATTAATTTGTTCGTGTTGTACGATGGGCGCACAGCTGGTCTCATTAGCATGCACACAACAAATAATTATAGCAAAGCTTTTTTTGCAGTCGACGCTAGGCTAATGGGCTTGCTGGGTTAATTATGTCAGAGCGTAATTACAGAGGGCCCAGAGAGACGCACGCTGCTCCCCACTGCGCCCGCGCTGGCTAATGACGGTGTAGCGCTGACAGGGCCAAGACAGACCGCCCTGACACACCTGCTCACGTTGGCACCGCGCACCCGCCGGCGTTACTGTAGGTGAGTCACTGCGCAGTTTAAGTTGCTTTCTGGGTCTCGTCTTTAGACCGCAGGAGAGAAATCGATGGTGCTTTTGTTGGATGGGGTTGGGTCATCAGTTGGGGGTTGTTGCATCAGGCATGGAGAGTTTAGGCTGTTTTATCAGGTATGAGGGAAGACAAACTCTCATGAAAAGCATCTTAATTAGAGTAGAAGCAGGTCTTTGTGGTGCACAGTTCAGAAAATATTTCATAAAGGATTAAAACATCACATTTCGACTAGATGTTAAAATCTACACAGTCCATCACACCATTGAGACACAAAAAACGAAAAATCAGCAAAGTGCTGATGTGTCATTTATCACGGTTTATTGAGAATCTGAAGTAGATCTTAATAAATTATAATATAAAGAAGTAGCACATTTACAGTAACATTCAAGTTTCAAGTTTTTGAAAGTCTCTTCTGCTTACCAAGGCTGCATTTATTTGATCAAAAATACAGTAATATTGTGAAATATTATTACAATTTACAATAAGGGCTTTCTATGTGAATATTTTTAAAAATGTAATTTATTCCTGTGATCAAAGCTGAATTTTCAGCATCATTACTCCAGTCTTGAGTGTCGCATGATCCTTCAGAAATCATTCTAAAATGCTGATTTGCTGCTCAAGAAACATTTCTGATTATTATCAATGTTGAAAACAGTTGTGCTGCTCAATATTTATCTTTCTTTAAGCATGATGCATTTTTTAGTATTCCTTTGATGAATAGAAAGTTCAAAAAGAACAGCATTAATTTGAAAATAAAAAATCTTGTAACACTTTAGTTTAGGGTCCAATTCTCACTATTGACTAGATGCTTATTAGCATGCATATTACTAGGATATTGGCTGTTTATTAGTACTTATAATGCACATATTAATGCCTTATTCTGCATATTCTACACCACATAATCTTACCCAATACCTAAACTTAACCTTACTATTAATAAGCAGTAATTAGGCATTTGAGGCAAAAGACATAGTTAATAGTTAGTTAATAATGAGAATTGGACCCTAATAATATATATATATATATATAATAACTTCATGCATTCACTATGAATCGAACGCATGATATTGGTGTGCAAGAATCATGCTGTTTGAGCTACAAGAACAAATGCCGTGTTCCCATACTGCTTAGTGCTTACTGCATTCTGTGCACTGTATACTTCTTTTTGAAATAGTGTATGACACAATATGCACAGGGTTGGGAAGGTTACTTTTAGAAAGTATTTCACTACAGATTACAAAATACATGCATTAAAAAGTAATCTGTAACGTATTTCGTTACATTACTCAAGTTTAGTAACCTAATCTAAATACTTTGGAATACTTTGAAATAGCCTACTTAACACAAAGGACCGTATTAACTTAATGTTCTGTTTTTACAGTTTTTTTAGACATAACCTATGTGTTGGTAAAGAATTTCAGTATCTTGATAAACAAATTATGAAAATATTTGTTTCTTTTAACATCACATCCATATAATTACTATTGATATCATTCCTAAATTATATTTGTAAAGATGTGCATCAGAGGGATAACAAAATATTAAATAACAACAATAAAATATTGTTAATAACATTGGTTGTTTTAGAAAGTCGAATTGACACAGTGGTTTAAATTGTTTTATTAACAAAGTTTGTACCATTTAGAATGTTATAAAGAAAATGAAATGAAATGATCTACCCCATAATCTCGACAGAAGGCCTACAAAAGCTGACTCACCTACGGTTTCTCAACAGTTCTTTGCATCTCTCCACCACTACATTTTACAGGTTTGGAAAAAAAATATGATCATTTTGTGTGGACTATCCCTAGTATAAATATGTTTATATTAATATTTAACTTTAGTGCACTGATAGCTGCATTAATATTAACCATATAAACAACAAACAGCGAAAAAAAAAAACTATTTGATTTTTTTAAATAATCCTTTATTTATTTATTTATTATTCTTATTAGTGATGCACCTATTTTGATTTTTCATGGCCAATAGAAGTAAATTGGCTGATTATGATACTGGTTGCAGATTTTTTTAAAGCAAATTTATTTGTTGTTTATTTGTTCAAAAAATATGTGTAGCTCTTTGATATTAGAGGCAAACACTGGATTTTTATCACAATCCCAACAAAGATGTTATGCACATGAGCATGAGCAGTTGTTTTTCATTTAAATTATTGTATAATTTCAAGATTAACAGCAAGAACAGCATAGTCTGACTTTAGCTTTGTGAAATTGTCTTACATAAGACACCTGCACAAAACAAAATCAGCAGACGGACTAAATAATTGCAAATTCACTCTCTGACAGTAGGTGGCGCTTATGGTACAGCAGCGATATAGCGTTTCCATGGTTACCACTATACACAAAGCAGCGCTGCGCTGGAGATAAGAGAAAAAGCCATCAAAACTTGTCTGAAGACAGTTCCCTTCAGAGATACATTCATATCAACCCCAATTTGATATTTATATTATTCTTCCTATTTTTCGCCAGCAGTGAGCTTGTGCATGGTGCAGTATTTTCTCTGCTGGCACCTCTGTTTTCCTCTTTGCCCAGAATAAAGATAGACCAAAATAAAACTAAAAAACCTTTGGATTTATGACCAGTGGACTACATCTCTATTTTTGATCATGAACTCGAGTACGCGCCATATACCTAAACATTTGGAATTAATTATTAAGGTTTAAAGTTTGTCTGTAAAGTAAACCAAGAAATTGGCATTATAAAACATTATTTAACGCATGATTAAGTGGATGTTAATTCTATGAGGATTTTGTGTTATTTTTCAAAGACCTAATACATTCTTATGAACGTAGGCTAATGATAACCATACAAAGCTCAATGTATTAATAAATAGGAAAATAAGGAGAAAATAAGGTGTAAATAAGGAAAATAACTTTTTCAAAGACCAAGAACAGCTTAGGCCTACTTCAAGATGCTTTTTCAGTGTAGATGTTGAATCCTTTGAAGCCGATAGAAGTTTTGTTGCAGGTAGACACCGCTTGAATTGCACTACTGTACATCCTTTTTCATGTTTATAAGTAAAACTGTCTTTGAATATCCACTAGAGAAATGCGTTATGCCCTGTTTTCCCGTCCATTTTTTTGCGTGCGATTGCATGTCTGCACTTTGCAGGTTGCTAATATCTGAACAGGCTGTGCACGGTTTTTTTTTTTAAACAGACAAGAGTCGGAGAATCATCAACAAATGTCTCGTTGGTTAAAAATCCTCAAACAGCTTACGTTAATAGCCTATTAAATGAAATAAATGACATAAAAATTCAAAGTAATCACTTTGGTAATCTAAAATACTTTTTGAATGTAACTGTAATTTGATTACCATCTATTTAAAATGTAACTGTAACGAAATACAGTTACTCAAATTTTGTATTTTAAATACGTAACGTCGTTACATGTATTTCGTTACTCCCCAACCCTGAATATGCAGCATGCAGTGATGGTAAGTAGTATGCTACAACCCAAATTCCGTAAATGTTGGGATGTTTTTTCAATTTGAATAAAATAAAAACTAAAAGACTTTCAAATCACATGAGCCAATGTTTTATTCACAATAGAAATAGATAACATAACAAATGTTTAAACGGCAAATTTTACACTTTTATCCACTAAATTAGCTAATTTCAAATTTGATGTCTGCTACAGGTCTCAGGGACGGGGGCAACAAATGGCTGAAAAAGCAAGAAATTTTGAAAAGATTCAGCTGGGAGAACATTCTAGCAACTAAATGAGTTAATTGATATCAGGTCTATAACATGATTAGCTATAAAAAAAAAGATGTCTTAGAGAGGCAGAGTCTCTCAGAAGTATAGATGGGCAGAGCTGTAAAAGAGTGCGTAAAAAGATTGTGGAATACTTAAAAAACAATGTTCCTCAATGTCAAATTTCAAAGGCTTTGCAAATCTCCTCATCTACAGTGCATAACATCATCAAAAGATTCAGAGAAACTGGAGAAATCTCTGTGCGTAAGGGACAAGGCCGAAGACATTTATTGGATTCCCGTGGTCTTCGGGCCCTCAGATGACACTGCATCACTCATCGGCATGATTGTGTCAATGACATTACTAAATGTGCCCTGGAATACTTCCAGAAACCACATTTCATAAACACAATCCACAGTGCCATCTGCAGATGCCAACTAAAGCTCTGTCATGCAAAAAAGAAGCCATATGTGAACATGGTCCTTCTCTGATGGTATGGGGGTGCATAAGTGCATACGGTATGGGCAGCTTGTATGTTTTGGAAGGCACTATGAATGCTGAAAGGTATATAAAGGTTTTAGAGCAACATATGCTCCCCTCCAGACGACGTCTATTTCAGGGAAGGCCTTGTGTATATCAGCAGGACAATGCAAAACCACATACTGCAGCTATTACAACAGAATGGCTTCGTCGTAGAAGAGTCTGGGTGCTGAATTGGCTTGCCTGTAGTCCAGATCTTTAAACTATACAGAAAAATACGTCAAAGACAACCACAAACTCTTCAGCAGTTGGAAACCTATATCAAGCAAGAATGGGACCAAATTTCAACACCAAAACTCCAGAAACTCATAACCTCGATGCCCAGACGTCGTCACACTGTTTTGAAAAGAAGAGGAAATGCTACACCATGGTAAACATTTGCTATGTTATCTATGTTCTATTGTGAATAAAATATTGGCTCATGTGATTTGAGTTTTAGTTAGACTTTTAGTTTTCGTTTTATTCAAATTTAAAAACGTCCCAACATTTCTGGGTTGTACATCATCGTCATGTGACCTCTTATTGTGCATGTTTAATTCAGCAGGTGGTTTCCAGTTGTCATCTCAGAAATAAATACTGTATTGTGCATTTTTAATCTAATTTTGGCTTTACTTTTGGTAGTCTTTTGGTTGCACAGTACATCCTGCCGGAATAGTACGAGTAGTAAAGTTGTGTGTGGAATTACATGCCAACATTCAGAAACATTCCCTAAACTCTTTAATTCTTATATTAATGTTCTTACGTATGTTGAAATTGATTGCTTTGTTTTTTTGTGTGTGTGGTTATGATTTATAACAGTCTATAAGGGGGGTTTGCTGGTATTAGTTAACATGACCTGAAGGCAAACATCCAATCGAGTGTAATGAAGTTATGGAGAAATGAGAAAATGAGCAGTGTATGTACATGGACGGTAAAAGGACAGATTCATTAAAGATAATCGGCAATCTGTGATGTCCAAACCCATTGTGGGCCTGAACGAGACTCATCCTCCTTTACCTGCCATTAACACTTAATTTAATCAGGGGATGATTGCATCTGATTTGATAGAATGCGTTTGGCACTCTCTAATAGCCTCCGTAATCAACATGAATAAACTTTACAGCACAAAGCAAATTGGGCAGAATGAACGTGACAGTTATTTTAGTAATGCAGCAACATAATTTTAAGGGGAAAACAAATTAACATGAGCTTAACTGATTTTCCAAAGTGTTTCCTTTCTTAACTCCTCCATAGACATCATGTAGATGTAGATGTCTTTATTCAAAAGGACTAAAGCCCAAAGTATACTTCACTTTTTCCGGGTACACGAGGGTCAGTGTACAGTGTGCGTGACGCGAATTTCGTCATCAGAAGAGTATGCGCACCGCCGGATTTTTGTAACCGCGCATATGCGCATTTAATTTTATTTGCAGTAATTCATTTTTCCACAATGTGGCAATCATGCCATGGGGGCGTGGATTCACAAGGTAGTTGAAGAAAAACTACATAAACAAAACAGACAGGAACTCATGCAAGCTACAGTGACAAAAGAGGCCTACATAGACGAGAGATTGTGCAAAGAGATTAGAAATACCCTCATTTGTACAACTCTAACATTAAAGAACACAAAGATGTTTACATGGGTTGTCAAAAGCCTGTGTATGTGCACGAGTCAAATGAAGTATACTTTCCAAGGCTGTGCGTTCGAATGTGCGTGTACACTAGCGTACGTGTAAAAAAACAAATTATACCCAGGGCTTTAGAGACCGTTCCCCTGGAGTTATGAAGTTATCCGTGGTTAAAGAGTTTACTTTAACTTTTACTATATAATATATATATATATATATATATACACATACAGTTGTGCTCAAAAGTTTACATAACCCTTGCAGAATCTACAAAATGTTAATTATTTTAACAAAATAAGAGAGATCATGCAAAATGTGTGTTCTTTTTTATTTAGTACTGTCCTGAATAAGATATTTTGCATAAAAGATGTTTACATATAGTCATAAAAATGACCCGTTCAAAAATGTACATACCCTTGATTCTTAATACTGTGTGTGATTACCTGGATGATCCATGTTTTGTGATGGTTGTTCATGAGTCTCTTGTTTGTCCTGAACTGACCAACGTTCTTCAGAAAAATCCTCCAGATCCTGCAAATTCTTCAGTTTTCCAGCATCATTTGCATATTTGAACCCTTTCCAGCAGTGACTGTGTGATTTTGAGATCCATCTTTTCACACTTCGGACGACTGAGGGACTCAAACACAACTATTAAAAAAGCTGCAAACATTCACTGATGCTCCAGAAGGAAACATGATGCAGAGCCAGGGGGTGAAAACTTTTTGAATTTGAAGATCAAGATAAATTTTACTTAATTTATCTTCCGCGAAACATGCAAGTATCTTCTGTAGCTTCCGATGGGCAGTACTAAATGAAAAAATTAGATATTTAAACAAAATAAGACAAATTTGGACATCATCATCTTGTTCAAAGGTTTTCACCCCCTGGTTCTTATATATGGATGTATGTATGTATATTCACAGATAATTACATTATGTTACATACTTGGACATTCTATATAATTATAATACATAATTAATCCTGTACATAATTAATCCTTTTCACTTCTATCGTTAAATGATGACAGAATCTTCATTTTTGAGTGGTGTAATATATAAGGTATACTATGGTATTTACATTTTACTCCAGCAATACCATGTTGTACAAAAACAAGAATACCATGATCCAAAATACATGATAGAACAGTGGTACTTTTTAAGGACCTTGGAGTACCAAATAAATACTGTGGTACATAAATGTCGATATTATGGAATATATAAAAGTACTGTCCTTTACCAAAAAACTGCCTAGGCAGTACCATGGTAACATGATGGTTAATGGTAATTTTATGGTATGTTATAAGGTAGTACTGTATACCTTGGTACTGAAATTCATGTACTTCAGTATTTACGTGGCACTCAATGGTACTGCCAAGGTATATGTCCAAAATACCATGGTTTTTGTCATGTAAATAGCATGGTACATGAATTTCAGTTTCATGAACAAAAAAAAACAAAAAAACATGGTACAATGGCATCAGATGGTAATACTACTGTATGTTACTTTGAAGTATACCATAGTACTGAAATTCATGTATTTCAGTATTTACAAAGAACTTAATGGTCTTTCCTAGAATATCATGGCATCTACTTAAAAAAAACAAAAAACGCTGTATTACTGTGGTACCATGCCAGGAAAAAATATACATAAATAAAAATGTTGTATCGTTTTGGTAAATGTGCAAAAAATATTCCTTTTGATACTGTGTTATTGGTTTCTTTCCCTGGAAATTAAGCAGAAGCCACATGCAATATGTCTCCGGTTTGATCACTTCCCCAGTACAGTTTAATCCAGATGCATCCAGACATCATTCAGATGCACAAACACACACTTTAATATCTCAGCGGCTTCCATAATGTGATTTCTGCCATCTCACAAATGCATCAAGTTTGCAGAGTTTCACTCCGAGCGTCTGATTGAAGAGAATCGCTGGTTGCGTTTGAGAATAAAGCCTGAAGGGTTTGATCATTAGAACTTAAAAGAAAGCGATAAAGGAGTTGATGCGCAGAAGTGCACTGATTTAAGCCGTCGTCTTTGTGTAAAAGGAGTTATACTACTCTTAAAAGCAGTGTCCCAAGTGACTGACGCAATATCCACCGTGCTTTTGTAACAAAGCGCACACGTGCATGCGCTCTGCATTTATAACACCGCAGACTGTTTTTAACATCCTGATTTATTAAATACGCCGCTCGCCCTCGCGGCCTCCCCGTCTGACCTCAATTTAGGTGGAGGAAAAAGGAAAGCAGATATATCTCCTGTCCGAGCATTTCCAGGGATGTTTTGCAGTAACGTTAAGAATGAGAGCGGATCTGTCTCCGGTTGAGTGTCGGAGAGAAGTGAGCGGAATCAGGACCCCTGTCGCGCCCAGAGAGCGCAGGATGAAAGCCGTCACGGGTCGAAAAGGAAAAAGAAGCGATTTCCCTCTTCTTTTGGAGTGTTGAAAGACTTGGAGTGTGTGTATCTCCCCTCCCCGTGTCAGCCCCGCTCCCATGAGCCTCCTCTCTCTGTGCGCGGCGGTTCGGGGAGTCACCTCCTTTGCCAGGTACACAACAGGAGCACGACTCCTCTCTGAGCCGCGCCGAGCTGAACTTTTTCAGGGGAAGAAAGGGAAGACGGAAGATTAAAAACAGCCCTGTGATGTGGAGAGCCGAGTCGCCTCCTGAGGATTCCTGGCATAATAATTTAAATGATCAAATGATCCAGAGGAGACTTGTTAGCGCAGAAACAGCCTCCTAGTTGGCCCCATGGGCCCCTCACTGAGACACATGCATTGCAAAACAGCTCCTCTGTTGTGCTAAAGAATCTCACCTTTTTTATATATATATGCTATTTCTTTTTTGGGTGACTTTTTATCCTCTTCTACTTTGTTGGATTTGTCTAGATAAGTATTTGGGAGCAAGTTAAGCAGCTGAGGTTGGTGGTTTTTAGGCCTGATATGGAGGGAATATCTTGATTCGTTCTGATGTGTGATGTTTTGGTAACACTTTAAAATAAGGATCCATTTGTTAACTACATGAACTAACAATGAACAACACTTCTAAAGGATTTATTAATCTTAGTTAATACATTTACTAAATAAATGCATGATATTTAATGGACATGAGCTAACATGAACTAACATTGAACATTTGTACTTTTATTAACTAATGTTAAAAAATAATAAATTCTGTAACAAATGTATTGCTCATTGTTAGATTTATTTTTGGCGATTTTTGCCTTTATTGTGATGGGATAATATAGCGTAGACGGGAAGTGAGGTGGGAGAGAGAGAGGGGGACAGGATCGGGAAAGGTCTGCAAGCCGGGACTCGAACTCGGGTCCCCCGACGCGCACCAGCGCTACATGGCAGTGCTGCCCACAAGGCTATCGGCACTGACATTGCTCAGTATTAATGCGTTAACTAATGCTAACTAATGGGACCTTATTGTAAAATTAATTGTTACCAATGTTTTAAATAGGAACGAGACTTAACACGGCAAATTAAATAAGCAAATGAAAAAAAATCCGGTCATTTCACAATAGGAATCCGCAGGATCAGGAGTTTCAGAAGAGGGTTAAAAAGTTCCCCATGCAGATTTCGATCATGTTAAATTTGGTTATGCAGATTCACCACATTAAGTGACAGAAAGCTGTTTGGTTTTAAAGTGACTTCTGTGTGAGCGCAGCTACATGAATCGCTACACTATTGAGCTCTTTTCGCCCTCAAAATTTAGCTGAACTTCCGCTAATGTGGCCGTGCATTAATGTAGCTTTGTATGTGTGTGTTCGTACAGATCCAGCTCCGCTGCTGGAGGCCACACAGGAGCATCTGGCAGAACTTCAGCGTTCAGCCCCTGACGGTGATGCTCTGGACACAGAAATCTCTGAGAACTGGAGGAGACACCTGGAGTGCCTTGACAAAGCAGGTCAGAGTCTACACACACACACACACACACATGTTAGAAATGTTAGACATACACCACCATTCATAAGGCATGGGTAAGATTTTTTTATGTTTTTGAAAGAAGTCTTCTGCTCACCAAGGCTGCATTTATTTGATCAAAGATACAGTAAAAACAGTAATATTATGAAATATTACAATTTCAAATAACTGTTTTTTATTTGAGTGTATTTTAAAACGTAATTTACTCCTGTGGTGCAAAGCTGAATTTTCAGCATCATTACTCCAGTCTTCAGAAATCATTCTAACACTGTTAGGTTGCACTTGTTATTCCAAAGAGAATGTGGACTGGTTACACTGTTCATTTAAATAACTGTGTTTAGAACACATAGAGGAGGGGTCTGTTACCGTGGAGACAGGGGAGGCGTCGACACAGCGGCCCCACATGATGACACCAAACAGCACACAGAACGCCCAGGATGGAGATGCCCCGCTCCAAAACCATCAGGACCCGCAGGAAGGGTATGTGACCCACAGGAAGATTTGAAAGAATTTGTTTCGAATTTTAACTGCTTACTGCATACTGCCTGTGCTCTATATGTACGTAAAAATGTGTGAATGATATGCTGATTGTTTGTCACAGTCGAGTTCATTGCATTATGGGATTCCGCATCTCACACTGTGTACTCTGTTATATACTCTGCATACTTTACATACTGCAGAAGTAGTACAAATAGAATGCTATCGTATTCTGGCGCCAAATAAGATGTTTACATGAAATCAGCTGTGGGTTTCCAGAGATCCATTCAGCGGCTTCATAATTTCTCAGCAGGGGTTTCAGTCACTTCCTGTTCTGATCTCTGCGCTGTCTCGCCGTTTCCACAGGGAGGAACATGAATCAGACATTTCGCTGCCTGTCAGACTCGGTCAGGCTGAGGACCGGATCAAAGCGCTTCAGTCATGTAAGATCCATATCAAACACTGAGGTCATCTGAGGCTTGATATGAGGTCAGAGGTCAATAATTGCACCCGTTTCTCTGTCTCACAGCACTGAACTTGGCCCGAACGGAGCTGCAGGAACTGAGGTGTAAATACGACAAAGAAATGACGGAAAAGTAAGACACTTATTCACGGTGGCAACTGAAAACATGTGTCCATGTTATGCTGATGTTGGTTATTCATTGAAATAGTTTCTGTGATTTCATCTCAAGCTACATGTTTGATTTGTGTTGCAAATGACACATCTTTTTTCCTCTCTGTTGCTTCTGTGAAACATGGAGACTCCAGTTTACGGCACACAAAACCTGTATCTCCAGTCTGATCCAAAATTGAACTTCTCTGACCCTAGTTAAAGGTTTAAAGTTAGTCAAATACTCAACCTTAACTCGATTTGTTTTTCAATGCATATCTTTGTGATTCCTTACCGAAACCAGCCCAACCAGCTCACAAGGGTTCAAAATCTCTCTAAGGCTGCTTTCACACTAGAACTTTTGGTGCGCAATCATACTAAATCACGAAAACCCAACTAAACTAAAACCCAGAAGTTTAAAAAGAAGAAGAATGTGAGCAACTTTTCCTTCATAGCCGCTACAGTACCTAGCAACATGGCTACAGCTTGATGACGCAAGCGTACCAAGGTTCGGACCCAAATAATATAATGTGAACAAGGGGGGAGGGGGACCAAGCAATCCAACAAAGTGTGAAAACACCCTAAAAACCTTAGTTTCTGACTAAG
>RJVU01069905.1:3603929-3614546 GCA_003731715.1 Anabarilius grahami
TATATATATATATATATATATAAAAAAACAAAGAAGCAAATTACAAACAATAGGACAAATACGATCAGAGATACAAATGAAATAAACTACGTTTTTCAGGTACAGTAGGTTAATTTAACATGCATTATTTAACATCTTTTGTTTGATTAACATTAATGACACAGACAGGTATTTTAGGCTGCTGTCACTTTAAGACCGAATGCTTGGATCTAATATATACTGACACGTGTCCGGTTTTCACCGAGCTGTTTACATTCACTTAAAGGATTATTTCACGTTCAAATGTAAATTACCCCAAGCTTTACTCACCCTCAAGCCATCCTAGGTGTATATGACTTTCTTGTTTCTGATGAAGACAATTAGAGAAATATGAATAAATATTCTCACGCATTCGAGCTTTATAATGGCAGTAATGCGTTACCAAATGAGTATGAGCTGAAGAAAGTGTTTCCATCCACATCCATCCATCATAAACATATTCCACGCGGCTCTGGAGGGATAATAAAGGCCTTCTGAAGCAAAGCGATGCGTTTGTGTAAAAAAATATATCCATATTTAACAAGTTATGAAGTTAAATAGACCGCCAGACTGCCTTCTGTATTCTTCAAAAAGCTTACGCTGTACGTCCTATGCCTTCCCTATTCAACTTACGGAGCTGACGCAACGCCGGTTCCGTTTTTTCCGTAATTTGAATATGGAAGGCAGTCAGGCGAAAGCTGGATATTTAACTTCATAACTTGTTAAATATGGATATTTTTTACACAAACGCATCGCTTCGCTTTCATAAGGCCTTTAGTGGATGTGGATGGAGACACTTTCTTCAGCTCATACTCATTTGGTAACACATTACTACCATTATAAAGCTCGGATTCGTCAGGATATTTATTAATATTTCTCTGATTGTCTTCATCAGAAACAAGAAAGTCATATTCACCTAGGATGGCTTGAGGGTGAGTAAAGCTTGAGCTAATTTTCATTTCAAAGTGAACTAATCCTTTAAGCCATAACCGACTGCATTTACGTGAGATACTCCACATAATGGGCATTTTGACTACTGTGCCTCTATTTGACCATTCAGGTGTAAAGAGAAAGTCTGAGAGAGCGCTTCTGTTGTGTATCATTCAGCACGATACCACATTGTGTTCTTCTTTTCACAGCTTACTGCGCATAATAACTTGATAAACTCTTTTTGAAGAACCTTGCTAAATGTACATGCACAACTCTTCTATGACATTTTTGTGTCTGACTTGATCTGCGTCTGCTCAGTGCAGGGTTTCCAGGTTTTCAGAACAAAACCCACCCAATTGCTACTCAAAACTAGCTCAAAACTGCCAATCGTGTTTCAGGGGAGTATCCCGGTAAAAATCGCATTCCAGGGGGTAAATTAGCGTTTTTGCCGGGGTTCCCCTGGTAAAATTTGCATTCCAGGGGCTAAATATCATGTTATTTGGGGTCGCTTCAACCCGCGGACATGAAAAACAACCCACGGCAACAGTGTTAAAGTAGCCCAATTCTGCTGGAAAACCGCAGACTTGGCAACACTGGCTCAGCGCTCTCTAAAATCCCACCTTCACTAACTGTTAATCGTTAATGAATTGTGATTGGATGGTAATTTGGTTCTCCAAAATATACTATGACCTGATTGGCAAGCTTTGATTAGGCTATTCTCGCGTGACTGAACTGAAACTAGGCCTACTACTCGCTTTTATGATCACCTAGCAAAGACAATTTAGGAAAGAAGAAATAGGGGACAAAACATAATTTTTTCACAATAAGTCAGGACACTAAAAATACAGCTGAAATACGGGACTGTCCCGGGAAAAACGGGACATCTGCTCACCATAATTTTTTGTCACAGTCGAGCGCATTGCATTATGAGATACCGCATATCACACAGTGCACTCTGTTATGTACTTCACAAAATATTATGCACATATATGTAAAATATTATAATTACAAATGAAATATTATTACATTATTTCCTTTATAACTTAATGCTCATGCAGACCTTTTAAAATTAGCCCTCTGTATTCACCGAAATATGACTGAAAAGCGTTTAATAGATTTGCTCTATACAGATTGTCACAATCGTTTCAGAACGTCATATTAAACCTGAAATAAATCTGCTCCAGTTCTGAACTGAGATAATAGATTTCCTTCTGAGCTTTGTTTAGTTCAGATCAAGAGGATATTTCAATTTCTGTTCAGCTGACAAATTTTCACCTGATTCTCTTTCTGCAGCATACGGCGGCCGCTGATGATACGATTGCATTAGCGATCTTGACTTAGACAGGCAGCAGACTTAGAAACTTAAAGGCCCGTGCGGCTCGCGAGTGCGCTGAACGGCCTTCTCTTCGGACTAAATTTCTCTGATTGTGCTCTTAAAGCGAATCTCGTCTAATTGAGAATATATCTTTGTTTAGCGTAACCTCAGAGACTCGCATGTTTAATCAATCTTTCCCTTCTCTTTATTCCGCTGCCTCTCCACCTTTTGAAAATCAACTCCCTGATGGCTGAGAGGAAACTGTTGAACTTCAAACAAACCTTATGAATAATCTCCCCGAGACGCTATTCAAATGAGAGCTCTCTGATTGTGCCGAGCGCGCGTGTGTGGGCATGTTGGGATACGATGATGCCGAACGCAGCGCTAGATAAGATATGACTCACTCGACTCTAATGACAGCAAACCTTGCATTTTAGTGACTTCAGTGTCTCCCTTAAGAACTTTTGAACTTGTTCATTTATTTATTTCTTCTATTTGTGGTTTATGGGGTTTCTCTGGAGTGCAGCACAAAGGACACTTTTTAGGCAGATGCGTGTGCACCTCGGTGTAAATACTGTGGTTGCGTTTGGGGGTTTTCGGTATTGTTTCTGCTATGTGATGTAGCACTGTATAATATTTGTATCCAACATCAGTGTTTTCCGATATTTAGTGATGGTGAAAGAGACATCACATCTTTCCATTGCATCATCTTCGCTTGCTGCAGTCAAAAACATGCATGAATGTTCAATCTCATAAGGCAGTTCTTTTAATGAAATAGACTCTAAAACTCAGTTACTAGTTTGAATCAGTCTGGTGAATGTTTCTCCTTATGAGTTCTTACTTCCAGCCATGTCCCACTAAAAAAGAACCCCCCACAAAGTGACTTGCTGTGTTTTGTATGTTTTGTGAGACTTTTGTGAGTTTAAGTACATATGACAACATATAGTTTAAAAGTTTTTTTGTTTTTTTTTATACAAATTTATAATTTTGTTTTAATTAAATAAAAAGGTATTTTACATATATGTATAACATTATATAATGTATAATTATATTTATGTACAGAATATTTTACTAAATAGAATATTTAAAAATATTTTAGTATTTTTAAATATTTTAAATACATTTATTTTTTTAAGTTAAAAGTAAAAGTTATTCTTTTACACTTTAAAAACTGTTTATTGTTAAACACAATACGTTTATTATTTATGTTTATAAACAATTATCAATATTACTGTTTTAGTTAATTTGTAGCATCAAGGGTCTGTTAACTAGCTAATAGCTATGATAGTTTAACATTAGCAAACTTAATGTAGTCAACTACTTTTTTACTTTTTCAACAGCTATTTACTGTTCTTTAAAGGGGACCTGTTATGCAAAATTAACTTTTACATAGTGTGTGAACGTAAATGTGTGTCGGCAGTGTGTGTACACAACCACCCTATGATAAAAATCTACCAACACCTTTTTTTTATCCCCATAAATCATAAGCAGTGTCTCAGAATAAGCCATTTGCAGTTTCTATGCAATGTGAAGTCACATTGCACAGGCCCCGCCCACGACTGCTGACGGACTCTTCCCTTTTAGCATAGACTCCACCTTCAGTGAGCTGTACACAGTCCACCATGTTTATCCCCTCGCCAGAAAATTTAACAGCAGCATTCAAGTAGGAAATGTATTCTTATTAAAGTTACTAAAGTTATTTAGTCAAGAGCATTGAGTGATTTTCTGCTTTTCTTTTGTTGTTTGATTCATATTAACAGCATATACAGCAGTACGTACTGTATATTATGCTGCTGTCACTTTAAAGGTGCAGTGTGTAAATTTTAGCAGCATATAGCGGTGAGGTTGCGAATTGCAATATAGAGAAGCTACGGTGGCCAACACAGGACAAAGATGTCATTGTCTGAGACAGCAGAGAGTAGCCAGTCAAGCAAACACGCTCTGTAAAGCAGTTTGTCCGTTTAGGGCTACTGTAGAAATGCAAAATGGCGACTAAACATGTAAGGGGACCCGCGGTGTATGTAGATAGAAATGGCTCTTTCTAAGGTAATAAAAACATAACGGTTCATTATGTAAGGTCTTTATACACCACCGAAAACATAGTTATGCATATTATATTGCATTTTTGTCAATAGATCCTCCTAAAATTTAAACATTGCACCTAGATCTAATGTACACATGCAATTTCTTTACTTGCTGTTTATGTTCACAGACATAACCGACTGTGTTTGTGAACTTTGTTTTTGACATAACCTTGTGTGTATTTGACAGTTTAAGCACAATAAGACGTGAAAGAGAACTTAGTTTAATACTCAAAGGACACGGCGTCTGACATCCAGCTTTCTGTGCGCATGCTTCGGGTGTGTGCGCTCAGAAAACCATATATCGATACTATATAGCCATATACTGCGATAGAGATGATAATCAAAACCAAACAGATGTTTTAGTTTTTGGCAGAGTATCAGAGGCACGAGTTGTACAGGCTCCGCCCTCTTCTAGAAAGCGGGGTGGGGAGCAGCAGCTCATTTGCATTTAAAGATACATGCACGAAAACAGCATGTTTTTCCCTCCACTCAAAAATGGCCACTTACAAGATGGTTTAATAAATGATCTGTGGGGTATTTTGAGCTGAAACTTCTGACACTTTCTGGGGACACCTGAAGCCCAAAGTATACTTCAGCCGTCCGCCCCCGTGCACCGTCCACATGACATAATTTTCGCGCAGCCCAATTTTTGTAGTTCGCATACTACAGTGCATGTGCGAGTGACTTGAGCGCTTGAAAGCAAAATCCACTAGATAGTGCGCATGTGCTGAACGTCTTTCCGGATTCATGGCCAAATGAGTATACTTTAATAGTCTTGTGCGCTGACCTGTGCACAAGACGGAGGGAACACGGAAAATGAAGTATACCCTGGCCTTGAGACTTATATTACATCTTGTAAAAAGGGGCATGATAGGTCCCCTTTAATTACTTTATATGTAGCATGTGGCTTGGCAAACTACAGTTTCAAAACAACTTCCTCACGTTGGTACTAAGTTTACCTGTTACTCTGCACTTTTTATCATTGGCATGAATCTGTGTGCAATTGCATGATGTGAGCATTAAACGTGATGGTGGTTTGATGTTTAATGCGTGGTTTGTGTCTTCCAGAGTGGAGGAAATGGGAGCGCTAATGGCGAACCTGGAGAAGGCCAACCAGGTGAGTGCGGTGCCCTCCTCTCAGCCTTTGATTGAGACGCTGCGTCGTGAAGATAATCACCTTCGTAATCAAGCTTTGAGTTTAATTAGACGCCCCTGCAGCCCCTCTTCCTCCCCCACCACCCTCCTCGTCCTCGCTCTCGCAGGCCCGTGATTACCCGCCACTCTTTCCCATGGTGCTGTGCGAGCGGCGGAGGACAGGAGAGAGAGATGGATGCTGAGAGACGAGAGCGATGTGGCGAACGAGGAGGGCTGTTAGTTACCTCATTGCGCTGATTGCTTCCTTTTTTTCCACTGTGATTTGCTTTTTCTCCCTTTGCCAGCAGCTCTTAGATAAATGATTCGAAAATGAGTCATTAATTAGCAGGCCGAGTGTGACAGAGCAGGTAAACAGTTTGAGAAGAAAGTGCCTGCAAGTAAACACGCACCTCAGCAGAACGGAGGCAGACACACGCTCTCGCTCGCTGTTTTACCTGCGGATGTTTCTCGGCACCTGTAAATCTCGTCTGATTGGGGTTTCGAGGGCGTTCTTGTTCCGTTCGGCCTGATTGTTCATTTCATTATGGATCTCTGGGAATGTTTGGCCCTGATTTGTATTGATGCTCAAATTGCCTTCCCTGTATTTTAGTGCACGCTGTCCTAAACAGTCTGCATTAACGGGGCCTGAGAAAGAGACACTTTCAGCATGCATAAAAATATCGAAGTGAGCATCATTTACTTTAAAAAAAGATTTGACAAAAAAGAGTTTGAATTGATAAAACGGTGAAACTCAAGACAAAAAGTATTAACACTGGAGTTCTACTTATAAATGTGTGAATGTCGTTGTGTTAGATATAAAATTATCAAAGAAAGTGTCATCTGTGCTCAAATGCTGCAGGATTTTTTTCTGGAAACTACATCCTCCTGGGAAGCTCCTGTGTACGAGTTGGGAAGTCATAATTATGATTCTCATTCAAGTGATTTTGGTGTTAAAATAAAATGGATGCGTTTGGGAAATTCATATTTCTCTCTCTGTTTTCGTCTTATTGAAAAAGACAGGAAGCTTTTTTTTAGCATTGATGCGACAAAAAAAAGATGTACTTTTGGTGTGCAATTGATGCTTTATCTGTGGCTTTTATCATTTTTGTACTGCTATAATGTAAGATGGGAAAAGTAGTGTAGTCGCTACACAGGAGTAGTATATTATCACAATTCTTAATCCATATTGACCTTTTAAAGCCTGACAGAACTGGTCAAACAGTTTATTAGACAAAATATTAAAAAAAATTGAGGGTCATATTTGATACATCAGGCTTTTATGGCTCAAATTATGATATAGTGAGAATATGGTGCTCAGACTCATCGAGGAAAGAACACCTCAGTTTTATTCAGAGTCCCAAACTGAGCAAAAATATGCAATATTATATGGCCGAAAAGATGAAATGCTGATGCTTGTAATGTAAATCAGTGAGATCTTTATAACAGTATAGCAGACTCCTTACATATATGCATATAAATATCAGCTGTCACTCTATATCTGCCAATAATATGTCTTTGTTAGTTTTATGATCATAGCTCTGTAGTTTTAAAACATATAATGTAATGCAATACAATGATTGAGAGATGAACAAACAAACTTTCCTCAAAAACCTGATGTATCATATTTATACTGGCATTTTAACATGATTTTTCTGAAAAGTGATGTCTGGATAATCAAGTAAACCTAAGTTGCTTCAGTCCAGTAAGTGTTCATCTTGAAATATTACTAACAATATAAAAGTTATTCTTGTGTTTACTTAATAAAAATGAGTGCAGATTCCAAATCAAAAAGACACGTGAAGCATGAGCTGATGGTAGACGTTTTTTCAATCATACTAAAAGACCTTTTACTTTCTTAAAAAGTATAAAATATCAATCTGACGACCGAAGGCATGTAGTAGATTGTGTGCAACAAGTTTTTATCATGATGATAAATCAGAAGCCTTCGAAATTTGAGAATCAAAGTGCAAGTGTCTAAATACTTCTTAAGGTCATGGTACACATAAGCTGGATGTTCAGCTCCTCTATAAAGTTTTCCAAACTTGTCTGTTTGATGCCAGAGAGCGGATTTTGCCCAGAGGGAGGTGGAGAGGCTGAGGGAGCAGCTCGCCGGCACTCAGAGCACTTCTAAAGCCACCGGCCCATCAGAAGAGCGACCCAAGGAGGTAAGAATGAGTCTCGCTTTTAGTTGAAAGCCGGACGACTCGCCTCGCTGCAAATTGCCACCTTAACACGGCCAATCTGAAAGGGTTAGGGAATGATCACTTGCTCCCACACCACTGGAACCTCATTAGTGTCTCTTTGAGGCGATGTGATTATAGGAAGCCAGAGAGCAGGAGGATATTTTGAAGTTGAAAAGACAGTTTCATGTTGGCCATGCCACTCCCGTCCCCCTGATCTCCTCCTCGCCTTTCATTTGTCGTCTCAGGAGAGGGAGCGCGACGAGCGAGACGAGGGCTCGCTGTCGCGGCTGGAGGTGGTGCTGTTCTCCAAGGACAGAGAGATCCTCAGACTGCTCGAGAATGTCCAGAGACTCCAGTTCACCTTACAGGAAGTCCAGGACTCATCAGCCAATCAGATAGCAGAGCTGGAGCGGCAGCTGGCCTATAAATCAGAAGCTATAGAGGTGAGAGTATCCCACAACCTAAAACTTCATTAATGTTGCTATAATATGAGTACAGTATATTATAGTTTAAAAGTATATATTTACCAGCAGCTCAGTTGTTTCCATGTAACTCGATAATCACTGCTGCAGATTTGTTTAGGTTTAAAGCAGCTCATATACTACTCACATTTCCTTCATTAACATTTTCCGACCCTTGCACGTTGTTTATTAAACATTTTTGGCTAATTTGATTATGCTTTCAGTTACCAATAAGAGTGTCATATGTATTTAGATATATGCATAGTATTCTCAGCTCCATTTTACTGTTTACATTTACACTTTACTTGTTTTTTTAAAAGAAATTAATATTCACTAAGCATGCATTAAATTGATCAAAAGTGACAGTAAAGACATTTATAATGTTACAAAATATTTCTATTTCAAATAAATGCTGTTCTTTTGAACTTTCTATTCATCAAAGAATCCTGAAAAAAAAATGTATCATGTTTTCCACAAAAAGCACAACTGTTTTTAACATTGATAATAATAAGAAATGTTTCTTGAGCAGCATATTAGAATGATTTCTGAAGGATCATGTGACACTGAAGACTGGAGTAATGATGCTGAAAATTCAGCTTTGCATCACAGGAATAAATTACATTTTTAAATATATTCAAATAGAAAACTGTTCTTTTAAATTGTAATAATATAACACAATATTACTGTATGTCAAATAAATGCAGCCTTGGTGAGTATAAAAATATTTTTATAAATCTTACCGACCTCCAACTTTTAGCTGGTAATGTGTTTTTAAAGAATAATTTTGATTTTAGAAGATGAGACTACAACTTTGTTAAAACTGTTAAAAACAAACATATTGGTTGTTTTTTCATCTGTTTGTCATTTAGCTTCTGTCATGTAATGATTTATTGATGACCCATAATTAACTTCTTTATTTGTGTCTGTACAGACCCTGGAGGCCAAACTACAGTCCCAGATGGATTATGAAGAGATCAAAACAGAACTCAGGTGAGGTTTCCAGGAGCACACACTATAGCGATGATGTATCAGGATAATGATGTTAACCTGTCGTTGTGTGTCCTGCAGCATCCTGAAAGCCATGAAACTGGCATCAGCCAATGGAAGTTCATCCCAGGTGAGTGAAACGAGTATTATTCCTGTAGAGAGCTTTAGGATTATTTAACAGCATTGCATTATATTGGCATAAGGTTACTGACCCGCTCAACTAAAAGACAAATAAACTTCCCCACGAAAAACAGTTGCCTGCATCTGTCAATGAGGAAACGCCACAGTGATCTGTGTGAACGCCTCACTAGCGTCATCAATTATGTAGATCTGCATTGATCATGAGGGGTGTGTGTGTGTGTGTGTGTGTGTGTGTGTGTGTGTGTGTGTTCTTGTTTATATTACATCGTGGGGACCAAATGGCCCCACGATGTAATAAAACCTGAGATCACCTACATTGTGGGGACCAGCCAGAGGTCCCCACGAGGGAAATGGATTAATAAACATACTAAATGATGTTTTTTTGAAAATGTAAAAATGCAGAATGTTTCCTGTGATGGTTAGGTTTAGGGATAGGGGTAGTGTAGGGGGATAGAATATACAGTTTGTACAGTATAAAAACCATTACGCCTATGGAGAGTCCCCACTAAGATAGCAAAACAAACCTGTGTGTGTGTGTGTGTGCACGTGTTTTTGTGACATATCAGGACGCATTTGTATAATGACATGGGTATGATATGGACATGGGTATTACAAGGAGAGGGTGACTTATGAGGACAGTACCCCATGTCCCCATTTTTCAAAGGTTTATAAATTATACAGAGTGAGTTTTTTTGAGAAAGTAAGAATGTGCTCAGTTTCCTGTGATGGTTAGGTTTAGGGATAGGGGTAGTGTAGGGCGATAGAAAATACAGTTTGTAGAGTATAAAAACCATTACGCCTATGGAATGTCCCCACAATTCACAAAAACAAACCTGTGTGTGTGTGTGTGTGTGTGTAGGAAACAGCTAAAACTGCTGAGGCCCTGCTGCTGGACAAAGACGCCTTTCTGCCCTCTCACAAATTTCTTGTGGATAAAGTCAGAGTGTTACACAACAGCGGTAAGGATGAAAACTTATTTATAAACTTATTTTATTTCAGCTGGTTACCAAAGCAACATTTCTCATTTTCATTTAGTTGAACTTGAAATAGGAATTATATAGACTTGAAAAATAAATAAATAAATAAAAATGACAAACACACACAACAAAATTACTAAAACTTTAACTAAAATTAAAATGAAATATATGCAAAATACAAAAATAAAAACTAAATATATAAAAAATATAATAGTATCTCAATGATACTAAAATAAAATACAGCTAGACATTTTATGTGGTAAAATGTTGTATAATAATGCATACCTGTATCATGCTAAACTATATATATTGTTTTTTTATTCATTTTTTTTCTATTTTAATTTATTAATAATAATGTTTATTATTAAATTAAATAATTCATAATTT
>RJVU01069905.1:3614969-3643621 GCA_003731715.1 Anabarilius grahami
CTAATCTTATTAAATAATATAATTAATAATTATTTATATTTAATGCTTCATTTATTTAGTAGCTGGGTGAAACTTTAGCGACATTGAATATGGCTCATCCTGTCAGATTTCATAGAGATATCAATTTTATCAAATAAACACATTTTCTCTCTCCGTTTAAGATGAGGGTCATTCTGAGGACTCTAGTAAGGATGTGAGTCGCCCGGCGGGGTCGTATTCCTCGCCTCCAGGAACACTGCCCATAGATGGCCGCATGTCCTCCAGCCCAGGACCGCCCAACACTGACACGCCCTCCTCTGCCCACGAACTGCCCCGCCCCTTCTCAGTGTCACCCTTCTCGGGCGAGAAACTTCCCGGAGATCAGCTCCTGCAGAAACAGCTCCTGTCTCCCCTCTTCAAAAAAGACGGCAGCTCGATCATGGCGTTCCCCACCGCCCTCTACGCCGCCAAAGCGGCCCTCATGTCAGCCAATCAGAACGCCTCAATGCCAGTCACTATGGAGACAGGCATGCCAAGTGACCAATCAGAGAGCGGTAGCTCAGGGGGAGGAGACGACGACCAGTTGGACACGGCAGAAATCGCTTTTCAGGTCAAAGAGCAGCTGCTGAAACACAACATCGGTCAGCGCGTGTTCGGCCACTACGTGCTGGGCCTCTCACAGGGTTCGGTCAGTGAGATCCTGGCTCGACCCAAACCCTGGAGGAAGCTCACTGTCAAAGGCAAAGAGCCTTTCATCAAAATGAAACAGTTCCTGTCAGATGACCAGAACATCCTGGCTTTACGCACCATCCAGGTTCGCCAGCGAGGTGAGTGGACCGAATCAACCCCGAGAAACTGCAACACTCATTATGGTGGCTGTAGGAAAGTCCTGCCTTTCAGTGTATGTGTATATATATAGATTTTAAAGTATGAGTTAAGTTTGGGTTACAGTAAATACAATATTAATGGAATAATTTTAAATCACCATAAAGGCAAGACAAAAAATACTACCATTATAACAACCTATAACAATATCACCTTCATGGCCCTAAAAATGGGATTACATATATTGTTTTGATTTTAGGTGAATATGATCCTGAAATGTTCTTGACAGGTTTCAAGAGAGATCACAACCAATATTATCCACCTGCTGTGTCCTTCTAATTTGATTCCACATTATGGAAGATAAATGGGTTGTGAACTGTTTCATGTCTTTGACCGATCCCACAGGCCCATCTGTCATCCTGAAGATCTCTCTTCCCTCTAAACCCCACAGAACCGTTTCAGACCCCAGAGAGAATCAGTCCAGTTTCCTGTACAAACATTTCTATCACTGTATTTGTGCACAACTTCCGCACTCCCTTCCAAACCCTGTATTTGTTGTGATGCTCTCACAGCTCTGTTTTCCTTCTCAGTTTTGAAAGTAAAGCTTTCACGTGTTACCGCACCCTCACTTGATGCCAGTTCTCAAAGGCGGCCATTGATCTAGCAATCAAACGCAAGGCTTTGGAGCTGCTCTCTGATCAACCGGCCCACTCACCTCACCTCCTCTCTCTCCTTTACCCTCTCCGGCAGGGAGCATTACTCCTCGCATCCGAACTCCTGAAACTGGGTCAGACGATGCCATCAAGAATATTCTAGAGCAGGCCAAGAAGGAGATCCAGTCACAAAGAGGTGGGTACAAAGACACGAAATCCACAGGCAGTTTATGAATCACACACTGCTACCTACACAATAACACACAGCAGTACTGGAACGGACTTTGATCTGCGCATATGATTGTTTTGCGTAATGAGATGCCTGATGTGTGTATGTTTGTTGGAATCATCTACTCATGGTCCAGAATTACTTTCTGCACTGTGGAAAAAATGAAAATAAGAGACATTTACTTGAGAAGCAAAATTGTCTGACAAGAGAATATAATCATATCATAAACATATGCTCTGTTTTCCTGTTTCCCATATAATCCTTATCAATATTGACAATAAAACACATTTTAGGCTTAATATTAAGAAATATGCATTGTGCTCAGTAAGTCTCAAGAGATATGTCAGTAAATATTTTTAAGGTGTGGTTGATTATGATTTCACTTTAGTTGGTGTGTAATGTTGCTGTTTGATCATAAATAACACCTGCAAAGTTACGAAGCTCAAAGTTCAATGCAAAGGAAGATACTGACATCACAAACCCTAAAATTTAAACAAACCCTGCCCCCAAGAACACGCAACAAAGGAGGTGAGGCCATGTTGGGCTGCTTTAGAGAAGAGGAAGAGTTGTTGTAGTAGAGTGTTGTTGTCATGCCGTCATTTTACACCGGACTGCTTCACAAACGAGGGTCAATTCAACACTGGATTTGCACAAAAGATTAACATGACGGCACATGCTAGTGGATGAGTTGAATCAACTCCAGAGCAACTACATAAATTTATCCACTAACCGTTCAGAAACATCCAGTTTCATTCTAAAAGTTGTAACTTCTTCCTGAGTCTCTCCATCAGTGTCGACTCCGGTTTGAACAATGTAAGGCTGAACACCGTTACTGACAATCCTCATTTTGGCTGCGTGAGATTCTCCAGCTTTGTTGTTGTTGAGCAACCGAAGCACGTGCTGTTAAAGCTCCGCCCTCTTCTGGAAAGCGGGCAGGAGCATCAGCTCATTTGCATTTAAAGTGACACACACAAAAACGACGTGTGTTTTTACTCACACCCAAATAGGGGCAAATTTGACAACCTATAATAAATGAACTGTGGGGTATTTTGAGCTGAAACTTCAGACACATTCTGGGGACACCATAGACTTATATTACATCTTGCGAAAAGGGACATTATAGGGACCTTTAATATATTTGTACTATACTTAGTATGAAATAAATGTATTTCAAATATATTACTTTTTTACTAGGGTAGTAGAGTAGGGTAGTAGTAATGTGTCTGTTCTGATGTGTGTGTATTGGACAGGTGATTGTAAGTCTTCTCTGGGCTGTTCATCAGGCCGTAACAGCTCTGGAGGAAGTAGCAGTTCTGACGAAACCATCAAGAGCATTTTGGAACAGGCCCGTCGGGAGATGCAGGCGCAGCAGCAGGCCCTGCTGGAGATGGAGGTGTGTGGCCGGACGTCCACCAGTGAGCGTCTCATTCTGCAGGATCCCACCAAGTGTCAGCCGCCCCCCACGCCGCCCTTCATCAAACAAGAAGAGGGCACGTCCATGCCTTTGTGCGTGTCCAATCTCACCGGCAGCCCTCAGGCACCTCTCAGCGTCCTGTCACCTGCTGCCTTCGTCCAAAATATAATCCGTAAAGTCAAGTCGGAGATCGGCGAAGCCGGCGCGTATTTCGACCAGCACTGGTCCACTGAGCGCGGCGCGGTCGTAATGGGTATGAGTGGCACCTCTCACCCTTTCACCTCCGTCTCTCCGTCGCTCTCCTCCTCTTCGTCCACATCCATGCCTCGTCCCTGGCCACGGATGGAGAACGGAGACTGCCCTGCAAACGGTGAGGAAGCGTCCGCACCAGAGGATGAACCTGTATTGGGCCGGCAGGTGGAGATCAAAGTGGAGCCGGACGCGTCCGTCAGCAGCGAGGCGCCCTGCGGAGGAGGACGAGTGTCGTACTTCCCCAGCTACATCCCTCGAACCCTGAAGCCCACCGTCCCGCCGCTGACCCCAGAGCAGTACGAGATGTACATGTACCGTGAGGTGGACACCCTCGAACTCACCCGGCAGGTGAAGGAAAAACTGGCCAAGAACGGGATCTGCCAGAGGATCTTTGGAGAGAAGGTAGGATTGTTTGTGTGTCCTAAAACAGCACAGCTGGAGAGAACGTTTCCATTTTATAATGAGTCGAGATCAATGCAATCAAAGGCATGAAACTATTTTTTTTCCACCAAAATTTGCCATAAATTTAATCTTATTGTGTGGAAACAGCAGAAATCTGATTTGGGATCTAAAAACCCACATCTAAACATTCATATCTAATTCTCCTTTTAAGTTCAGAATTTGTTGTCATTAAATCATTATGAAATCAAAACCATATTTACTTTGTTAATACATGTTTCTGGTCTTTTTGTGAATGATTAATCTGTGCATATTATTCCAAAGACAAAATTGATACCACAGTGCTTGCCTTGCAGTTCGAACTGTTATTTCTTCTTGTCGGTCACCTCAACCTGATTTGCATGCAATTGCAGTTCAATACTTATACTTCAATCCATGCTAAATAATATGAGTATACTATGGTAAAACTTTGGAGAGAATTTGCATTTGAAATATAATATAATTTAATAAATACAGTGCATCCGGAAAGTATTCGCAAAGATTTTTGCAAAGATTTCAAACAAACATCTTTCACGTTGTCATTATGGGGTATTGTTTGTAGAATTTTGAGGAAAATAATGAATTTAATCCATTTTGGAATAAAATGAAAAGTGAAGCGGTGTGAATACTTTATTAATATTATATTTTATAATTTCAAACTGAAAAAAAAAACAAAAAAACACTTTGGTGCCCTTTATACACTGCCGTTCAAAAGTTTGAGGTCAGTAAGATTTTTTGGTTTTTGAAAGTAGTCTCTTCTGCTCACCAAAGCTGCATTTATTTAATCAAAAATACAGTAAAAACTAATATTATGAAATATTGCTATAAATTAAAATAACATGATCCTTCAGAAATCATTCTAATATGCTGATTTGCTGCTCAAGAATCATTTATTATTATCAATGTTGAAAACAGTTCCATACATTTTCAGGATTCTTTAATGAACAGAAAGTTCAAAAGAACAGCATTTATATCAAATAGAAATGTTTTGTAAGATTATAAATGTCTTTACTGTCACTTCTGATCATTGAATCTATTCTGAATGAAAGTATTTCTTTAAAAACAAAACTGACCCCAAACTCTTGAACAGCAGTCTAAGTTCAGTAATGAGCTGCTAGCTGAAGCTCTTGGATTGTGTGTTGTCTTTTGCTGCCATCTAGTGGTCACTAGAATAGTTAGCAGTGGGGTTTCTGTTCTGTTATGAAGGGAAGCCTGTGTATGACATTACTTCAGACTTATTTTTTATGCCTCATCATCTGTCTCTGTCTCTCTCGCAGGTGTTGGGTTTGTCTCAGGGCAGTGTGAGTGACATGTTATCCAGGCCTAAACCCTGGAGTAAACTCACTCAGAAGGGACGCGAGCCGTTTATACGCATGCAGCTCTGGCTGCTGGACCAGCTGGGTCACGGACTCAACCAGCTGCCCAACCACAGCCACAACCAAGGTCAGTCATGCTTACTGATTACAGTCGTCTATTAGCGGATCCATCTATCAGTGGATATATTAGGGATCCGCTGATATATGCCTGCTTTCAAAAGCTCCCATGTGTATTTGTGTAAGCGCTCGATGAAGAGCGTCAAAAATGTCTATTTACAACATGTTTTTGAAGCGTTGATCATTGTAGCCAATCACAGACTTATCTGTTGAGCGTGTGAACACAATGGCCAATCAGAGGTGTTTAAGAATCCGCTCAACAGCGTTCAAAATGCTAGGAGGAAATGCTGGTATCGTCACATTTTTTAAATTTCAGTACCGAAGTCGGCACTTTTGACGACACTAGTGGGAATGCTATTGCATAGTTTTAGTAGTTTTATCATAACTAATAAACCTTAAATGCCCCCGACCTTAAACACTAATATCATCTTTGGCTGTTGGTTCTCAGATAAGAGCCCCGTGACGACCCGCTCGTCCCCGTCCCCTCCTCCGAGTCCTGAAGACGGACACCCCAACATGACCCTGGAGCCCGTCAGTCTGGCGCTGGAGAGCAGTAAGGAGAACCAGCACCCTCAGCAGGTGGAGCCTCACGGAGGAAAGAGCACCCCGGGCATGACCGCCCCCCAGCAGCCCCACACACCGCTGGGGATCCAGGAACTGGTGGCCATGTCGCCAGAGCTGGACACGTACGCCGTCACCAAGAGAGTGAAGGAAGTTCTGACGGACAACAACTTAGGTGATCTACTGCACAATATACACAGCACTTTGTGAATGACAGCATTTTAATACAGTCTTTTATGCTCACCAAGGCTGTATTTGTTTGATCAAAAAACAGTAAAATATTGTGAAATATTATTACAATTTAAAATAACTGTTTTGTATTTGAATATATTTTTAAATGTAATTTATTCCTGTGATCAAAGCTGAATTTTCAGCATCATTACTCCAGTCTTCAGTGTCACATGATCCTTCAGAAATCATTCTAATATGCTGATTTGCTGCTCAAGAAACATTTCTGTTTATTATTATCAATGTTAAAAACAGTGGTGCCGCTTCATATTTTTGTGAAAACTGTGACACTGTTTTTTACATAATTTTTTGATAAATATAAAATATTAAAAAGAACAGAATTTATTTGAAATTGAAATCTTTTGTAACATTATAAATGTTTTTGCTGTCACTTTTGATCAATTTTATGCATCTTTGCTGAATAAAAGTATTTATTTATTTATTTATTTATTTAAAAAAACAAAAAGTAATCCAGTTTTTAACCCATTCATTGAAACGGACACTTTGAAACTGATTCATGTCGAACTTACAACTAAGGAGAATCAAAAGGACTGTATGAGCTGCACGAGTCTGGATAAATTGAGTCACGATTTTAACATGTAATTTACTAGAGGTTCTGACTAAATGTTAATAGCTGCAGTCTATTTAAAAATATTTAATTAATTTGAATTACATTTTTTTTTTTAAACGGTTTGAATAAATGATTCAATGACTCACTCATAAAGGGTTTCATTACTGGATGAATCATTATTTTTGAACAAATCTCTTGAATTAATGTTTCAGTGACATTTTTTTTAAACAGTCCCTTGTCGCCACCTACTGGTGTAACAATGTAATTGATACAATCGTTATTTGAAGTTATTTTCAAAAGGTGATTAGTCCATTTTTATGGCTACCATAGACATCAGTGTTTATATCCGAACTATAAACTTTTATCCCAGTGCTTCTGTGATGATAGGAATTATTGTAAGACAGAAATTATGATCCTGTGTGGTTGAAAAGACTGTGAAGCTGTTTCATATCTACACATGACAACTGCTCTCTCTGGGTCAGAGGCAGTGATAAAGCAGATCTGAATGTTCGCTGGCATAGTACTTGTCAGCCGAATCATTATCATTTAGGAATAAGTTTGCATGGGGGTGTGAATCAAGATCATAATCTTTTAACAATTAATCATGCAGCTCTAGACTGTAGCCAGATCAGTACCTGTATATGTGTTTATGCAGGTCAGCGTCTGTTTGGAGAGAGCATTCTGGGATTGACCCAGGGTTCAGTGTCTGACCTGCTGTCCAGACCAAAGCCCTGGCATAAGCTCAGTCTGAAGGGTCGGGAACCGTTCGTCCGCATGCAGCTGTGGCTCAATGACCCACACAACGTGGACAAACTCAGAGATGTCAAGAAAATGGAGAAGAAAGGTAAAAGAACAAACATCAATTCAGTTTTTCAGTGATTCTGCGTCAGTTTTTATCATGTATTATTACATACACTGTAAAAAAAGAAAAAAATTCTCACTCAGTATTTTTGTCTTGTTTTCCACTACAAATATCTAAACATTCTTAAATCAAGACACATTTACTTGATAAGCAAAATATCTTAAGATATTAAGTCTTGTTTACTGAAACAAATCATCCAAACTAAGTCAGTTTTTGCTTAAAATGGACAAAATATCAGTCATGATCTTGTTTTCCCTTTGAATTAAGTTTATTTTTCTTACCCCACAGAGAGTTTTCTCGCTTAATTATGATTTTTTTCAGAAAATAAGACTTCACTTCTTAAAGGCCTGTTCAAACCAAGAATGATAACTATAAAAATAACTATTTTAGCATCCACACCAACACATGATATCAATCTGTTTATTCTAAGTGTAATAAACTTTAAAACAGGATGGATTCTGATTGGCTGTCAGTGTTTTTACCATTCATCAGCTGGAAAAAATCATTGTGAAAGTGATTCTAACTTTATCTTTATAGTTGTGTTGTGGACTCTGCTTTTCTTTTACATTCAGAATGATTTTTAAATCCATATCTTTATCATTATCGTTATTGTCATTGTCCTTGGTGTGAATGATCCTTAAGTCATTTTTCTTCTCAAGTAAATGTATCTTAATTTAAGCATTTCATAGAAAGCAAGACAAAAATACTGAGCAAGTGGATGACCCATGGAGTTAATCATAACTTCATCTCAACCACCTAACTGCTTAAATACAAAATGTCTCTCTCTCTTCCTTTTCTCCAGCATATCTGAAGAGGCGATACGGTCTGTTGAGTCCCGGCTCAGACAGCGATTCCCCCGGCGCTCATTCTGACTGCATCAGTCCGGGTCTGACCCCGCTGGAGTTTTGCCCCTTCAGCCAAGCCAAGAAACCCCGAGTGGTGCTGGCGGCGGAGGAGAAGGAGGCTCTGAGGAAGGCGTATCTCCAGGAGCCGTACCCCTCGCAGCACACCATCGAGATGCTGGCCGCCCAACTCAACCTCAAAACCAACACCGTCATCAACTGGTTCCACAACTACAGGTCAGAATCTGATGGTTTTTTTTTTGCTACTTACCTAGTAAAAAGACGGCCAAAAGAGATGTCAAAGTTGTATCCAAACTGTTTGAAGCTTTAAATAGGAGTTTGGCTCCACCTGCTGGACATTTGAGGAGATAGAAATTGAGAAAAAAGAGAACATGTCTACACCAGCACAATGGCATAGTAGATTTTTTAAATGATATTTTCTTAGTTTTACCTTTGGTCCTCCCACCAGAGCACACTGTAAGATACAGTATCCCACAGTGCAAAGTTCTCGAACTGGAAGTCACATCAGCAGCAAACTCTTTCTTTTTTTATCCAAATGTTAAAACATTTTATTAATAAACAGGATTTAAAATGTTCATTTTCAGATGATAACTGGATTCAGTGAATTACACATGCAATGTAGTGAGATCCAATGTTATTATAGTATTATTTATATACTATTTTCAGTTTTCATTTTCATTTTAGTTTAAGTTTTAGTAATTTTGTTATGGGTTTCCAGATAAACAGTAAATGAAATAAGTTAATATTAAAATACTAAACTTGAACTAAATATATATATATTTTAATATTAACTTATTTCATTTACTGTTTATCTGGATTCACTGAATTACACACAGTTTACATGCAATTTATTGTAATTTTAGTTTTATTTATATACTGTTATAGTATGTATTCATATTTTGAATTAGCTTTTATTTTTATATTTTCAGTTTTTTTATCTAAGTTGAAGTTTCAGTAATTTCATTTTGTGCTTTTGTCATTTTAATTAGTTTTTATATATATTGTATATAGCTTTTTCAAATTTTTGTAACACTAACATTTCAAATTTTCTAGTTATAACATTTCTAGTTTTTTTCGTCACATTTTTTTTCACCTAATATTTGTATTGTATTTTATTTTATTTCCATTTGAATAATTTTAGTTAACAATAACCACACCGGTTAGATCATGTGACAACAATATAGCTCACTGAAAAAAATAAAACCAGAAGGCAGTATTCTGTGCATTCACACAGTAAATGTATCTTTATTCTGAGCTTGTTTTACCATCACCTTCTAAGCAGGTCCCGTATGCGACGAGAGGTCCTGATGGAAGGTCTCCAAGACAACGACACGGACGCCGAACACAACAACTACTCCCCTCTGGCGTCCCACAGCCCCTTGTCCGACCGCGACGACAGGAAGCAGCCCTCGGCCATCCGCAGCCGCCCTCTCAGCGCTGTCCCTCGACGCTTCACTGTCAAACAGGAGGCGAACGAGCCGGATGAAGACGAGGAGCTGCGTCTGAGGCAGGCCAAGTGCTTCTCTGTCGGCGTCCAGTTCTCTCAGCTGAAAAGCGACCCGGGCGTCAGGGATGAGGAGCCGGGCCGCAGTCAGGGTCTGCTTACCGACGGACCGCAGAGGAACAGCTTGGCGGCGGCGCACGAGGGCGAGGAGCTGGAGAAGTCACCCGAGGATCCAGTCAGCTTCAAAGCTTCGTCCGAACCATCCCGGAGCAGCCTGGAGGTGTCGCTCAACTCGCCCTCCGCCGCGTCCTCGCCCGGCCTCATGATGTCTGTGTCCCCCGTCCCGTCCTCTTCCGCCCCCATCTCTCCATCGCTGCCCAACTTTCCAGCCCCGAGCCATCATCCGCCCACCAACTACGGCCTGGAGTCGCCGTCGCTCAACTCCAAACTCAACAAAAGCACTCAGAGACGCAACGAGAAGATGGCCAACCTCAACAACATCATCCATCGGCTGGAGCGAGCCGCCAACCGGGAGGAAACGCTGGAGTGGGAGTTCTAGAAATAGTTTTAACGTCATCGTACGAGCCGCTCTGACGAAAAAATCTGGCCGTCAGATATTTATAAACACGTTTTAGGTATTTTGATAAAGTAACTTTGAATTCTACGTCACAGCACTAGCTGGTTTTGTTTTAAACAGCGAAGGAGAGAAAAAGTAGCGGTGTCATGAAATGCACACTGACGTCTTGTAGATTGCCACTGGGTGAGATTATTCAAATAAAAGACCTCTGTCTTAAGCCATCAAAAAGCACTACTTATTTAAAAACAAAAAAAGAGAGAGACAATGACCAAATTTGCTAATTTTTGAATAGCAGTTTTTCAACTTTTGTCTGTAAGACGGGACACGAAGTCAAGTGACGTGCGACAGCTTCACCTTGACCGAGGGATAGTCCTAAAAGACTCTAAATAGTGAACACTGCATATGTATTTAGTTTCTTGGTGACATGTTTTGGAACTTTTGTTATACAAGCGTACAACGTGTGATTGTGTGTGTTGTAGAAATCGTCTGCAATAGCCTTCTCTGAACAAGATGTAGCATGGAACATAATTTACCCTCTATTTCCTCTCTAGATAGTAACCTGTGATATACTTGAGCGATACTATAAAAAGAGAAAAACGGTAAAAAAACAAGAAAAAAGGTGATGTAAAAAAAAGTCGGTACGACGGTAGATGCATTTTTTATTTCGTGAACGTGTCATTTTTTTTTATTTTTTATTTTTTTGGTTGGATACTTTGAGGTTTTACACCAGGGCTCTTGTGCACAGTTCACACACTGCAAAAAAATGCTTTTCTTACTCTTGTTTTCTAGCACAAATATCTAAACATTATTAAATCAAAATTCATTTACTTGAGAAGCATTAAAGGGATATTAAAGGGATAGTTCACCCAAAAATGAAAATTATCCCATGATTTACTCACCCTCAAGCCATCCTAGGTGTATATAACTATCTTCTTTCAGATGAACACAATCTGAGTTATATTAAAAAATGTCTTGGCTCTTGCAAGTGAATGGCGCTCCTGATTTTGAAGTCCAAAAAGTGCATCCATCCATTATAAAAGATATCCATACGGCTCCAGGGGGTTAATAAAGGCCTTCTGAAGCAAAGCGATGCATTTTTGTAAGAAATATCCATGTTTAAAACTATAAACTAAAATAACTAGCTTCCAGAACTAAAATGACTAGCATCGCGTCAGAAGTTACTCTTTTGGCGTAAGTTAATTTGCGTAGGCCATCTGCCAGAAGCTACTTAATTTAGGTCATAAAGATTTAAATATGAATATTTTTCTTACAAAAATGCATCACTTCACTTCAGAAGGCCTTTATTAACCCCCTGGAGCCGTGTGGATATCTTTTATGATGGATGGATGCACTTTTTTGGATAAAATCTTGAGCCACATTCACTATAATGCTTGGAAGAGCCAGGATATTTTATAATATAACTCAGATTGTGTTCGCCTGAAAGAAGATAGTCATATACACCTAGGATGACTTGAGGGTGAATAAATCATGGGATAATTTTCATTTTTGAGTGAAACCATCCCTATATGTCTTGTTTACTGAACAATTGCACAAAATTAAGTGAGTTCATGCTTAAAACAAGAAATATCTGTCAGTGGGGTAAGAAAAATAATCGTATTTTCCCTTTGAGTGAAGTTTATTTCTCTAAGGAAGCTTCTTTCCGCCATGGAATAAAAAATAACTGCAACTTTTTATCTCACAATTCTGACAGTTTTCTCACAATTGCAATTTATATCTCACAATACCGAGAGTCAGAATAACAAAATAAAAAACTTTTTTATTCAGTTTTAAGCACAAACTCTATTAATTTAGATTATTTAAAAACGTATTCTCCTTAGCCATTTTGCTTCTCAAGTAAATGAATATTGATTTAAGAGTGTTTAGATATTTATAGTGGAAAATGAAACAAAAACTACTAAGTTTCACACATCATCACACATGTACCTCACTGTCCCGACGAGCTGGTCTCACACAAACACACGGGCCAGTGCACTTCCTGTAACCTCTTACGTTTCAAGCGTACTTTTCCGCCCAGAGGTTTAGATATAAATGTAAGATACGTTTCAAAGGAGCCTCAAAGACCACCGACAGAGAGACTGGTGGGGTGGGACGGGGTTTTCACGGGGATTTGTTAGCATGCATATGTTTTAAACTGATCTGATCCAGTCGTGGTCTCGGGTGACCAGAAGAAACATGCCGTACTTGTTTTATCATTCTTCATCCATCTATCCGTCTGTGTTTCCTCCCGCATGAGAGTCGTGGGTCTCTGCAAACTCCCTCCTCCCTCTGAATGAAATAACATGACATCATGATCCTCCTACACGAGGGAACCTGTCCTATTGATGTCACTTCCTGTGGAGAATGACTGTATGTTTATCTATGGCAGTGTAACACTTTACATTCAGATCATTTTATAATTAAGACATTTTCGCAGGGAGTTTAAAATAAATGCACTTAAACTCAAATTATGACATACCGGACATCAGACGAGAATCTGTTTTTAGTGCGCTTTAATTGTGTTTATTTATCATCCAATGAGCACTTGGTGTCATTTGCTGTATTCTAGTGATTTTGATACTTATTTCCAGGTGCTCTTTATACTGCAGGAGATTCATGGTAATTTTACTTATAATAATAATTATTCAAAGGCCGGAAACATACTCTTCTCAAGTATGCAGCTGTGAATGCTTCTTCGGCGCATTGCAAGCATGCAGACGTACCTAAATGTGCTCTAAGTCAGTTTTTCATTTTATTTTATTTTATTTTGGAATAGCATGCACAATATTTCATGACTACCTGACAGATGAAATCACACCTGTCTCTGTGAGAGAACAAAACTCTGTAGATGATAAAATGGCGTCAGGGAAGCGGCCCGTGATTGTTAGCCAATCAAATGGTCTCTGCCTGTCAATCATTTTACGTGTTCAGGTTGTTTTGAAGAGAGGGCATTAAATGGTTAGTTCACCCAAAAATGAAAATTCTGACTTCATTTACTCACCCTCAAGTTGCTCCAAAAGATATTTTGAAGGATGATAAGCAAACAGCTGATGGGCCCCATTGACTTCCATAGTATTTTTTTTTTTTCCATACTATGGAAGTCAATGTGGTCCATCAACTGTTTGTTTACTCACATTCTTCAAAATATCTTCTTTTGTGTTCAACAGAAGAAAGAAATTCATACAGGTTTGGAACAACTTGAGGGTGAATAAGGCTAGGCTTACATGACAACAATGTACTAAAAACGGAAAAGTTTGTTCTTTGTACAGGTGACAACGTTATCAAAACTATCCCTGTTCACACGGATTACACATGCCAGACAAGTAGTTGGCGATGTAACTTTGTAAAGAAAGACTATGCCTGCACATACGCATTCTTTTACGGAGCATTCACGCTAAACGCGCATGCCTATCCACTTTATTTTGACAGTTTACTGCACTTCGATATTCTTCTCGTTATTTCCCTATAGTGGCTAATAAATCGGAAGTCTCGCACATTCAGAGTGGATAGACTAATACGCATGTGCATGACGTCACCGTTTTCACAGTTTCGTGTTTTTGCAGTTTAAATGAGATGACAGTGGTAGCCTTTTTTAAAAACGTGCACTTTGAAACCCGTTTTCAAAAGTTTGCGTTTTCAAGCCACCAAAACGCCATTGTTTTGTAAATGAACGGCCAAAATGCATAAAAAGTTTTCCGTTTTTAGTTGAAAACGGTGTCGTGTAATGACAGAATTTTCCTTTTTGGGTGAACTATCCCTTTAAAGTTTCCCTGATAATTCACTCACCCCCATGTCATCCAAGATGTTCATGTCTTTCTTTCTTCAGTCGAAAAGAAATTAAGGTTTTTGATGAAAACATTCCAGGATTATTTTCCGCATAGTGGACTTCAATGGCCTCCATTCTTCAAAAAGCTTACGCTGTATGTCCTACACCTTCCCAGAAATGGAATTGGCGCTGCGTTCGATCCGTAAGTTGAATAGGGAAGGCGTAGGACATACAGCGTAAGCTTTTTGAAGAATACGAAAGTGTGGTTTTGGCGGAACCACTTGGAAGGCGATCATTTGTGTTTATAAATCATATGCATTTAAATTTTTTTCAAAAATGACCGATCGTAAGACCCTTATTCCTCGTCTGGTATTGTTCAAAGCCCTTTGAAGCTGCACTGAAACTATAATTTTTTACCTTCAACCGTTTGGGGCCAATTGAAGTCCACTATAAGGAGAATAATCCTGGAATGTTTTCATCAAAAACCTTAATTTCTTTTCGACTGAAGAAAGAAAGACATGAACATCTTGGATGACATGGGGGTGAGTAAATTATCAGGAAAATTTTATTTGAAAATGAACTAATCCTTTAATGCCTGGCATTATCCAAATGCCTGAAATCACTTAAAGTTCTTGCAATACTCAAGGGGGCGATAGAGTTTACTTTAAATCGGTGGTTCTCAACCTTTTTTGATTCAAAAGCCCTGCAATGTCCAACACAATTTTCATATATAAGCTAAGATATTTCCTTAAGTCCTTATCAACTTTTGGGAAGTAAGAGAAACAACAAAAACAACAAAACACTAAATATGAGAATTCTGAGATTTTTTTCCAGCCCCCTTCCGTTGAGCTTTAAATGTAAAACATTTAAATGCTTTAAATGTCTGTGCCGTTGAATCGGGTGTGATATTCAGGTAGCTAGATATAAACAACTAAACTTAACTAAACGTAGCTAAATTTAGTTTAACCAGCTTGCTCAGCGAGATTCTCTTCTGTTATGGCGTAGCAACAGATTTTAGTTAGCCTGGAACAGTAAACCTGCAGTAGAAGCAGAGAGTTCGCACTAATGCTGCTTTCCACATTATTAAGAGCGGACGTCCATTTTTAGCTTGATTTTGCAAACTGGTATTTGATATCATATTATTTGCCATAATTATAAACACACCGGTTTGTACAACAAATTGTTTACCATTTACTGCCCTTTGTTATTGTCAATTTCCCTAAAGCAGCTAATGAATCTGAAATCTCACAAATCGACAGAAAATAGCTTACTTCTGCGATGACAAATAAGGTGTGTAATGGTGAATTTCGTTCTGACATATTTCGCTTGTGTCGATAAAAATACTTGCATCCACATACTTGCGTAGAGTCTGTTTCTGGTCTAAAACTGAATAACGCTGAATCAAAAGCAGATGTTTGTGGACGAAACACTGAATGCATTTGAAGTCTGAACACAATGACCCAAGCAAAACAAACAGTCTTTCCTATAAAGGACGGCTTGTTTGTTTTGTATAACTTTGTGAACACTGAATCATGCAGCTTTTTAGACCTCACAAACCGTGAAATCGCATAATGCATCAAAGCGCAGATGAATGCTCACGTAGCGTTTGATCAATCCAGATGGTCGTTTTGCTGCTTTTGATTGAAATACTGTTTTTTTATTTATTATATTGATGTTCCTTTCCTACTGTATCATGTTTTATACTCGATATTTACAGCTCCTCAGTACCACACGGGGAAAATTCACGCAGCACTTAGAAAAAATGTGAAGAATTGAAGAAAGTACAGCAATTATTCTGAATTTGTGTTCTTTGCCTTCATGTCTTGTTGAGGTTGTTAGAAAACACTTGCACATGTCTTAATAGTACTGAGGGTTGGATCTTAAAACATATGTAAATATATATATAAATATTACACATTTACTGAAAAGGATATATCTTAGGTCCTTGACACTAGCGTGCTGATGATATTTAATAGAGTGTACAGTTATATTAACCAAACACATAGAGCCAGGGGTGGTCTGGCAAGCTTGCCCATGTTCTAGAAACTTCTCTCAGGGTAGACTTGCTTCTCTAAGCTTTACAAAACCTGTCAGGTCACACCACTGGTCAACGTTTACTGTTCCTAACCGCCATTTGCTTTTCTTTCAATGTTCTCAACAAATCGCAAAACATTTTTAGTCGACTGATCATGTGATTTGTACATCTGATCAATTGGAAATAAGAATCTCATGTAATTTAAATCATACCTCTATTATTAATAACAAGCAACCAGACACCAACATCTAAACAAAACAGCTAAAATATGAATGCATCTCATCTGAACTCGTGACTGATGCCTTCAGAAACGATTAGTGCTGTTTTAAATGAAACCTCGACGACTACTTGTTTTTTTTCCCCTCATGTTATTGTTCATGTAATAAAAATTTCCTGCTGACAACAGATTTTATGTCCATTCTGAACTGCTTTCATTTTCTGTATGTTTTTAACATTTGTATTTTGCATGCCTTGTTTTATTTGCAAGGATCTGGAATGTTTGAGTGGGTTTTTTTTCCCCAAGAAATTAGCACTTACACATAGTTTCACTTCCTGCAGGTTATAATGGATGAAACTGTATTAGGCACTTTCCAGGAATACAGTACAATTGGACTTGGGCACAAAATGCATCTTTCTCAAAAACACACCATTTTTGTGTGTGTCCCTTTAAATGCAAATGAGTTACTGCTTCAGCCCCCTTTCCAGAAGAGGGCGGAGCTTTAACAGCTCGCGCTTCGGTTGCTCAACAACAACAAAGCTGGAGAATCTCACGCAGCCAAAATGAGGATTGTCAGTAACGGTGTTCAGCCTTACATTGTTCAAACCGGAGTCGACACTGATGGAGAGACTCAGGAAGAAGTTACAACTTTTAGAATGCAACTGGACGTTTCTGAATGGTTAGTGGATAAATTTATGTAGTTGCTGTGGAGTTCATTCAACTCATCAACTAGCATGTGTCATCATGTTAATCTTTTGTGCAAATCCAGCGTTGAATTGACCCTCGTTTGTGAAGCAGTCCGGCGTAAAATGACGGCATGGTAACAACACTCTACTACAACAACTCTTCCTCTTCTCTAAAGCAGCCCAACATGGCCTCACCCCCTTTGTTGAGTGTTCTCGGGGGCGGGGTTTATGTAAATTTTAGGGTGATGTCACTAACCCAGGACGAAGCTCGTTGTAGTCCCTATCAGCTGTTTGTTGTAGTCCTTAAAAAGCAATTTCTGTAAAAGAAAATATCTCCCTTTGCATTGAACTTTGAGTGTCGTCACTTTGCAGATGTTGTTTATGCTCAAACAACAACATTACACACTAACTAAAGTTAAAAAAGTGAAATCAAGATCAACCACCCCTTTAAAAAATATCACATTTCTATACCCTCTTAAAATGGTCTGTCTCATATCAGAGGTCTTGATCTTCTCATGCAAAAATGTCATAATTTTGACAATTGAAAGTATATATGTATATAAATATATATATATAGTCAAAATTAAGACATTTTTGCATGAGAAGATCAAGACCTCTGATATATATATACCTCTCTCTATATATATTTGTATTCATATCTCCTATATTTTGACAAGAGTTTCAAGACCTCATAAAATAAATATAACTCTAAGCAGCTCATATAAAATGTAGTTTGACCTCCTGAGGATGATTATAAACATTTTATGAAGGTAAAGCGCCTCCTTTGACCAACTATTTGCTGAAAAGGAAAAAAGGCTTCATTTCGTTAAGCGTTTCAGGCCCTGTTTTGTACCGTTTGTGGAAAGTGCCATTCCAGTTTAATAAAATGAGTGGTCAGGAGTAACTCGGCCAAAACAAGATTACTTTAATATCTCTGGTGCTTGAGTGTGTTTGTATTTGAATTATCCCGGAGCCCTCGGAAACATTGTTTATTTGAATATTAAAAATTAAACGGCCTCACTGAAGAATTAAAAACTGTAAGACTTGAAAACGTAATTGTCAGTTCTGCTTATGATTTAATGTGTGTGTTTGGAGCTTGTGTAAATGAGGCTCTGTGGTATGAGATTGAATTCGACACAAGCGGGAGGCAAAACTCTGTGTTTGGTTGTTCCTCTTTTGCGCAGAAAGACTGTTTTTTCCCCTCCATCCAATGTTTGCGCACATTTCCCATGACCTTATGGCAGAGCACTTAAAGCTTTGGTTGTTAAAGAGAGGACAAATAAATGTCATGTGTCTTTTAATCACATATGTACCAAGTCATTATTGAATACAGTACATCATTGTATAAACTTTTCTTGTCTGTGTGTTTTTTTACACCTCATACTGTATTTTACTAATCAAGATTCAAGTAATTTTCATGGTAAAAGGCTTTGGCATTGGTAACATTAAATTACAGACACATTCACAAACAAGTCCAGTTGCATAAATGTCATTCTTGCCATTTCATGAAGTTTTACCATTTAAAATTAGCTAAAAAAATTTTTTAAATTGCCAGCAGATTAATATATTCAAATTGGTGCCAAATAAACAGGAGGTTCTGTGACAACTTTTTGTAGGTATACAGAAAGAAGCTGATTCAAAATAAACCTGAAAAATATTCCCTGGACTTGTGACAACTAGCCCCGGTCTTCCCAGTCAAGTTCAAATCAACTTATCTTAATTCACTCTCATTTAAAGTCAGTTTGATATGCGGCGGTTTAAACATACTTAAATACAAACATACATTCATGTCTCCATTGTCTGTAATAATTTACTTATTCATCTATACTCATTTATTGGCCACAAAACAACCGGTTACGACACCAACTTCAAACCGTGTTTACATATCCGCCCCTCCCCCACAACTCGTTCGAACGTGTTGACGCAACTGCGTCATGACGCACTGACGTCGGTGAGGCTGCGATGACGACGGGATTCCACAGTGGGACGGGCCGACTCTGCAAATGGCTACGAGGTGCAATTTGTCGATTTCTTCATCGTTAATCTCCTCTCCTGCGACTCGGAAGAAAGCGTATACCCGCTCTGCCTCGCAGGCTGCCCTCAGGTGAGTGTGCTGAGTGGTTTTGGCCCGGGATGCGGGTGTTTTTCGGTTTGTTTGAGGCCTTATCTGAGGGGTCCGCCCTCCGCTCGCGACAACAACAACAACAGACACCGAAACGGGCCTCGGCTGAGGAGAAATGTCGAAAACGCCTCATATGAGCAGTAAAACATAACCGCAGTTTTGAGTGTTGTGCTATTTACTTTGTTTAATATACAATTGACCGCTGACGGGGTAGAAATGCGGCCTTTTAACTCAGTTTTTGTCGGTTGCTTCGCTCGCACTCCAGTCAGTGAAACAGCCGCCGCGCGACTGACTGACTGACAGACCGAGCGCGAGCGCCTTACAACAGTTCACCATGGTAACCAGCTTTACGCAATTGGTATTGCCACGATTGTCAAGAAAATGATGTAACTGTAGTAGTGAGGTGAAAACTATGGTTTCCATGTTATAGTGACTCAAACAATGCATAAGAATTAGAATATATCATAATGCATTATTTTCTGGTCTTTTTATGACAATGGTTTTACTTTTGTAACAATAACTGTTATGTTGTCAGCATAATAACAGATGCCACGGTTGTTGTTATTGTTGTTTCTACAGTATATGTTCTGAAAGCTTCACTTTTTGGAGGAGATCCTGTAATTATTATGAGGTCAGTTGGAACAATAACTGTAATAATTATGGTTTTTTGGTGGAGACTGATTACTATGGCATCATGACAATGATGCTTAATGTTTCACCATAACATATTAATAATACTCATTTAATAAATTATGACATCTCATTCAAACAGTGCATGAAGCCTTTTGTAGACAGTTTTACTGCAGTAATAACAACAACTGCCATGGAGACCATAGTTTCCAGCAAATTGAATGGGATTTTTAATTCCTGTTGCACTCTATACCCAGTCAACACCGTTTTACTGCAGTAACTAAGGTATTCTGTGGTTGCCATGGTACTTTTTTTCAGTAAGGCTTGCTGCAGAGAGGCATGTGTTGGGTTTGTTTGTGTTTCTGTCAGATCCTCGTGGTGCTGGTAGATGATCCTTTGGCTCTCCTGCTCGTGTTTTGGTGTTGGGTTTCTCATGTGTGGTCGATCTGACTCATGGTGTGACTTTGGAATGAAATGCATCTGGTTAAAAGTCAACTCAACCTGCTGAATGAGCACGAATGCATGATAAAACCTGAATGATTGTGTGGTTACAGTCACCGACTCAATGACTCGATCAATAGTAAACCAGAGTGACAGGAGGGCGAGTGGTTGAGTTTATGAATGAACTCCAGCAATGCTGAGAGAGAGATAATGATAAACATCTGTTTCTGCAGTTGATTTAGAGCTCAGCACACACACAAACAAAGTATCTGGACAATTACGCCATCCTAAAAGATGCCTGAATGCCATTCCTTCTGCTGCAGAAGCTTTCACTCAGTTTTGAAGTCTCAATCTTTGGTGATTTGGTGTCCTAGCAAAGAATGGACATGTTCCACTAAAGGGTTGTCAATGCAAAATCATTATGCATTCATTCAGGCATTTTAAGTGTCCAAGTACTGATTGGAGCCATTGTATTTTTTCCCGTCAGTGTTGCTGCAAGTTGTTTATTTCCCTCCGCTGCTGAATCTCCAGCACCATCGCAAATGAAATCATACTTTATGAAAGTTGCTAAGCTAAGTTTGAAATGAATGTGATGAGATAAAAAAAAGCTGTGTACCACAAAATAATGGCACTTAGAAATGGCTGCATGGCAAAAATAGTTTTTTATTATTATATATTTTTTTTTAAATATGACAATTCCAGTCAAATTATATTTATGTTCACCATAACAAAATTCTTAGAAAGTGGAAAGATTTGAATTGTTGCAAGTCAAAATAATGACAGCAAAATTTAAATATGTGCCGCCAATGAATGTGCACTATGATATTAAAATGGGACAATAAGGAGTGTATTTTGCTTTAACAGTGTAAGGTAGTTGTCGGTTGGTGTTTTAGTAAATTGAAACCGAATCATTCCCAACGGTGGTTCAGGAATTAGAACACACAAAGCAGATTGACCTTTGGGACAGTAAGAGCGACACCTGAGATGGACAGAAAAATACTGAATGATTCTTCTGTCCACCTGCACTCAGTTGACCTAAATTGAAGTGGAGAATTCTCCAGAAATCTGGTGTTTCTGAATACACTGATATGGGGCCTGAAACAATGCTTTTGGATACGGGCCAGTATGGAAATGGTTTGGCAGTGCTCAAAACTAACAGACATGTTGAACAGTTTGCATGTACTCATGTAATCTAGGGCTGGGTATCAATACAGATGTCCCGATTCAGTTCGATTCCGATTCACAAGATCTCGATTCGAATCGATTTGATTCCTGATTTACAATTCAATCCAATGAATTGCAAATCATTTTTCACTGGCCCCACCACAAAAAAATGATAATAAATGAATAAAATAGTTATTATTTTTGTCCCATGTATCCCTGTATTGTAATAAAAAGGTTATTTTAGATACCAGTGAAATTGAACAATTCTCTATTCCAGTTTCAGTTTTCAGGTACAGAAATTGAATAATGTAATCAAATGTAAAATAACACTGCATTTAATCTTCACTGCACAAATTAAAGGATAATGCTTATTAAAGTTACCAAAAAGTTAATCAGTGAAGAGCAGTGAGAGATTTTTTTTGTCATTTGTAGTTTGATTAACATTAAAAAGCAGTAGGTATTCAGCAGGAATATTAGGCTGCTGTCACTTTAAAAACCGCACGTATCCAATATAATGATACACATGTTGTCTTTCTCTACTGTTTACAAGGATACTCGCCAATGTGGCCATTTTGAGATAAATTTGCGTGAATTTGTCCATTTAAGTGCAAGGAGACGTGAAATGGGAATTCATTTTATTATTTGCAGCTTTCTGTGTGTGCTTCGGATGTGCGCACACAAAACCTCTCACAGTGTGCAACCTCTTGTGCTTGAATGTTTAAATGGGCAAGGCTTGAAAACACTTGCAAATGATAAACTTTCGTGACCATGCAGCACTGGCCCGATCGGGACAGTGACAGTTCCTTCAATTGTCTGAAACATCTTTCACGCTGAAAGGCGCATCTACAACCGCCATATTAAGCACTAAATGAATGACAGGGTCCCCGCCGTCGCGCATGGTCAATAAGAGGATGACATCTAGTGGAGAACACTAGTAATAAGATTATCGTCAAAAGATAAAGATACTATGTTCGGTGTTTGCAGAAATAAATACGGAAAAAAAGATAGATTCGTGGCTTTTGTGAATCAATATCGAATCGACCACATTTAAAAAAAAGGATTAATCGAAAAATCATCTTTTTTGCCCAGGCCTAATGTAATATCACATTTCACTTTCATTTGTTCAGATCACGAGACTGAAGTACAGTTGTAAAACATTGAAAGGGCCAATCAGTTTGAAGACGAACCCATCAGCTGTAGTAAACATGAGCGTTTGCCTGTTAAAGATATGTTTTATCAGTAGTTTCCAGACGGCTTCAATATGGCCTCCACTGGAAGCGTGCTTGAATGTTTTTGCATAGGGATGCTGTAGCCCTCTGGCCATCAACCAACTAAACACACACCATATGACTCTCAGGAGACACACGGGGTCACTGAAATCGTCCCATCCATGACACGGGTTACTGCTGCTCTGTTTAGTCAATGACAATTTGGGTTTTGTTATCCTCTGTGGAACAGTATCATCTCATTCTTTATGCATCTTTAGTTATCAGAGCTTCACAAATGGCTCTCATAGGAAGTATAGTAAAAACCGGTTGGTGTTGCTGGTTGATACACTTCCAGAGAAGAGAAATCAATGAAATAATGGTGTTTCTTCATATGTGTTTTAGGTACATTAACTACTGGGGTGTTTGTGCTTATCACAGAGTTTTGCTTGTTTTCTTCCAAGCAAACTTTGATATTACAGTTTATTGAAATAAGAAGTTTTGTGGCTGTTTCATGTCTAGTTTTGAGCTCATCCATATGCTATGCTAATTTTGATTCAAATAAGAAGAAAAAAAAAAAAAAACTTAGAATAAATGTGAATAATATCTAAGTCTTATTGCAAAACATTTCATTGTTGCTGAATATCATGAAAAAAATCAACAGACTAAAGAACACTTACACAAGGATCTTTTGCCTATGGTTTAAAAATACCGTAGCAAAAACAACTGACCCAACTAATACATTTCAAGCATTATTTAAGAAATGTAAATCGTAATTAAAAAGAACAAATAAACAAATTAGCATTCGCACAAATAAATACAACTAAATAAAGATTGAACGATTGAAATACAGTGTTTTAAGATTTTCAGGTGTTCAGATACAGAAACTGTAATCAAATGTAAAATAACATTGCACTTTGTAAATAAAATACATTACAAATATAGTAACAAAGTATTCAGTCAAGAACAGTGAGTGAATTTTCTCTTTGTCTTTTGTTGTTTGATTAACGTTATGATAGAGACGGCAGCAGGAATATTAGGCTGCTGTCACTTAAAGAACTGCACGGATCCAATATACTGTTATGCGTTTTTTTGTTTTTTTTAACGTTCACTAAAGACATAACCGACTGTTTGTGATGATATTTTGACATATTTTTGTGTGCATTTGTCCGTTCAAGTGCAAAAAGACGCGGAAGAGGTCTCAGTATCGCGCACTACTCAGTATGAGAGGTGGAGCAGCACAGAAAACGGCTTCCTCTTGCGCTTGAATGGTTTAAAGTCGTATTAAAATGCACATAAAGGAATCGATAAGAGGAATCGAAATTTTAATTTTATAACAAGTATTCGATTCCTGACCTTAAATATCCGATTTCAGAATTGGAATCGATTTTCGATTCACAACCCTAATCAGTTGTGATTAAGCAGCCTGAAATAATCGGCAATAAACCCTCTGTTCCTGATGAGTATATTGACTCTGGAGATGAATGGCTGTGTACATTGTGGTTTTCAGAGAGCTTGACTCAACCACATGCTTCACTGACTTGATTTCACCCTACAAGCATGCATGAACGGCTCTGCCCACCTTTGCCCACAGAGTACCTGCTGTGAAAAGCGTGAAAAGCTGTATTGTCAGAGATGTTATGCAATGTTTGTTTGGAATGGAGAGTGATGGTTGAAAAGTTATGGTCTCATGTTTTTTTTGTTTGTTTGTTTTTTCATCTCCCCTCTCCCCAGGTTTCAATGTCATAACACTGAGTGACGGCACCAGCGTGGGATCGTCCAAAACAAACCTCACCTCATTGTTTTTAGCAGTTTGGTAAGATTCAAGTTGGTGTGTTTGAATTAGGGATTGGTGTTTTTGCATTTTGAGTATGTTTGGTATACATCTCAGTATTTATTTATTTTCTCTGAAATAGCTTCTTGGGAAACCATAATTTCAACCAAACAGCCGTTATTGCTAGGTAGATTCAAATGTTTTAGGGAAAGGAGTAAAATGGTCTAAAAATCTAGTGAAAAATAATTAAGCCATGTTTGTCAGTAAATTAACACTAGAAAGAATTCAATCATATTCTTTTATATACACCATTATACATAGTAAGTAAATAGACAACAATATCTACTAGGGGTCGACCGATATGTGTTTTTCAGGGCCGATGCGGATACCGATTATTACAGATGAAGTAGACCAATAACCGATATTTTGAACCAATATATAGGCCTGGTGTAAAAATGAAAATTAATGTCAAAATTAAGAATAACAATGGCTCTGAAAAAAACTTTCTTTAAATGCTTTTAAATATATCTTTTATTCTGAGAACTGTTAATAATATTAATAATAATAATAATAATAATCCAATATAAAATAACTCTACATAGCCTTAACTGTATAAATTAATGTATAACTGTATAGATTAATCCTTATTAAAGATTTTCTTTTGTTGTTTGATTGTGACAGGCAATAGTAGACAGTAGCAGGCTTAAAGGCTACTGTCTCTTTAAGATCTATAGCAATATAGTACTGTGCTTATGTGTATACTCACCAGGATGAGCATTTTAACATAACTGTGTGTAACTGAACGTTTATGTGTAATAAGTCACGAAAAATAACAATCTGACATTTGTTGCGAGCAGTTTGAAAGGGGGGCTGTGTCCTGTGTGCGCGCGCATTGGCTGAGAGCGTGCTGACAGAAGGCCGTCTCTTGAGAGCTCGCGAGTACTTTATGCTTTAAAATGGCTTGTAATTTTTAATTGGCATGACTTAAAATGACGTGCAAGTTCCAAATCGCATGCTAATATTGCAGCGTACAGCTCGCTTGCAGAGCAAACTCAATGTGGATACTATGGATGTGAAGTAATTTGCGCATTTTAAGAGAGAGGGAGACTCGGTACCGCTGAATCACTCAAACTGTTTGTGAAACTAGTTATTTAAAGTTTTAAAATAACTGAGCTGCTCTGATAATCTGTTTGGATTCAATCTACATGCTATAGTGCATAAATGTTTGCTGGAATAATCGCGAAACCTGCGGGAATGTGTAGAATTATGCGCCGGAATTCAGGCCCTGATTATATTGAGGTGTTTTGCAACTTCTTTATAGTGGATTGTGATTTATTGCAACTTCAGCAACGTCGTCTGCTGCCTTACATTTGAGAGACAACTGATGCGTGATCACTGAAGCAACTCCAGTTAGCAAGTGCTTTCAGTGTGAGAGTGCAAATCTTTCCGTGCCTTTAGCCTTCCTCACTGATTGGCCAGACTCGCGACTCCCAACAAATCAGATGGGTGGTGGGCGGAGCTTGCTCTAGGCCACAGAGTGGTGCATTCAGACAGAGGTGGCTGCATCAGAGCCAAATAGCGCATTTAAAAATGTAATTATTTTAACGGCAAATCGGTTTTGAAAATGACAGATAACCATAAAAATGCTTAATATCGGCACCGATAATCGGTCGACCCCTAATATCTACCCACATGTATATTGTACAAAAATATTAATACATGAAAAATGCCTCATGGAGACCATGAGCATTTTGAGTGAGGATGCAAACACATTTTTAAATCAAAATTTTGAACTGATTCATTGACATTCACATTTTGAACTGATCGAGAAATTAATTACATGGCATTGTTATTTAGGAAAGTAGTAGACAAATTAAAAGTAAATTCAAAACATTACGATATTCACAATGTTGTTCTTTTTTTCTTCTTCGTGCAGACTGAAGTCTGCGAGAGAGAGCGGACGAGTGGTAGAAGACACGACAGTGTTGCACCCGCACTCCTTCACCGGGGCTATGGTAAACAAACACCACTAACATCCCTCTTTTTCCCTCCGCGTGACTCCCAGGCATTGGTTCAAATGCTGAATCGGAAACTGCTCATTGATTTCTCAGGCTTTTAATCAGCTGAAATGAACGCCACTCAGACAGTGTCAAAGTCCCCTCCTGACTGCTGTCTCAGCGCAGATCAATGCCCTCTTTAGACAGACAGACAGAGGATGAATGGATAGATGTGTGCTAGTGTCATCAGTGTGTGCTGCTCGTTATGAAACCGTTCCGGCTTTAAATTCTGATGGGATGAAATACGTTCACAGCTGTTAGATGCATTAAGATAGATGATAGTTGCATCATCTGTGAACAGCAATTGATTTCTATATTAATACACATTCTGTTAGTTGCTTGGCAACTGTAAACATCCTACAGTTTGGGTTATGAATGAATGAATAAGTGTATTATTGAACATTCGTCTTTTATATCATATTGCTCTTGCAGTTGCAAGAGTTCTAAATTACAGTAATTTTACCATTTTTAAGGGATATTATCCACTCTGCTGCATGTCATAACTAACAACACCCCTTAAACAAGGTAAAATCACTGTAACTGAAAGCAAACTTTTATTATGAACCTTTCATTTTGAGAGAATCCAACAGAGGCATCATTTACTGTGTTGTTTGTGTTTGAGTCTGTATATGTCTGTGTTCAGTGAAGTGTACGTCATGTTCTTGTTTGCTGAAGTGTCAGACAGTTTAACAAATGCCTTCGTTCTATGTGCGAATGCTGATGGATGTGTTTGTTTACACATTCTTAATGAGTTATGCACATTATTGTTTGTTTGCTATTCTGCCCGTCTGTGCCCTGTAATTCTCTGTCTGGTTCTTTGCCTGTGCCCACAGTGGGCCGCCCCGGGCCCGGCCCCTCTAGTGTGTTTACTGAGCCGTGCTGATGGCCATTGTCAGCGCTACACACAGACGCCAATGCTGCTGATCCAGCAAACAGACACACACAGACACACATACACACATACACAGATAGACAGATAGACAGATAGATAGATAGATAGATAGATAGATAGATAGATAGATAGATAGATAGATAGATAGATAGATGGAACATTAGACAGATAGATAGAGGGTACATAGTTTATACAAAACCACACCTCTTTGGTGCACATCTCATTCAGTACACTCCTGTCTTTGACTGGGCAGCATTTTATGGCACAACCAGATCGCTCCGTCTTTGAGGACTCCTGTGTTTGAGCTAGACAACATGGCGACACAGCTGCCCTCTCTCACAGAGACTCTCCTATTTGTGGAAACTGAGTCCAAACATTCTCTGCCAATCTGAACTCTCAAGGCTACCGCGGACCGTAGCCTCTCATTCCTGCATACAGAAGTGAATGGAATGACTTATGCCCTGCTCATCGGTGTCATGAATCATGACGCTATTGCGGAACGCAGGACACAACTCTAATAATATGTTTTGCACTGAAATTACATTTAGACACTGTTATGTATTAAGGTTGCAGTTTTTATTTGTTTAATGTTTTTGGTTACTACGTAATTCCCATACTTTCACTTGTTAGTTCATTATTTTGATGACTTTACTATTATTCTGAATAAGTAGATGTGTCCAAACCTTTCACTGGCATTGCATGTTTAAGCGTCTGTCGCTGGCGTCTGTGTGAGTGATAGTAGTGGTCATGATTTACTATAACCCTGTTCTGTGAGAGTCTTAAGTAAAGCCGGCTACTGTATCGGTTACAGGAGTGCCTGTTATATCAGAAATAGCTGACGTGACCTCAGAGCCGGAAGTCCTGGCAAACTATTTTGCCATTACAAATGTTTTGCTGCTCTGAAGCCCAGCCAAAAATGGTATTGGTTTAAGAAATGCTCTGATGACTCTGTCCCCAGTTTAGCTTGGATAATCACTCATTTAATCAGAGGTTTAGTCATGAACAATGTTTTATCCATATAACAGTTTGGCTTTTGGTCCCCGGGAGTGATAAAGCTGAAAAGCATTTTGTACATTTATAACTTGTGATGTCAAATGTTTAGCCATTGATAAAGAGGCTCTCACACTCTTTTATTGTTGCAGCAGAAGATAAATGATGTGAAGTAGAGTGAATAATGAAAACCTGTCTGGATCATATCAGAAAAAAAGAATAAATGTAGTTTATTTAAATATAAATGTAATTTATATGAGTTCATTATTTATTATATAATATGTTGTATTAATTTATATAATTTTTTATGATTTATATAAAAATATTTTTTTCATAAAGAAAATGAC
>RJVU01069905.1:3643745-3665943 GCA_003731715.1 Anabarilius grahami
ATTTCACAATAGAGTATAATGCAGTGCGTTTCTTATCCATATTCTGCTTGACAGGAGGAGGAGGGGCAGCAGAGTTTGGAGTGCATCCAGGCCAATCAGATCTTCCCTCGCAAGCCCCCTGTCCTGGAGGAAGATGATCTTCAGGTAAGCGGGGATCAAGACCCCTGCCAAGATGAATTATGTTTATTAGAGTGTAGTGGGACCATTAATATAACTATTATTTGATTCTGACCAAGAGAGGAAATTTACAGGTGAAGTATGTAACCCAGTCTATTGTTCATTGACTACTATTAGTAAGCCATTCATGGATTTATCTCCCCCAAAAGTGTAAACATTGATCCCCCAGACACCATCAGAACATTAAGAGCGGTCCGCTCAGATCCGTCAATCTCTTTCCAGCTCAACCTATAGTGACAGCTTGGGGCGTGTCTACTGTAGCAGGCGGAGCCAGAGGGTGTTTATCCACTGTGGAACCATGGCTGATGCATTACAAGCTGAAAAGACATTCAGTTTTGGTTACAGGAGTGCAAGCCAAATTTTGCATTTAGATCTTCAAAGATTAAACGGGTTATTGTGACACAGTTAACTACAATGGACGCTTCACTACAACATTATCATGCACTCGTCCAGAAAGACAAATGTTTCAATTTATAAGGTTTACTTTGATGTGTCCAGTTTAAACAGCATCAAATATTTGTTGCACGTTGTTAAAAAATGCACCCGGTGCAAATACGTTGGGTGGGTTTATTATAAGCAAGACGCTCATGTTCACTTTACACAGACTGTTATTAGCCTACACAATTGCTTACTTGTGACACATCGTAACACAGCTAAAAGTATTCCTAATATGTTGGACCTTTTATTGCAAATAGCCTACTTTTACCTGTTGAAACATGCCTTCACAAGCGCCTGTAAGAGCTGTTTTTGTGATGTTTGAGTTGGGGGAGGCGCAACACACGAAAGGGGCATTTGCAAAATATGCTGTATTTTTGTAAATCCGCTAGGTGCCTCTAGTGCCAGAAAAACTACTGTACATTCTTCACCTTTAAGCCCTGCTTCAAAAACTACTGAGCTGTCTACCAAGGCAACATTTTTAGGCATCATAAATGCTCTTGTGATGTGTAGCCTGTCCCAAATACTAGGCAGGAAAATGATCTTATTTTGGTCAAAATCTAAAAAATGCATTACTTGCATCTCTTAGAATGCATTGCATCAAGCACTGTGACACTTGTCACCCATGACTGACTGTTAACAGCGTTTCAAATAATTTAATTATGAGGTACAATTTTTGTTTTGATGATGTGTAGACCATAGAAAGCGAGAGAGCTCACTAGGTTTTGAAACAGCCTTTGTTTTCAGCACCCCTGACAGGAAGACACATTGATGGTATTTTTCTGCTCAAAGTGTTTAGTTTGTAAATACCTCATATTTTTGGCAACTATAAATAATTGCTCTGGTCTTATGTTAACATGTTGGAAAGACGTTTCTGATATTATCATCTGTTGTAGGTGCCCTTCCCAGAGCTGCATGGAGAGTTTACGGAGTACGTGGGCAGGGCGGAAGATGCTGTCATCGCCATGTCCAGCTACCGCCTGCACATCAAGTTCAAAGAGTCGGTTGTTAATGTGAGTGTGTGAATAATTTTTTTTTTTTTTTATGTGCTTTTTATTACCAGATCTACTTGAACTACAAATAGATGTTTTAATAGTCTGTAGCTAAGGATAAGAGTCTGCGAAGTATTTTTTATTTTTATTTTACTTTTACTGAGCTGTTGTTGCCAGAGTTTGCTAAACACAAATGTATGAGCTCTTTGTCCTTCGCAGAATATAATAAAACTTACTTGGCAGAGATAATAAAACAAGCAGAAACGAACAATTTACATTTCTAAGCAATTGAAGTGGAATAAACAGATCTTCTGCATCTAAACCAAATCAAACAAAACTGAGCAATGTTTGCATTTCGTCTTCTTTTAAATCAGCTGGTTTTTATAAGTACATCAAAACTTGAATGTGGCCCAAATATGATTTTTTCCCCCATGCAACACAGCATTGTTTTGTGTATATTTGACAGCGTGAATGGCAAAAATCACCCCAAATCTCTTCAATTCAATCTGGGGCGCATTAATATGTGGAAATATATTGGGTGCATATTTTTTTGCAGTGTGACTCTTATGTTTTCACCCTCAGCTCAGAGTTTTTTGTGTGAAACTCTGTTGTGCTGTAGTGGATGTATGGCGTACGATATAACTAGCCCAGTGGTCACTGAAAAACACTTTTAAGTGGTGCATGGCATGCTGCTAATTTTAGAGCCCACAGATGAAGTGAAGGATATGTAGGAACAGAGAGCCACAGTTACATCAGGCACTCTAACACTGGCCAGTGGCTGCAGTCACCCTGTATATGTATCGAACAGGTCTGTCTTTATTAGCTCTTCTCTTTAACTGTTTCTTCCCGGGTCTGTTGCCATGGTTGCAGTGGCTTTTTGATTGGGATCGTCCACCCCATCCTTTCAACATGGCACTATATTAAGGTTCTGGTTACATACTAATAATCTGCTCTGCTCTACCTCTCATAGACCAGCAGTCACGATCCAGAAACCTGCTTATTCCAGTGTAGCACACAGAGATGCCTGTTCCTGAACTACTGCTGGAATGGTCCACAAGAGGAGTGATGGAGTATTTTGGGTTAAATGCAGAAAATGTTCTGCCATTCTGTCATAAGTTAGTAAATATGCACATAAATGGCATTACCAGTAATGCACTTACAATGGCAGTCTATGGGGACAGTGTACTGGATGGTTTAAAAGCAGAAATACGCTGCTCATTTTTGTTAAAGTGCTTATATTGAAGATTAAGTGTGTAATTTATGTGCCACTAATATGATTTCAATAGTTTTTTCAAACACTCCACTCCACCCCAAACCATTTTACATTAGGGTCCTGATCTCTGTCGGGGTTCATTTTGCAATAATGACAGTCTGGCTGCACATTATCCTTTAATAGTTTTCTGTTCTGGACACTTATCTGCTGAGCTTTCATTGTAAGTGCACTAGCACTACAAACTGAGAGACAAAATAATTACCAAGATTATTGTCTGTGATAATTAACAGTGGACCACAGATAATGTTAAGTTTGACTGTTATGTTTAACCCAAAATATTCCTTCAACGGTGCTCTTCTGCTCGTTATATGCGATAAGGCAGCTGGGTTTGTGGCTTGTGGGTGATCAGCTCAGTGCTGATTCATCAGTTGATATCTGTGACAGTCACTTATTCAGCAGAGTAAATGAGTGTGACGCTCTCTATGTGCCTGTGAAAGAGGGAGTGTGTTGTGCGTGAGAAGAAGTGAGAGTGATGTGTGTGTGTTTGACACTGTGAGTGTGTGACTACTGGCCTGCTAGTAAGGCAGCTGAGCTGTCGTAAGAGCAAGCGTACTGTGTGGGACTTGAAAGAGGAAGGAGATTGAGAGAATTGTTTCTGTTAAGTGTCTTTTTTTTTTTTTTTCAACACAATTTTGAAAAAGGCACATATTGATAGAGCACAACAGAGTGCAGGAGTCTTGAGACATGTTTTTAAAAGTTGAACTTGGCATGTCTTATGGATTGTGTGTAATTACGGGAACATTACTTAGAGCAAAGGTTTCAAACTCTGATTGGATGATTTTCCATATTTATACGCAATATTTCCATATTTATATGTATTTCCATGTTTTCCAAGCCAAGTATGACCAACGTGAATTGTGTTAATCTGCGAAAAAAAAGTTTTATCTGACTGTTTGAAGAGTAAAATCTTAAAAAGAAAAAAAAAAAAAGCCAAATGCTGCATTTTCAAATATATTTATTTAATGCAGCTCATGATCTGGTGTTTTCGGTGGCTCGGATCAATGTGCAACCATCTCCCCAAATTTGTAATGAGAATCATTTATAAATCACTCCCTGTGGTTTTCCTACAAAATAAAAGAAATTAAAGAAATTAAGATAAAATATTAGTATTGTAATGATCCTGTTGTTCTGTAAAATACAGTTATTTATTGTTATTATTATTAATTACTCAATTTTTATTTTACAGTACAATACTATTACAGTAGTAATAAGCTATTTCTTTGATTTGTTTTGTAATTTAATAAAGGTAAACTATTTTGAAAAATAAGCTTCAGCAGGATATATTTGTTAACATTCATGTATTAACTAACATGAACTAACAATGAGCAATACATTTGTTACAGTATTTATTGATCTTTGTTAATGTTTGTTAATAAAAATATTGTCATTCATTGTTTGTTCATGTTAATTCATTGTGCATTAACTATTGTTAACAAATACAACTTTTGATTTTAATCATGTATTAGTAAACACTGAAAACTTTATTACTATTAGTAACATTAACCAAGATTAATTAATTCCGTAGAAGTATTGTTCATTCTTAGTTCATCAAGTAGTTAACGAATGAAACTTTATTGTAAAGTGTTACCATATGGAAAGTGATTTTGGACACACTTCTGAGGCAGCATAACGGTTTAATGATCTACAACAAAATAGAGAGCTTTGGTGATAACTAAGCGAATATTTAATTAGTGCAATAGTAATTTATCGCTTGAAATGACATCAAAATTGGAAAAAGTTGGTCAAAAATGTACATTTACACACAAACCAACCACCAACCATAACTTTCAGACGCTATATTTATTTTTTATCTCATGGAATGGAACGCACAAGATTGTAGGGTATCAAAGGCAGCGAAGGATACATCTGTGCTGCCTTCAAAAACTGATCAGATGAAGGTATCTCACTAGACAGGATGTGGTACAATCACTGGATTCGTTCCTTGTTTTCTTCCTACCTTCGTTACATATCCTGCCTGCAGAGGCAGCATTTTTCAGCTTTCTGACTCAGCTGATAAATCACAAATCACTTTTTTGTCCAAAGCTTTAAAGGGGTTCCATTTAGAAACACAATGTTTTGGAGAGAAAAATATTAATCTCAGTAGTTAATTTCACTAACTTACTAGTTAGCCATCCAGTTCCATCCATAATACGGATCAGTTAATATCTCACAAATGTGTTTCAGTGTTCTCTGACCCTTTAACAAGCGCCCCAGGAATGTTTGAGTGTGGTCAGATTAGTACGGTAGAATTAAACCGCAGCCCAGGAATGTGTGCATCACATATGAGCCAAAACTCGCAGTGTACACGTCCACCTCGTGATTCTGTCTTCCCTCTTTTTCTCTCTCTCTGTGAACAGAATTGTTCGTGTGAGGTGTCAGTAAGTAACCACAGAACGGTCTGTCTGTATGCATGATGTTGCGAGCTGCAGTTTTGAGAGACATGGTCAGATGTGACTTGCATGCGATCAACGTGTGATCACGCGCAAGTTCCAGAGCTTAAAGGGGAACTGCATTTTTGTTGCAATGTTGTCCACACAGTAAACACACATACTTGATTGAAGCTGATTGGCATGCAGGCCGTTCAACACTTGAGCTGCAGAACAAAGAATGAGTTTGTCTGAAATAAGCTGCAGACGCTAATCACTAACCGTGTTTGTAAACTCTAAGCCCATGTCTAAACTTTCAGTGTGATTGATTCAGCAGGTTGATTTAATCATTAGCATCGGGCGGGTTAATGTTGACTTCCGGTTTAGTCGCTCTGTGTGGTGTGCTGAGACTCACAGTGCCAGTTGTGGAAAAATAATATGTCTGAATGTCTAATCGGTCTCTTTCTCTCCCAGGTTCCCCTGCAGCTGATAGAAAGTGTAGAATGTCGGGACATGTTCCAACTGCACATTACCTGCAAAGACTGCAAGGTCGTCAGGTGAGTCTATCTATCTATCTATTAGAGCTACACGAATAATCGTTAAAGGTGTCATGACATTAAAAATCTAATTTGCCTTGATCGTTTGACATATAAGAGGTTAAAACCTACTCCTCATTATAAACAAATTTAATCAAGCTCGAAAAACAGCTCATTTTGGGATTGGGTGACCTGTGACATCACACTGGAAAATACATTTGCATATGCCTGCCTCTAGAGCAGGACATCGACGAATAGTTATAAACCATTGCACCATAGGCCCCGCCCGTTGACATTGTCGCTTAACGGCTGGCATTTGCTACACTGGATGTGAGCGTTGCATCATGTCAAAAGCAAATGGAACCCATTATAATCACTGACGCTGTCTACACTGGATACATAATACAAATGTACGTTCAGTTTCTGACATGCTTCACGCACTTGAGTCTGCTGACAACTGGACAAATGAAATAGTGAAAGAACATTTGAAGTACAGTCTAAACGTGTGTGACGTGAAGTGTGGCCAAGTATGGTGACCCATACTCAGAATTTGTGCTCTGCATTTCACCCATCCAAGTCCACACACACAGCAGTGAGTATTGAACACACACACACACACCGTGAACACACACCCGGAGCAGTGGGCAGCCATTTTTGCTGCGGTGCCCAGGGAGTGTTTGGGGGTTAGGTGCCTTGCTCAAGGTCACCTCAGTTGTGGGTAATGAGAGTGGAAGAATGCGCTGATCATTCACTCCCCCATCTACATTTCCTACTGGTACTGAGACTCGAACCCGTGACCTTTGAGTTACAAGTCCACAATTGCCCCATAAAGTTGTACAGCACGGGACACAAACCCACAATCTCAGAGTCAGGTGTCTGTCGCTCATCTCGTTGCGCCACTGGGAAAACGGCTTGTTTGCATCTTTGTACAGATTTCAAAAGGATCTCTGTATGAGAAACAATTGGATGGTTCTTATTAATGGCGTCCCTGTATGCATTGAAGGATTATATGTTTGTTCGGAGCATTTTGTTTTGCCAGCGAGGCACAGTGTAATTGAGAGTTTGCAAAGAAACTTTTGTTGAAAGATGAAGCAGCCATCTGTATTGAATCTGACAGAAAACCGTAAGTAAATGATTTCAAAATGCTTTGTCTTAAATGACGGTTTTATATGGATAATGTTTTCAAAACACTTACTCACATGCAATTGCGAGTGGGTGCTGAAACTGTTTACTATGCAATGACATTAGCCATTATAACAGTGGTCGTTTACTGACAAGCTTTAAAGGAGCCACCCCTTAAAAACGTGTCATTTCAGTCAGAGGATCAGAATAAAGGTTGAAAATAATAGTTTTTTTGCATATATATTTGTTTTTTGTGCAAAAACTTTATAAACATGATACCTCAAGGAACATATTAAAATAATTTAAAAAATCCCAGACCCAGAGAGTAGTTGTATGAAACGGCTTCACAAACAGTCTTTTCAACCACACAGTATCATTATTTCTGTCTTACAATAATAATTTATATTATCAAATTTCAGATATAAAGACTGATGTCTACAGTAGTGATCAAAATAGACTTATTACCTTTTTGAAGTGACTAAAAAAAAATATTGAATGATTCATTCAAGAGATTTGTTCAAAAACGCTGATTCATCCAGTAATGAAACAAGTGAAGTTTTTATGAGTGAGTCATCGAATCATTCATTTAAAATAATTCAAATAATTAAATATTTTAAAAATAGACTGCAGCAATTAACATTTTGTCAGAACCTCTAGTAAATTACGTGTTATTTTGTTTAGTTGTCTATTCAGAATCATTGGAGGATCATGATCTATCTCTCTAATCTCATTTCATATTTCTATGAAAACGTATCATTGTTAGTGTTATTTTTAAGCAGAATGTATTTAACTATTATTGTGACTTAGTTGAAGATGCAATCAAATTATTACAACCAGTTTGTGCAGAAATCCAGGTCAGCCCAATCTGTCTTTCTGCCTCTATTTGATGTTCTCTTTCATTCTGTTTAGTGTGTCTCTCTGATGCAGTAGATCTAATGTGTGTTTTGACAGGTGTCAGTTTTCAACATTTGAGCAGTGTCAGGAGTGGCTGAAGAGGCTGAGCGCAGCGGTCCGTCCTCCGTCCCGGATAGAGGAGCTGTTTTCTTTCGCCTTCCACGCGTGGTGCGTGGACCTGTACACAGGAGAGAAGGAGCAGCATGGAGATCTATGTAGGCCAGGTACTATCTGCCTGTGTGCCTGGATGTCCCACAAATTTTATCTCTTTATTTTATTTTAACACCTACTGAGTCCACAAACAAGATACTCTAGAATATCTTTAAGAGATTTAAATCACTTGCCGCTATCTTTCAGGTGATCATGTGACGTCACGTTTCCATAACGAGGTGGAGCGGATGGGCTTTGATACTCAGAACGCCTGGAGAGTATCTGAGATCAACAACAAGTACAAGTGAGTGTTTCTCTTTTGAGTTTAAAAACATCTAAACAGTCCTGGGCACTCAACCCTCTCCTGCTGCGCTCAGTGGGTCTCTTCAGGGCCATGCACAAGATCAGATGACTTTAGACAGGCATCAGTCAGTCCAATGCCCTGCTCTGATCACAGTGCCCTCTGCTTGCCCCCTGCCACTACCAGGTTGTGTTCCAGCTACCCTCAACTGCTGCTGGTTCCAGCCTGGATTACTGATAAAGAGCTGGAGAATGTGGCGGCCTTTCGCTCCTGGAAGAGGATTCCGGCCGTGGTTTATAGGTCAGTCAGCCACATCTGTTCATAAGCATGGAGAGTGAAAATCATTCCAAAACCTAGTGAGCTGATTTTTTTCAGGCATATGTGCACTCCGGTCATATTTTTGGCTTTATTGGTGGTAATTAGTGTACATTGATCTTTTCAAATGCGTAGTTAGCTTTTTTTTTCCTTTTTTTTTTTTTTTATTAGTAGCAAGTAGCTAATGCTTTTTCAAAACTGTTGTTTAATTGCTTTAAGTAGCTTGTACCTGCTTGAACCTTGGCTTCTATTTTTATATATTTATTTTTCATTTAAGTTTTAGTAATTTTGTTATGTTAGTTATCAATTACAGCACTGCCAAAACCTTCAGGTTAATAGTACAGGTCTTTAACCTCTCTTATCCAGGCACCAGAGCACAGGGGCAGTGATCGCTCGCTGTGGTCAGCCTGAGGTCAGCTGGTGGGGTTGGAGGAATGCAGATGATGAGCACCTGGTGCAGTCCATCGCCAGAGCCTGTGCCGTGGACAGCAGCACCTGTAAAGGCGTCTCCAATGGCTCCTTCTCCCGCGAGTACATTAACGGAGCTGACCTCTCAGATGTGGACTTTGGTCAGTACTGAATACTGTATAGACACGCCCTAATTCAGATTATAAAGCAGATGGTTTTGTTTCTCAGAACTGATTGGCTGATAAAGGGTGATCATGGCACCATAAAATATGCTGCTGTTGACCAATTAGAATTAAGTATTCAGGAGGAATTTCAGTGAAATAACATCTTAAATTTCCTGATTATTGTGTGACTTGATCTATGCATACATGTTTATTTTATATCAATACTCCTCTTTGTCTCTTTCTATAGACTCATCCATGACTAACAGCTCAGAGGTGGAGACACTGGCCATCCAAGCTCGGAAGCTTTTGATCCTGGACGCCAGGTCATACGCTGCTGCTGTAGCCAACAGAGCCAAAGGTGGAGGATGTGAATGCCCAGGTACTCTCTCATAGATGCTCTTTTAATAATCACAATAACACAAGACACCCCCCTCATTAATGGCGTGTTGCTCTCCCCTGTAGAGTACTACCCTAACTGTGAGGTGGTGTTTATGGGTATGGCCAACATCCATTCCATCCGCAAGAGTTTCCAGTCTCTGCGCTTCCTCTGCACCCAAATGCCCGATCCAGCCAAGTAAGTCTTTCAGGGAACATCTACTGCGGTTGCAATGTGTCCCTTTGTTTATTGATGTATTTCAACCTTTTAGGGACATAACATGTTTTTTCTAACCTGTTCAAATAAATTAAGCTTGATTGATCTATCTCAAATCTAAGGCCTACCAAACATGATTCTCTTAATCTGTCTGAAAGTAAAATGTAAAATGATATTCAGAATATTGATTCTTTAGCATACCTCCTATGAGTGCTGAGGTTTTATGATATATGTTTATCATTATTTGTGTTCATTGCAACATCATAAACCTGTAACTCCAGCCAGGACTAACTAATAATGTAGTCAACATCAGTGTTGTTATTGTAAACAAAAAATCTAAACTAATGCAATACTGAAATACAGTTGGAAAAAGATGAAAAACTTAAACTTAAAACTTTAAATGAAAATTAGAGATGTTGCCTTGACAATTAAATGAAATAAAATAAGTTAAAGTTGAAGTACTAAAATTACTAAAGCTAAAATAAAAAAGATAAATAGAAATATTTATTTAAAAAACTAATAAAAACAAACTAAATTTGAAACTGAACATATAAAAATAAAAGCTAATTCTAAATATTAATAAATACTATAATAGTATATAACTAATACTAAAATAACACTGGTCAACATAATGCTTCTTTGCATTGATTCAAATGTTTTATTAAAGCTAATTGGTTTGGTTTAAATGCAGAAGCACTTTAGTGCTTTAGTTCCTTCAGGAGCTCGTCTTTTTGTTATTTTTCCGCCTATTGTTATTTCCCTGGCAGCACATCTGCCTGTGATTTCCAGCACTGGCTCGTATTTGCTTCCTTTTCCATCCGCGCCATTTCCACACATCCATTTGTTGTAAAGTCAACAGCAAGTCTTTCAAATGACTCTCTTTCTGTTTTCTTTCATTCTCTCTCTTTCTCTTTTTAGCCAGTATGATAAACTCTGACCAAGAGCTGCGTTTCTAGGCAACAGACATGAATTGTTGAGAGGGAAAAAAAATTAATTCCCTCTTTTGATTATTCTGATTGTAAATGTCTCTCTGCATGAGGTCGTAATATTCATACAAAGCTGATTTTCCTTTTAAACGTGATTCTGATTCATGTTTCTCTTGGGAACGATTATTTGAATGTCTCCTCCGGTTACCTGCACTCTGTTTCCTTGACTAATGTCAGTTTGCTTTGGCTGCGTTTGACCATGTTGGAAAACTTTTATAATGAATATTGACTGCTTCCCAACCACACTTGTCAAACCACTTTCTTTAGTCCTTCTCTCAGTTTTCCATTAAGATATAAATGCTGTTTTCCTGATGTACGGCATTAAGCTGTTTTTGTTTCACTAATGTGGAATATGATGGAAAACAAGTTTTTAGTATGCAGACATACTGTAATATACAAAACTCAAAGCTTCTTCTGTGTCTGCCTTGCACATTTATGGAAACTTACCTAAAATACAACTCATTCATTCATTGGACATCACATTTGCACATGTTTTTAAGCCTTGCCAATTTAAATATTCAAGCGTAAGAAGATGTGAAAGCGAACTCAGTTCGGTTCTCACATTCAGTGTGAGAAGTTTTGCGCACACATCCGAAGCGTGCGCACAGAAAGCCTCATCTCAGACAGCGTGCAAATACTGAACTGAGTTCTCTTTCACATCCTCTTGCATTTGAATAGACAAATTAACACAAAATTTTGTCAAAATGCCTGTCTCGTCGAGTATTCTTGTAAACACAGTCAGTTATGTCCTAAGTGAACGTAAACAGACAAAAATGAATAAAACATGTGTTACAATATATTCGGTCCAGACATTAGGTCTTAAAGTGACAGCCTAATATTCCTGCTGCTGTCAAACAACAAAAAAACAAACAAAAGAAAAAAAAATTCACTCACTGCTCTTGACTAAATAATTTGTGTAGCTTTAACCCTATTAAACCGAGTGCCCACATCCTACCAAGCGGTATTCATATTACGTAACTCTTTAACTGTTTGCACTATCAAAATAATTCAAATTGCTCTTGGCAATAGCGTGCGCTTTTCGCCAATATACAACATATTAGGGTAATTTCATGCTTTCCATCAGAAAATGACAGCAGCTTTTGGGGAGGGTGGGAAGGAAGGATTTAAATGGAGAGATACGGAGGGCGTTAGAGGTTAGAGAGTTTTGGATTATATAAAATAATAAAAGAAGCCAACATAAATACATTACGTGTTTGTTCAAAATACCTCTGTTTCATGCATCTTAGCATGTGATGTGTGCATGTGTATATGTGTGCTTGTATGAAAAAAGGCTTCTGATGAAAATTCTGCAACCCAGTGTTACAAAAAAGACTCGTATATATGTATTTTAGTTCATTTTTCGGTTTGAAGTGTAATCATTAGATGTAAGTGTGAGTTTTGTTGTGTCTTTAGCTGGCTATCTGCTCTGGAGAGCACAAAGTGGCTGCAGCATCTGTCCCTCCTGCTCAAGGCGTCTCTCCTCGTTGTTAACGCCGTGGACCGTGACCAAAGGCCCGTACTGGTGCACTGCTCAGACGGCTGGGATCGCACCCCTCAGATAGCGGCGCTGGCCAAACTCCTGCTAGACCCATACTACCGCACCATTGAGGTGAGCTCCGCTATAATTAACTAAAATGGAGAAGACCATTAAAACTCTCTCTGAATTATTACGAGAGGAATTTGTAAGCTATATCACATGCTGGAAAAATCCACAAGGGCTTATTTTAAATCCTGTGGTTTGAAATGCTCACAAGGACATGTTTACATAGACAATGGCTTAGAGGAAATGTTAAAATATTTGTAAAGTTGCCCAAGCTTGAACCCTGTGATTAACATAGATTCACAGAATGAAACAATAGAGAGTCGTTCTTCTGCTATAGTGAATCCCTGGGTTTTTTTTATTTCATATCATCAGAATTCATGTTGTACTGGCTCTTTTTTGTTTTGGTTAGAGGGGTGATGCTGCACTTCATCAAGCCTCATTAGATTTTTCACAATAATTGAGAATAACAAGCTGTCTATATGTAAAGTGTAAATGGAAACTGGATAGAAAAGCCACGCCTGAATTCCATCATGGATCTAGTTGTGGATCTGGATCTCAGGAGGTGCATGAGTCATCTCATACTGGAGGAGGCATTACTGTATTTTAAACATTCATATCTAGTTTTCTGATGTTGAATACATGTTGTGCTTTGAAGGTGTTTAAAAAATACCAGGGGCCGGATTCACGAAAACCTTCTTAAGAAGTTAAGAAAATTCTTAAAATAAATTCTAAGAAGTTTGTAAGAATGTTGCAATTCTTTAAAATTTTTTAAGAAGTTATCTCAAATATTTTCTTAAGAACATCTTAATTACTTACTAAAGAGGACCTATAATGCCTCTTTTACAAGATGTAATACAAGTCTCTGGTGTCCCCAGAATGTGTCTGTGAAATTTCAGCTCAAAATACCCCACAGATCATTTATTATAGCTTGTCAAATTTGCCCCTATTTGGGTGTGAGTAAAAACACGGCATTTTTGTGTCTGTCCCTTTAAATGCAAATGAGCTGCTGCTCCAGGCCCCCTTTCCAGAAGAGGGCGGAGCTTTAACAGTTTAAAGCCCGGGACACACTGCACGACTTTTGGCTGTCCCAGACGAAAGATTGCCATTGTGAAACAATCGTGGCAATTTCTGTGATCGTGGTTCTTAATCGGTGGTCTTATATCGTAGAGTGAGAGAGGTTCAAAGTTGGCCGTTTTCCCGGTCTTGGGTTTTCTGACAGCGTCAGAAATTCAGCATGATCAACGCACAGTGTGTTTGCTGCTACGACCTACGTCTACTGACCAGCCAATAAAAATGCAACATGAAGTCAACGCGATACGGCGCTAAAAGTTAAAACCGCTTACCTCAAGCTCTTTTCCCTTCTTATTTTGCCGCTTCCTTTTTATTTTCAGCGCACATAAAATCTACAACTGCCAAAGTGTGATTCAACCATAGACTGTAAAAAAAGACATGGGATTTTTGTTAACCACTAGCGCATGCTGATGACGTTTTATTCTTCTATAGAAACTTGCATCGTAGCCTACGAGTCAATAGGTGTCATCATCGTGCAGTCTACATGCATGTCGTGCCCAAGTTCAATGGATCTATGTCGCACAGTGTGATTTGTAATGATCTTAAAGGATTGCAAAAATCCCAGGCTTTACGGTTGCTCAACAACAACAAAGCTGGAGAATCTCACACAGCCAAAATGAGGATTGTCAGTAACGGTGTTCAGCCTTACATTGTTGAAACCGGAGTCGACCCTGATGGAGAGACTCAGGAAGAAGTTACAACTTTTAGAATGAAACTGGGTGTTTCTGAATGGTTAGTGGATAAATGTATGTAGTTTCTGTGGAGTTGATTCAACTCATCGACTAGCATGTGCCGTCATGTTAATCTTTTGTGCAAATCCAGTGTTGAATTGACCCTCGTTTGTGAAGCAGTCCGGCGTAAAATGACGGCATGGTAACAACATTCTCCTACAACAACTCTTCTTTGTTGCATGTTCCTGGGGGCAGGGTTTATGTATAAAAAAAAAAATATATATATATATATCTCTATTATTTTAGTTAGAAAATAAGAAGAAAATAGCAGTTAAGAAGAATTTTATTCTTAAGAATTTTTTGAGAATCTGGCCCCAGAATTCCAAGTGTGATTCTCATTGTGAAAACTGTTGATATCATAAAATCAGAAACTCTCCTGTCAACTTTCAGGGTTTTCAGGTGCTGGTTGAGACTGAGTGGTTGGACTTCGGTCACAAGTTCGCAGACCGCTGTGGTCACGGAGAGAACGCGGAAGACTTGAACGAGAGATGTCCTGTCTTCCTGCAGTGGTTAGACTGTGTGCACCAGCTCCAAAGACAATTCCCATGTTCCTTTGAGTTCAACGAAGCCTTTCTGGTGGGTGAAACCTTTTGTTTCTTGTACTTAGATTAAAATTTTTGTTGAACTAGCTCTGAATTCTTTCGGTTTTGTGTGTTTAGGTGAAGCTTGTGCAGCACACATACTCGTGTCTGTTCGGGACGTTCCTGTGTAACAGCGGGAAGGAGAGAGAGGACAGACACATCCAGGAAAGAACCTGCTCCGTGTGGTCTCTCCTCAGAGCCGCCAACCGCTCCTTCAGAAACATGCTGTACTCCTCTCATTCAGAGACCGTACGTCATCACTTCTCAATCTCTTCTTCTTCTCTCTTTTACTCATGACTCTCATAAACATGTACTCTTCTCGTCTAGTGGTTGACCAATATGAGGTTTTTGTTGAAATGCTGAAATGTTAAACATTTATTTTATACAATGTTTACTTAAAATATTTAAAATATAATTAATAATGTCAAAACAAATATCTGCCCATTATTTGGCATTGCCCATATTTTAGTCCATTACTAGTCATGCCTGTACTCCACTGAATCTATTCAAAGCAAGGTTTTCTTTCTTTCCTAACAGCCCTTGGCTGCCTTTACCTAATAATTCATACCTCTGTTTTGTAATAGTTTATGTTGACCTTTGTGTAGTGAGTAAACATGAAGGGAGGCGTTTACTGGCTTCAGAACGCATGCTTGCATTCCTCTCTAATACTCAAGAGACCCGGAGCTGCCCTTTCCTTTCCTTTCCTGTTTCTTAAGACTAGTTCACACTGCCCCAACAAAAACTATCTTGAGTTATTTTTTATTTTAAAGTTTTCCATTTTTATTTTAGTTAAAGCTTTAGTACATTTATTGTGTACATTTTTGTAATTTTTATTAAATTTCATTTTTTTTAAGATCTCTATTTACTTTTTACTAATTGGTATTTTAGTTTTAATTATTTTAGTACTTCAACTTAAACTAAATATATATATATATATATTTTTTTTTTTCAGTTAGTGCTTATTTTATTTCAGTTCATGTGAATGTTTTTTAATAGTTTTTGTTTTAATTAACGATAACAACACTGTTGGTGGGTCAATGTGACGATGACAACCAACTTTTATGTAAACAGCCTTTAACAACATTTTTTGTTTTTGTACTTCAAACTTTCAGTTCCAGTTGTATATTGATTTACAGTTGATAAAACATGCTGTCTTGTTGTGTGCCTTTTCTCTTTTATTTCTGCTTGGATTCGATCAACTGAACTAAAAACATCAGGTGAATTTCACAAAGCCTCTCGTGAACATGTTTGGGTCATACTTCATAACAAAATCCAAATAAAGAAACAAGTATTTTTGCAAAATATGCTTTCTTTTCTTTTGATTTGGTGTGAAACATGACCTGGGTAATGGTATTTTTTATGTGAGATTTACCTATTTTTAAAATTCTGTCAGGACCACGATCGTCAAAGATGATTAACAGTTAGTATACAGTTTGGATTGGTGGTATGATTCTGTTCTTGGCAAAAGCTCCAGCCTGGCATGGATAAGAGTAGAGAGAGCAGCTATAACCCCCTTAGGGTAAACAGAACAGAACCATCATAAATGTATTTAAGAACATTGATGATACAGTATCTACATGACAATAATTTAATATAACAACTTAAATCAAGATAACTGACAGTCAGATTTTAAGAGGAATATCAGAAGGCCTAACTGTGGACAAAAGGAGGAGCTAGGGATTGAGGAGGGTAATTAGCTCCTGAGAAATGCGATAAAGCTGTTGAAAATACTGAATGGACCTTATATATAGGGATGCTGTGATAGGCGTCATATTCCTATAGGTAGACGTGGATCACCTGAGAGTCAGCTGATGCGAGCATGACCGACTTGACCTGCCAGAACTAACTCTACGCTTGATCATAACATCAAGCATCAATTTATATTATATCTCCTGTTTCTTTTAGGTGCTTCATCCTGTGTGTCACGTACGCAATCTCTTGTTATGGACAGCAGTTTACCTACCCAGCTCTTCACCCACAACCCCTTCAGATGACTCCTGTGCCCCCTACCCCGCACCTGGTGCCAACCCTGAGGACCAGCCCCTGGGCAGGTAATTGGTTAATGTTAACTGATAGCAAGATGTCTGTTTCACTCTGAAATACTTCACATTACAGAAGTAAAGTGGGATGTAAATCACATCAAGTAAAATTGTCATGATGTTAATGTTTATAATATTTTCATGCCTTATAATTGCATCTAGCAGACTAGAGCTGGGTGAAAATATAGTTTGCGAGTATACAGTATGTATGCGGATAAAGTTGAACCTATTTAAATATCCAACTTTATATAAAGAGCTGGGCGATAATATAGTTGGCTTGAAGCAGTTTTTTCATTAGAAATTAAATTGAGCTAGTTTTAATTTTGTATTGTGCCCACAGGCGTCCTAAAACCCGCTCGTTTGATAACTTGCCTAGCGCTTGTGAAGTCGGAAACCCTCTGACTTCCAATCGACGTTCCAGCGACCCAAGTTTGAATGAGAAATGGCAGGACCATCGCAGGTCTCTGGAGCTCAACATTGGGACAGGGGCTGAAGGTGCTGTATCTCCAGATCCAGACGAGAGGGTCAACGGACAAAACATGGTGGGGATTATGGAAACATTGACCAGTGCGGGAACAGAGAATGGGGAGGGGCTTGGGGATGTCAGATTGCCAATGATGGAGGGGGTTGACGAGGCGGAGCTGACAGTGGGTGTGGCTATGGGCCAAATGGAAAACATTCTCCAGGAAGCTACAAAAGACGAATCTGCTCCAGATAGCCGCAGAGACGCAAAGACAGACCGCACTAACAGACAGATTGATGATATTGCACATTCAGAAGAGGGTAGCAGTGGTATTGATGATGCTCAGGAGAGCAAAATTAAAAGCCTTGGAGATGGAAATGTCAATGGACATTGTTCAGAAGATGGTAATTCTGAAGCATCTTCTGCTCTCAGCCAGGATACCTCGGGAAACCAAGACTCAGAGGAAGTAGCCCTTGAGAAATGCATGATACAAGAATACAACCCTTCTTGTAGCACAACTAATTTCCCTTCCAATGGCCTCAGGACTCTGAGTAACGGCCATGGAGTCGAGAGACCACCAGGGCGAGAAGTCGTTGAGCAGCGTCTTTCTCTTTTGGAGAGCTCCACAGAGACGCTTACGGAGGACTTCGGCGTTCGTCCGGAGAGTCTGGCACCCTTAATTATTCCGCCACCTCTCAAAGCCCTCGCCGAATCGTCGTGCCTCAAACAGGGTCTCCGCGCAGCAGCCGACCCGCAAGGCGCTCCCAGGACTTTAAACAACACCCCTAAACGGCCGTCTCTCAGTGCCTTTCCGCCCTCCACTGACCTCCTCCACTCCGTGTGTAACGGAGACTCCCCCGACCCTGAGCCCTCCACGCCGCGCACAAATGGGGAACGGGCCACACTCAGCCGACAGGTGTCACTCGCCAGCTGTGGCTCACTGACTCTCCACGCACGGGGCACCTGCTCCCACCATCGCTGCCTGCACTTGGGGTTTCTGGGCCGGCCAAGCTTCAGCCCTCCAGAGCCCCCTTCAGCCCGGAACCATCTCGATGATGACGGGTTGACCCTGCACACGGACGCAGTGCAGCAGAGGCTGCGGCAGATCGAAGCGGGTCACCAGCTGGAGGTGGAAGCTCTGAAGAGGCAGGTACAGGAGCTCTGGAGCCGTCTGGAGAGCCATCAGGCTGCTGGGATGCTGCGACTCAACGGAGACATGGGAGATGAAGTGGTGAGCAGTGCACACTCACGTTTTGTTCTTTTCACATGGTTTGGGTTTGTATTTTTCAGCCATGTTTGATGATACATCTTTTTTCCCCATCTCTTTGTCAGACCTCAATCGCAGACTCCGACTTCAACCTGGAGCCCAACTGTCTGTCCCGCTGCAGCACTGAACTCTTTTCTGAGGCCAGCTGGGAGCAGGTGGACAAGCAGGACACTGAGGTACACAATTAAACTAGGTTGACTGTGTTTATTTTAAAGGTAGGGTAGGCAATTTCGGAGAGGCTAGCAATAGCAAGCTAGCTTTGAAAGATCTCACCCTCTCTTCAGTACGCTCCCTAAAGCCACGCCTCCTCCAAAACACATGAACGAGCACGGCCAGAGCAGAGTCTACAAAGCGTCACGCGTTAAACTACCTCATGTCTCAAAGCACATGACATTTCAATTATAATGAACGTAAACAACTTGCAGAGCTCTGACTTGTACCACCTGACTGCTGCAGATTAATTTTGGCATTGATGTTGCTATAGAAATGCATAAATCTGAATTCGAGGATGTAAACAGCTTCAAGTAGAATGTCACGGGTTGTCATCTCGCAATTATGGTTACCACATGGCATGAAAGCAGCATAAGCTCGTTGTTTTGGTTCAGATGGAACAGTAAAAGCTGCTGTTTGTTTGCGGTGCTCTGTGACTGTCTGTCTACAACTCTGCATAGCTGCGCTGATGACGTGTGATGTCTGCATGAGCAGGGTGGGCAGAAGTATGCAAATACATATGTTGACAGGCAGGTAGGGCTTCATATCATTGCATTTGGAAGAACATTTTTTTGTCCTGAGACTTCCACAGAAGATATATGTAGATGTTTTAATATTTAGACCTATCTATTATTGATTGCTATCAGGATGTGAAGAGAGTTTCAACCAGTATAACAAAAAGTGTTTATGAAAAATATTGCCTACCCTACCTTTAATCTTTGTTTTGTTTATATGACTGTTATTGTACTAGAAAGACTTTGGATTTGTTGCACCGGTGTATGGAGAAAGAATATAAGGTCGGTAAGTTTTTTTTAAATGTTTTTGAAAGTAGTCTCTTATGTTCACCAAGGCTTCATTTATATGATCAAAAATACAGTATATTAAAAAAAAAAAATTTGTGAAATATTATTGCAGTTTAAAATTATATTATTATATATTTTCAATATATGTAATTTATTTCTTTGATGCAAAGCTGAATTTTGAGCATCTCCAGCATTCAGTGATACATGATCCTTCATTCAGTATGCTGATTTGCTGCTCAAGAAACATTATCAATGTTGAAAGCAGTTGTGCTGCTTCAAATTGTTGTGGATTTTTTTCAGGATTCATTGATGAATAGAAAGTTCAAAAGAACAGCATTTAGTTGAATTAGAAATCTCTTGTAACATTATAAATGTCTTTATTGTCACTTTGATCAATTTAATGCATCCTTCCTGAATAAAAAAAGCTTACTGACTCCAAACTTTTCAACAGTAGTATACATGATTATTTGAGGGTATAGAATTTACGATAATAATATTTCTGCTGACTTTAAAGGGTTAGTTCACCCAAAAATGAAAATAATGTAATTTATTACTCACCCTCATGCTGTTCCACACCCGTAAGACCTTCGTTAATCTTCGGAACACAAATTAAGATGTTTTAGTTGAAATCCGATGGCTCCGTGAATCCTACATAGGGAGCAATGACATTTCCTCTCTCAAGATCCATAAAAGTACTAAAAACATATTTAAATCAGTTCATGTGAGTACAGTGGTTCAATATTAATATTATAAAGCGACGAGAATATTTTTGGTGCGCCAAAAAAAAACTAAATAACGACTTATAAAGTGATGGCCGATTTCAAAACAATGCTTCAGGAAGCATCGGATCACAATGAATCAGTGTATCGAATCTGCTGTTCGGAGCGGCAAAGTCACGTGATTTCAGCCGTGGGCAGTTTGACACGCGATCCGAATCATGATTCGATACACTGATTAATTTATGCTTCGAAGCTTCCTGAAGCAGTGTTTTAAAATCGGCCATCACTAAGTAAGTCGTTATTTTGTTTTTCTGGCGCACCAAAAATATTCTCGTCGCTTTATAATATTAATATTGAACCACTGTACTCACATGAACTGATTTAGATGTGTTTTTAGTACCCTTATGGATCTTGAGAGAGGAAATGTCATTACTCCCTATGCAGGCTTCACGGAGCCATCGGATTTCAACTAAAATATCTTAATTTGTGTTCTGAAGATTAACGAAGGTCTTACGGATGTGGAACGACATGAGGGTAAGTAATAAATGACAGAATTTTCATTTTTGGGTGAACCAACCCTTTAAGGAAATGACATTAAATTTGTCCCAATATACTTATTCAAACTTTGTTGCTCTTGTCAGTGATTCCTCATTGCATGTTAGTCTAAAGAAATAGTTGTTTGTTTTCTTAATATTCCATCAAAATATATCACATTACTTTACGTTTAATGCATTGTGAACACCATTTTATGTTATATCTTTATTAGGTCCTTTTATTTAGAGCCCAGTATTTGTTTCAGGTGACCCGGTGGTACCCGGACCATCTGGCTGCTCAGTGCTACGGCTGTGAGAGAGGATTCTGGCTGGCCACTAGAAAGCACCACTGCAGGTTAGACAACATCACATACTACCACACAAAAAACAGTCTTCTCTGTCTGTTACTTATTATTTTTTTCTGTCTCTCAACATGTACCTCTTTTAGGGTTAGATGCATTGACTCACTTTTCTTGATGTCTCTGGAAAACCTTATTTTTTCTCTCTAAAATGCCACTGGTCATCTAGTAAACAGAAATGTTTGCCGAAATGTTTCATGATTGATTCCGAACTCATTACAGCAGCATTTGTAAACACAGCAGATTAAACAAACTGCCCAACTGTGAGGACTAGTACAAACTGCCTGATGAGTAAACAGCAGTATGGTTGTGCAAATATTAAGCATAGTTTCAGCATAGTTTCAGTTTTAGCAGCAGAAATCTCTGTTGCAAAATACAGTGAGTGATTTGGATCCATCTAGGCAGCAACTTCCTGGAACACCAAATAGTGAAGTGCATGATAGATTGCAAAAGAGTCTGACATTAGTATGTTACAGATAAACTTAATAAACAAATATACATAATTAATGCACAGAAATATTAAGTGATTACCCAATTTAATTTGTTGGAACTCTACTACTATAAATGGAAGTATTTGCACGAGTTCTTTTCAGTAGTGCCTGAAATATTATTTTCAGTCTTTTATATTTCTTTCACCTCCATCTGTCATTTTGAATGATTTTTGCCACAATGCCTTCTGGGATTCTGTGAAAATGTCTTTAGAATTTGGCCTAAAAACAAAGCCTTTATGTCAGGCCAATGATGCCTTAAGATGCTTTCTAGTTAGAAATCTCACTAGGTTTTACACTACTAGGATTTGAAGTTGATTTTTCCTCCTGTACCACAGAGGCAAGGAGCGTTTGGAAGAGGTTTGGTGAGAATTGCCCTCTCTCTGTGTCGTTCTCAGGCACCTGTTAACCCTGCATCGCTTCAGAGTGACCTAACCTTCCTCTCTTCTCCTCCATCTCTTCATAGGGTTAAAGTGGGCTGTCTCTGTTATTGTTTAGGGAGGATTGTACAGGGAAGAACTGTACCATAGTAATTTCACAGGACCCAGAGAGCCAGTCTTCTATTCATACACTAATGTTCAAAAGTTTGTGGTCAATAAGACTTTTTGTTTTTTTTACATTGATCAGAAGTGACAGTAAAGACATTTATAATATATATATATATATATATAAGATCGGAA
>RJVU01069905.1:3669695-3698430 GCA_003731715.1 Anabarilius grahami
TTTTTTTTTTTTTTTTTTTGGGCTTGATGGATGCGATCACTATTATATGGAAAAGAGTTAAATGAAAAAGTAAAACTACAACGGCAAGCGAGTGAGTAAATAATGACAATTTGAATTGTTTGCGGTGAACTATAACCTTGACATTGGGCTCGCCAGCTGATGCTATAATGACGTGAGACCTGGAAGCTCCTGAGGGTTTAGTGCCGTGATGATGGGCGTTAATTCCTAAAGCTGATGACATCTGCTCCTCTTTGTAGAAGTCAGTGCAGGAGTGTTTTCTGTGTCACCGGTGCGACAGCTTTTGCATTAACGCCAATCCATGAATGTGAATTTTTTTTTTTTGTTTCCCAGAAAGAGTAAATTCCATGGGTTTATATTTTGCACATTGGTAATCATCAGAAATACACTGTCGCAGATTTCTGTAAGAATTAAACAAAGTGGAATTCCAACTGAACTGACTCCTGGACTCATTTAACTGATCTGGCTGTATTTGTACTGCTTCATACTACTGCTCTGAGTGACAGGCAAATGCAGTGTAAACAAAGATCCCCAAACTTTTTTTTGTCAGCCGAACCCCTTTCACCTAAAATATTTACTTGGAAGTTTACTTGTAGTTTATATTTTAATAATGTAACAACACATTCACATCATGTTCAGTCTCTGACGTTAGTTAATGGTCACATGATAGACGTAAACAATTAAAATATTAAATCTTTTTAGTTTTTTTTATTTAAATGTTGTTTTAATTATATTTAGTTTTTGTTGTTGTTGTTTACAATTTATAATTTAATTATATTATCAATTTTAACTTTAAATTTGCTTTTCTTCAACCTTCTCACAAACACCCAGCTTGAGAAATCCTGATTTATGAAACAGTCAATAACATCATCACACATGTAAGACCTTACATAATGAACCGTTATACCTCAATGAGCCATTTCTATCTACATACACCGCGGGTTCCCTTCCATGCCAAGTCGCCATTTTGCGCCGGCATGTTTCTACAGTAACCCTAAACGGACAAACTCCTCTAAAGTGCGCATTTCGTCACTATGTTTGTTGGTGCTTTTAGAGACAGTTTGCATCGTCGCTATGTTGAATACGCACGAAAAAGTAGTAGTAGTCATCTAGTTTATTAGAAGAAGAGACCATTCTTTGTTAGAAGTAAGAACAAATCTCATTGCTTGACTGGCTACTCTCTTCTGTCTCAAACGACGACATCTTTGTCTTTGCGTAGTTTCTTTATGTGTTTCGAAAAGGAGGGGGCGAGCACGGCGCTGAGCCATTGGTTGCAATTCACAACCTCAACGCTAGATGCTGCTAAAAATTACACACTGCACCATTAACAGTGCATAGATAATGCATTTTAAGCATTATATTTATTTCGTACAGACCATTTATACATTATAAAAATGAATGCTTTTGTGTCTGACCCCTTAAACAGCCTCGATACGCAGTGTTTTGCAAATGGGGTTGTTCGTATAAAGAAGGTTGAGAAATGAGACCAATAATACAAAAGCGTTACGTAAAAAATTAAACATGGTGCATGGATGGGCCAGCAGTCAATAAGCATAGTAATTGCTCCAGATTGACATACTGTAGCATAACCTTGTTGTCTTAATTACGTGTTTTATATGAAATAGGCAACTGTTGTACTGGAGCACTGTATGTGTTATATTGCCCATTTCTAAATAAAATAGGCCTACTTTATATTTAACGCTTTGCTTGCTCAGAAATACCTGACAACAAGTAAAAGTGCAAACTTGTTGGCTATAGCCTTTGCATCAGAAATTGGCCATTATTTAATTTATTTATTCATTGTCTTTCATCTGCCAAACGTTTAGCATTTCCAAACCTTTTGGATGCTCTTACTTACCATTTGCTTCAGCTCCGCTGTCAAATCCCTCAATCCCAGCAGTTGGATCGGATGATGAATAGGTAATGAATGGAAAAGCCCGCGCTAGTGATCACGTGCTGTAGTTCTGACAGACCAAAAGAATGACTCAACGCCAGGAATACGGTGTATGGCTCACACTTTAATAGTGTTTAATATAGTGTAATTTCTTTATACAAAAAGAAAGTTCAAGGTAAGCAGCCTTGTTAGTTGAAAAACATCGATTATCAATATTAAGGTAGTACATGACGGGACGTCCCAAGTCAGAATTCTCATGCGTTTGATATGATCACTCAGGCGTTAGGTTACAATTACCCATGAACTCGAAAAGCCTCTAATTGAGCTGTTTCATATTCCACGAGGAACGACAGGTGGTCTTCTACAAACCCACCGGACATTACAAAGCTGAACAGGACGTCCGTTAACGCTAAAGCAGCAGAAATTTCCAGAAGAGCCCCGCGGATTTGCTGCCGTGTGCGAGTGTGTTGACGAAAAGCTTCGTTATTTCCAACAAAATACGATAAGTTCACTTGAACATCACAAGGACACTTGTAGCGAGAACATGACGTGTCTCTTTAAAAAGATTTACAAGCTCAAACTCTATTAGCATAAAAATATACAATGTGCAGTAGGTTCGATAATGTCAGTCAAATAGAGCTTAAAAAACTGGACAAACTGTAATTAAGAGCAGCCATATTGACTGTTTACCACATTAGCGTACAACATGGAAACAAAACCTTTTCTGTACTTTTCTGTAGGAAACCCATTTCAACTGTCTATACAAACAGTTTAATAGCATAAAAAATAGACTTCATAGCTTCATCAGTCAAGTTCCATTATAAAGATTGAAATAACCATATTTACAATGTTCTAGTGTGTGGTTAAAGGAATACTCCGGGATCAATATAAATCTACAGCATTTGGGGTCTGCTGTCGGTTACCACAGATTATATTTTCAATTTAACCAAAAATGGTGGTTACAGTAAGATACAATGAAAGTACTTTTGTAATGCGAGATAAAATTGATTCTTAAACTCGTCAGTGCAGTTATATATCCAATATATCTTCCATCATGATTATGCAAAGCCAGTAAATGTGTAACAAGGATACAAGAATGAGCCTGTTTACTTGAAAAAATAACCTAGAGCAGTTCCAACCACTAAATGGACAATTCAAGTTTTTTTTTTTTACTGTTTTATTACAAGTTTTCTGAAATGTCGTGTTTATATATGGATCAATGATGTGACGGGTCCTTTTTTTTTTGTCAAAAAACAAAATTATGACATCCAAAGTAAGTTGGTACAACTAAATCTCTTTTAATGAATCCAAAAGGTTTTAATTATATTTTGCTATATATAAAGGTATTTTAAAGATTTTGAAGTGTCAAAAGGTCATTTGGTTTAACCGTCCAAAGTCCAATACAGCCATTTCATTTGTGATTAAAATATCTTAAAATGTAATAAATATATATATTTTGTTCTGGCATGATTTTATAACATCAAATATCAACATAGTGCAAAATGGTATTAAAATTATGTGTAGAAGTCGTTGCTTTATTATGAGAAAGAATGTTCGGAAAAATGAATTTCATTGATGTCATTCGGAGTAACCAATATAAAGAGAACATTTTGGATCAAGTCATGCGGTCAATATCATGTGACAGGATGTGACATCATTCAGACACCTGCAAAGGACCACATGATCGTGAAGCAAAGTAACTAACTCTCTCTTAACTATTTGAAAAATTCATATTTTCACTTGCTCATACGCATGTCCCGAAACATCAGGTCATTCGGTACAACCGCTATAAAACATGGAAAATGTTGTAATATTTAAAAAACTTGTATTAAATATAAAATGTTTGATTGTCCTTTTGTTGGCTAGCTAGATATCAGCCTGTTAGCATTGTTTGAAAATATCGTCATTCGGTATAACCAAAAGTGTCATTCTGTAAAACCGAAATTTTGGTTAAAACGAATGACTTTTTTGGTGACAAATTGTGTCTATCTTGTATAAAATGACAAAAGCAGTGTTAATTGATTATAAAAACCACATAATCTCATTAACACTTAATAAAACTTCAAAATTAATTATATCTCCATTATGTTTTTTTACACTTTTAAAAACCTTATTCGTCAATGACCCATATACAAAAGAGACATTATGTAATTAAATATAAACTAATTTGGATACATTTCCAGAACAGGCCAGATTTGAAATTCTCATTTCATTCTGTTGACATAATTAGAGTTAAATGTTTTGTTTGTTTGTTTGTTTTCATAGGGGGTTTTGGATATCTCTTTTACTAAATAAATCAGAAACTACTGTCAACAATATTTTCATCGTGTTTTTAGTAATAAAATGTTATATAAATACTATATGAACATTTTGCTTTCAGTAAATATGAATAAAACTGTAAAGTTAGTGTCTGTGAGTGCTGCTGAAATAGAGATTTCTGAAAAATCTCACCGCCTTTAGAGATGTGTGTTGTAAATGAAATCTACAGATGCAAATGGATAAAGTGTAATAAAGAGTTAAATGTGTATTTTGGATGTTTTCATCCCACTAGTCTCATAGAAGAAAAGTTATGGATGCAAAATAGTCCGAAATCTCAAAATTGACCAGTGCCTGTAGTGTCTTGCCTTACTGTAACCGCAATTTTTACTTTTAAAAAATAATGGACGAGCCAAAAATGACTTCCTTTGGCAATGGCCATCATGCCACAAAATGCTGTTGATAGAGTTATTTGTACTGAACCCGAGATATTCCTTCAAGGGTCTTTTGCCAAAAAACTGCAGTTCACAATGGACCTTCATGAATGGTTACAGCATGGACAGATTTTACAACATCAGCAGCACAATGTCCCAGACTCGAGTGAAATAACATGACTCTGTTCACGGTTACAGGCATGAGATGATATAGTTCAGAGTTTTACGAAGCGCCTGTTAAAAGGGCGCGTCCATCCACGCAGGAAGTGGACGATGGCTCTTACGTCATCCCTCCGGGACGTTCTCAGACTGAAGACTGGTCCCAAACCTACACCACCACCAGGATAAAGAGGTCACTTCAACACTTCAACAGGCTGCCTGCCCTGTCTGACGCAGATCAGCTCAGAAACATCATTACTGCTGCAAAGGATGCTGATTTCTTTTCCCAGAGACTTTTTTTAATGGCTGGGCATTAACTGTGCATCCTGTTTGAGGCCATAACTAGAAGGAATTTAACTAAGCAGCGGATGTTCATGTATTTGTGCATGCATGAACATCGTCAAACCTGATGTTTGTATCCCTAGAAGGATACACAGTTTACGTGGCAGTGTCTCATGCGTACCTTGTTGACGGGTGTCAGCTGGGTGCGTACAGAGCTAGAGTGAAGGCGCGAGCGCTCCCGGTCTCTCTCGCTGCCGCTGCTCTCGAAGCGCCCGGGCGACCTCTCCCTGCGGCTGTCTAGCACAGCGCGACCGGGGGATTTCTCGCGCTCCAGAGGCCGGGCCGGAGATTTGTCCCTCCGGAACTCTGTGCGGCCCTCGCGGTAGCGGTGAGGGGTGCTGGGCTCGCGGTGCAGCGGCCCCTCCTGGGCCCCGGGACCCGAGGCCAGGCGCTTGGAGATGTGCTCGTTGTACGTGGGTGGCCCACGCTTGTTTGGGCTGCTGTGGAGGTCAGATTGATGACTGATTTGGGTAAATGCATGTGCACGAAAAGTATCCAAGCAGTAAGCAACTCGACGTGTGATGTGATTTTACCACAGGTTCTCAGCGAGAAGCCATTGAACCGTGGTAAGATCACTGTAATGCATAAGCTCATATATTTGATTGCTTTTAAACAATGAAAGGAGCAGCATATATGAGCATATATAATATGATAACAGACATCAATTTTTGCTGGGATTAGGAATGGAATGATAGCGACTTTTTGCATGCAACCGTTTCAGAGTCAACTTGTTACTTTTAAATGCTGGTAACCAGCTAATAACATTATTATTATGTTGTTCCCATCATTTGTAATTTTTTTAACAGAATTACATCACTTCCTATTGGCTGAATCCTTTCATTGCTTGTGTGCTTTTACAGCAGGAAGGAGTTCACCTGTCCAGTACCTGTGTTGTAATTGTTACCTAAAAATATTAAAAATTGATATTGTTAAATGAAATAAGAAGGAAGTAAAATAAAATACAAATATTAGATGAAAAACTTAGAAATGTTGCCCTGGCAAGTATTACAATGACTAAAAGTAAAGCTGAAAAAATAACTAGTAAAGGAAAGACATAAGCACATATCAAAATGACTAAAACTAAAATAACAAAGAAAATATTAATAAACACTATAATATCACAGAAATAAAATGAAAATAACACTGTCCAGACTGTGGTGATGGTGTCTTTAGATCTACCAAAAAGTTCTCTTGTAATTTTGCCAGAAGTACATAAATACCCAAATAGTATGTTTAGGTTACAACATTATTTGTCATTGTATTTTTTACGTTTCCAGCTCTGTTTTCTGCTCAGAATGAACCAAATGGAAAAACATTGGGTCTCATTCACTAATAATTCTGCACATTATTCGCATTTATACACACATTTGAACTTCTCACGAAAACGTTCTACCTGATTCACAATGAATTTGTTAACCTCGTTCGAATGTTGATGAATTTGGAGTATTCTAAAAGAGCGACCGCGTGCCCAAGGTAAGTAACTTGCATAAAACCCATCCAAACCATCTCCACATATGGGCTTTCCGCACACCTTTTTCTTTCGTCACTCTGAGCAGACATGATGTTCACTACGCCTGAGAGCTCACGCAGCAAGATCCTCGAGCAATGCCAAGTGTGCCATCCTCAAAACAAGTTCAAACTCAATAAACACCTTTAATACAGTCATTACAGATTAGACAGCTGTACATACACATATCTGCACCTTTATGCAGCGGTAACCAGCAGCTTGAGCCATAACCCACATATACATGCACACATACATATGACATGAAATATATTTAAGATCTATATTTATTTAAAATTTCATCTTAACATGTTTATAAGACCACCAAAAGTATGTGATTTTTGCATACGAGTGGTTTCAGTTCCTACATTTTTTGTAAATTTAGAATATGTATGCAGATTTCACGCACAAATTTGTGCGTACGTATGCTTAGTGAATGAGACCCATTTCTAATCCATGATTACTGTATTTATAATAATCATAATCTATAATTATTCCATCAAATAATGAAGTTAATTAGCTGAACTGTCAGCTATTTGCAGTTGACAAGCAACGTATTAACTTAATGCATTAATACACAATGTGCAGTAACAGGTTAAATCAGCAAATTTACAACATCTAATTTTCAAACTCATTTAGTCAAATTTTAAAGCGGGACAATGAGTTTAATATGCTGTCATAAATAACCCGCACCTCCTGCTCGAACCGGTCCTCTGCAGTTCCCCAGACTCCCTCACCAGACTGCCCTTACAGCAAATGACCCGCAGTTTGTTCTGGTAAGATGAGGCCAGATAGATGGCACCAGACGATATGGCCGGACCCAGGTAACGTGGGTTAGGAATGTCCAGGTGAACGAAACTGGGAGGCCTGTTTTATATGGAAATTTAGAGTCATTCTCAAGTCCTCATGTTATTTTTAATGTCTTACATGCATGCATGTTGCTGTCATCCTACCCAAGTGCCGCATGTCCCTGAATCTCAATAACATCCAGTGAATTGAAGTTGGTCACAAACAGATATGGCTCTCTGAAAGCTGGGAACAGACAGATGCTTCAGTTAGTGATCCTGAAGATTAGAGATGCACCGATCATCTGGACATAAATTGGTTTTCGTTTTCTTTTGGCCAATCTCTATCTTGAACTTGCGCATATACGTATGAATGTATCTCTAAAGGGAACCAACTGTCTTCAGAAAAGATTCGAAGGCATTATCTTTTCCTCTTACCTCTGTACTATAATGCCTGTTTATAAGCACAACGCTGCTTTGTCAATCAAAGAAACAGCTGCTGTTCCATAAGCGCCACCTACTGTCAGAGAGTGAATTTGCATTTTCATTCAGTCTGCTGTTTTTGTTTTGTGCAGGTGTTTTATATACAGGTCCTTCTCAAAAAATTAGCATATTGTGATAAAGTTCATTATTTTCCATAATGTAATGATAAAAATTAAACTTTCATATATTTTAGATTCATTGCACACCAACTGAAATATTTCAGGTCTTTTATTGTTTTAATACTGATGATTTTGGCATACAGCTCATGAAAACCCAAAATTCCTATCTCAAAAAATTAGCATATTTCATCCGACCAATAAAAGAAAAGTGTTTTTAATACAAAAAAAGTCAACCTTCAAATAATTATGTTCAGTTATGCACTCAATACTTGGTCGGGAATCCTTTTGCAGAAATGACTGCTTCAATGCGGCGTGGCATGGAGGCAATCAGCCTGTGGCACTGCTGAGGTGTTATGGAGGCCCAGGATGCTTCGATAGCGGCCTTAAGCTCATCCAGAGTGTTGGGTCTTGCGTCTCTCAACTTTCTCTTCACAATATCCCACAGATTCTCTATGGGGTTCAGGTCAGGAGAGTTGGCAGGCCAATTGAGCACAGTAATACCATGGTCAGTAAACCATTTACCAGTGGTTTTGGCACTGTGAGCAGGTGCCAGGTCGTGCTGAAAAACGAAATCTTCATCTCCATAAAGCTTTTCAGCAGATGGAAGCATGAAGTGCTCCAAAATCTCCTGATAGCTAGCTGCATTGACCCTGCCCTTGATAAAACACAGTGGACCAACACCAGCAGCTGACATGGCACCCCAGACCATCACTGACTGTGGGAACTTGACACTGGACTTCAGGCATTTTGGCATTTCCTTCTCCCCAGTCTTCCTCCAGACTCTGGCACCTTGATTTCCGAATGACTTTGGACCACTGAGCAACAGTCCAGTGCTGCTTCTCTGTAGCCCAGGTCAGGCGCTTCTGCCGCTGTTTCTGGTTCAAAAGTGGCTTGACCTGGGGAATGCGGCACCTGTAGCCCATTTCCTGCACACGCCTGTGCACGGTGGCTCTGGATGTTTCTACTCCAGACTCAGTCCACTGCTTCCGCAGGTCCCCCAAGGTCTGGAATCGGTCCTTCTCCACAATCTTCCTCAGGGTCCGGTCACCTCTTCTCGTTGTGCAGCGTTTTTTGCCACACTTTTTCCTTCCCACAGACTTCCCACTGAGGTGCCTTGATACAGCACTCTGGGAACAGCCTATTCGTTCAGAAATTTCTTTCTGTGTCTTACCCTCTCGCTTGAGGGTGTCAATGATGGCCTTCTGGACAGCAGTCAGGTCGGCAGTCTTACCCATGATTGCGGTTTTGAGTAATGAACCAGGCTGGGAGTTTTTAAAAGCCTCAGGAATCTTTTGCAGGTGTTTAGAGTTAATTAGTTGATTCAGATGATTAGGTTAATAGCTCGTTTAGAGAACCTTTTCATGATATGCTAATTTTTTGAGATAGGAATTTTGGGTTTTCATGAGCTGTATGCCAAAATCATCAGTATTAAAACAATAAAAGACCTGAAATATTTCAGTTGGTGTGCAATAAATCTAAAATATAAAGTTTAATTTTTATCATTACATTATGGAAAATAATGAACTTTATCACATTATGCTAATTTTTTGAGAAGGACCTGTATATATTACAGATATTTTTGTTTAAAGCCAGTTTGGCCTGTTGTAGACCAAATAAACAAATACATTTGTTTAAACAAAGAAAAAAAAAATCGGCAACCGGTATTAGGAAGGGCCAATTTGCTTTTAAAAAAAAGTGAAAAGTGAAAAATCATGATCGGTGCATCCCTACCGAAGATGATCAAAACTACATCTTGTTCATTTGGGTTTGTCATAAAAAAAAGAAGACTGGCTACCGAATGTCAGGGGAAGTCGACTCCACTTGAGATCATCAGGGCGACTTCTTCGACCATAAGCATCCACGAACACACCGATCTCTGTTATCAGAAATTGAATAGAAAATAGTGTCGAAAATCAATGATTGCATTTTTCATATAGAAACTGTGACTAAATGCTGTAGCTTTTGTATACTGCCCAGTGCCCACCATGGCTTGACATTAACACCCACCAACCATTTCAGCAGTGGCGTGTAACACAGTCACTCCTACAGTATTAGCCACTTTGGCAGATTGAATTTTATATATAATCTATTCAGCTGCGAGAAAGCATATCGCCATATTTGACATATCTATGTCAAAATTGTGGCCAGTGAAAATGCTGAGTGGCTAGTATCTTTGGAAAACCACTAACCACAGTGGCTGGTGAGCAAAAGTGTTAATGTCAAGCCCTGCTGCCCACTATTTTTAAAATATGGATGTAGTATGGAGTTTGCAGCATTAAAAATTGAAAAAATGTTTCATAATGTAGCATGTTGCACAAATGTAATGTTTAATTCAGCAGCTGGCAGCATCCAATTATAAATATGATTGGAGAAAAATGCAAAGTAACATTTATTTCAGTTATAAATAAGGTTTTATGACTGAAATAAATAGTTATTTTGTATTTTTAATCAGTTTGTTTTTGTCTTTTGGCAAATCAAACAAAAAGGTTGATTTCATTTCATTCATCGCATTGACAATGGAAAGTTAAGTCAAGCATTGCACTGATAGAAAATTGAGTATTCATTGAAATAGTAGCAATAGTATACATACTGCATACTACGTTCTTGTATAGAACATTGGTATATACCATTCTGTATGCAATGTGTTTTTTTAAAGGAATAGTTCATACAAAAATTACAGGAAAAAACAGGTGAGTAATTAATGATTTTGTGTCAACTATTGCTTTAATATTCTTATGCAATAGGATCTGGCTGTAGTTTAGAAGGTGCGATGGGTGTCTGACCATGGAAGCAGAGCAGATATTCTTCCTTCTGCGGAGTGCTGGACACCTGGACGATGGAGATGGGGAAACTGTGGGAGGATCCAGTGAACACAGCCGACGCCAGCGACACGTCATTCTTGTCCAGGAACTCTGCCAAAAACAGCCCATCATGCAAAACGCTGTTTACATAATGCACAATTACAAATTATAAGTGCCTGATCATGTTCTCACAAATGGCCCGCCAGACGGTCCAACCAGATATCTGCACTGGAATATGCAAATGTGGAGAAAATGACTGCAATGACTAGCTGAATCCTTTTCAATAACAGATCCATCACATCTACATGCCAGATGATACAGGAGATATAAGATGTCAGTAGATTGTGGACTGACCCTCATCTATCTGCGTTCACAGGACACCATTGAAATACGTACCATCCAGAACACACTGCTTCATCTCAATCTCGTAGAATTTATTGGTACCAATGATGATGCTATAGCTGGTGAAGTGGATACAGCTGCACGGCTCAAGCGTTTCAATCTCCTGAGAGATAAAGAGACGGATCATTAGGGGTGTGAGCGTCTCTGGAGGAGTTAGAAAGCAAAGCACATCAAACACAGCTGTTTGCGAAGGAATTGCTAAATTTTATGTGACAAAGACATGAGTTCTTTTGCTCCAAGACGCAGAACCTCAAACGTTACTTGCCTTCCGTATACAGAACTTGTTCAGATTGTCGTTGTAACGTAGAATTGTGACTTTATTGGGCATTGCGGCACAAATGCATGGACCATTTTCTATCTAAAGCAAGAGTAGACACAAAATACTGTGTAAGGTACAAATTTGTTGGGTTACATGTCACAACAAGGGCATGATGCAACACAGTGCACTAAAAATACACTGAGTGGAAGTTGCAATGCAGTGAAACTCACAACCTTACCCTGCCTGTGGCAAACAGATGACAGCCCTTGACGGTCTCAAAGATATATGGCACAATCTCTGGCAGTGTGGGGAGGTGAGACTGGGACAAAGACTGTTTCACCTTCTTAATCTCCACCAGACACAGTGCCCGCTCATCCCCTACAACACATCATCATAATTGACTTATTTCAAATGCATTCCTTGCAAAACACAACTGCAATAATACCATAGCATTTATGCCTTGATATATACCTAATGATTAGCATATTAATGTACCAATTTATTCTAAGATTTTTAAGGGAATGCATGAACTGATAAAAATGTTTACCTTAAATGCTCAAGTTGCTTTGGATAAAAGTGTCTGCCAAACAATATGCATTAAAAAAAGAATAAACCTTGCATTTTTTTAATGCATTTGCCAGACACTTTTATCTAAAACAACTTAAAGGATTAGTCCACTTTTAAATAAACTTTTCCTGATAATTTACTCACCCCCATGTCATCCAAGATGTCCATGTCTTTCTTTCTTCAGTCGAAAAGAAATTAAAGTTTTTGATGAAAACATTCCAGGATTATTCTCCTTATACTGGACTTCACTGGGCACCAAACAGTTGAAGGTCATAATTAGTTTCACTGCAGCTTCAAATTGTTCAACACGATCCCAGACGAGAAATAAGGGTCTTATCTAGTGAAACTTATCAAGTTTTAACCTTAAATGCTCATCTTGAACTAGCTCTCTTCTTCTTCTCTATTAGAATTCCGTCAGTGTAGACACTGCTAAGTGTATTACTGCCCTCCACAGGTCAAAGTTTGAACTAATTGTTATATACTATTGAACTAACATATTGCATATAAAAATTAGTTCAAACTTTGGCCTGTGGAGGGCAGGATTACGCTTAGCAGTGTCTACACTGCTGGAATTCTAATAGAGGAGAAGAAGAAGAGAGCTAGTTCAAGATGAGCATTTCTGGTTAAAACTTATATAATTTTAAATTTTTTCCAGAAAATGAGCAATGGTTTCACTAGATAAGACCCTTATTTCTCATCTGGGATCGTGTTGAACAATTTGAAGCTGCAGTGAAACTAATTTTGACCTTCAACTGTTTGGTGCCCATTCAAGTCTACTATAAGGAGAAAAATCCTGGAATGTTTTCATCAAAAACCTTCATTTCTTTTCGACTGAAGAAAGAAAGACATGGACATCTTGGATGACATGGGGGTGAGTGAATTATCAGGAAAAGTTTATTTAAAAGTGGACTAATCCTTTAAATTGCATTCTAGGTATAAATTTTATTAGTTAATGCATTCCCTTGGAATCGAACCCATGACCTTGGTGTTGCAAGCACCATACTCTACTGTTTGAGCTTCAGGAATAAAATGGTATTATAAACCATGGTTCAGTACATAGGACAAAAATGCATGATATTATCATGTCTAAAAAAAATTGTAATACCATGGTACTTTTGTTAGTGTTGCAAGGGCTTAGTCAAAATCCTTTAGTTTTGATTTCTGAAACCTGCAGTAAAGGTCATGATCTCTGCTCACCCACGATCATCAGCAGCTTGTCGTGCTCCTTGATGATGTGGATCTGAAACACGGATCCCAGACCCGGGATGTGAGTGAGAGAGTTTTTAATCACATTCAGGGCATACAGACCCTCCTCAGAGCCCACCAACACAATCTGATGACCAAAACAAGATAACCCAATGACTGTGTATCAGACTTCAACAAATTGATCAAAGACTGAAAAAAGAAATAAACCTTGACAATTCAAACCGATTGACAGTGAAATTAGCGGATACCTGATCAGTCAGCGGGAGGGTGCAGTTGATATCCAGACGGTCGTCTCCTTCTAGCTTGAGTAAAGAGTTACCCAACAATTTCTGTACAAACCCAAAAACACCATCATGAGTATGTGAAAATGTTTAAAGTTTTTATCCAATGCGACTCGTAGTGCATTCAAGATATACTGTACACTTCATCAGTATGTTCCTTTACGTCCAGCTGTACAGAGACAGATCTAGGTTTCTCACCCTGTATCGTCACACAGACACTTTAAATGTCAATATGAGTGGTGTTTCTGGTTCCTTTCACTCACAGCGTCTGCTTCGGCTTTCTCTCTCGCTCCACGACTGCTGGCCACGATGGCTTCCAGCACGGCCACCCAACGCTGTTTCTCAGAGAATCCTGAAGTCATGAGGTACAGAGTCTGACCGGGCCAGCACGTCGACTGCGGAGATGACTCCAGCTTCAGCACATATGGCACATCTGAGCACATACCAGTAAGCAAGTTAGAGGACTTCCAGACATTGGCTACTTTCTGAATCCACATCCAGCAGACCAAAAAAATAGGTACATGCAATTGGTGTAGAATTCACCCAAACAATGTTCACTCAGAAATTGCTAGTAAATTTCACAAATAATTACAAAGAAATGGAAATACATTGAAATAAACATGATTTTTTTTTTAAGTAAAAAGACTGAAATAGTATTTCTTGTCAAATACAAGAAAAATGTTTGTTTTTTTTACAGTGTAATTATATGATGTGTAATTCCAAAGAAAGTCTGTCACCTGTCTTGGCAGTGTTGGGCAGCTCAGAGGCACCGACAGCAGAATGAACAGTCACGTCTCCATCAGAGAGACACAACTCAAACTCATCCAGTGGCTTCACTGACTCTGAGAGGACAGATTATATCATTCACATCAAGGCACATCATTCCATACCTCTTTAACCCATTCCCTGCTGGAAAATAGATAAAACTAACTTGATCAAGGTGGTAACTTGTTTAACATGGTTCCTAGCTGGTCATTTATAGTCATTCCCAGCTAAAAATGGTTATCATCAAATTCAGGTTTCTGATGGTCAGGCTGGTTTGGATTGATGGTTTAGAGGGGTTTTGTCAGCTTCTCAGCCATTAGTAAGAAAATAAATACTATGGAAGTCAGTGGCTACTGTCAACTGTCTGGTTACCAACATTCTTCAAAATATATTTTGTGTTCAACAGAAGAAAAAAACTCATACAGGGTTTGGAACAACATAAGGGTGAGTAAATGATGACAGAATTTGCATTTTGGGGTGAACTAACCCTTTAAAGCTGGTTTTCGATGTCTAGATGGTTAATCATTATGGACTACCAGCTTGATTTGCTAGACCAGCTTGGTCAAGATGCTTAAAGCTGGTGTGATTCAAGATTTTCCAGCAGGGATGAAGTGTTGTTCTGTTATAATATGCAGTGTGCAAACAGAAGCGATGCACATTGGGAAAAGCAAAAACATTCACAGACCGTCTCTTGGTTCTGTCTCGTACGTGATCACTTTATATCCATCCAACAACACGTACTTCCTCTCCCAGCCCTGACCACGCTTCCCATTTCTGCAGGAAAACAATCACAATTCCAGGCACAATTAGTTTTCACATTTTCCTCCCTTTTGGGTATTTGCAGCATGGCACAAGGCTCACCTGGGCTGCTTCAGCCATCCTTCCAGCCTCATGTGTCCACCAACGTCTTTCAGGCCGGAGGTGCTTCCCTTTTCCCGACACAACGCCTCGGACAGATGCAGTGCGTACTCTGTGGGCACGCCGCAGGTGGCTGGAAGGTACGGGGAGCATTTTGGATGGCACAAAGCATGACATTCTAAAGCAGGAGAAAGAAGAAAGAGGATCAGCCTCTTCAGCTTTAGCCCAGGTTGACCTGATGGATTCAGCAATCTATTAACAAACAACAATAGACCCTTTTCACATTTCAGTGGTTCTCAGAAATGGAAGTCATCAAATTTGGGTAAACTTCTATAGTGGTGACAACAAATATAATTTTTGCATTCCCATTTGTTCCAATAGCAAGAGAAGAAATCCACAATAGCGTTTCTATAACTTTCCAAAAGAGGTAAAATATTGAGACATTATGTTCACTGTAAACCCGGATAAGTAGAATCTACTTAAAAAAACCGAGGTAACTCGTTGCCTTAAAATTTTTAAGTAATGAAGCATTAGTTGAATAAGTGAAGTGGACTACGTTCAATGTACTTAAGCCCATAATGGAATGGAATAGAAAATTTAAGTTGAATTTACTTTAAAAATTTGAGGAAACTGGTTGCCCTAAAAAAATTAAGTAATGTTAACTTAATAATTCGAGTTCATTTAACTTAAAATGTTTTGTAATATTAATTACTTTGTAGTTATTACACCTAGTATATTTAAGTTCAATGTTCAAGTTAACTTGCCACCAATCAAAATTCATCCATGCCTCCCATCATGCATTGCTGCATGAATAAATTATGAGCTGAATTGTCTTAGTAATTTTCTTTATTCTCACTATTTAAATTTTGCTGTTTTTCTGTGACTTTTTAGTAGCTTGTTTTCTAATGTTCAGAGTTGATCTGTTTATCAGAATATGTTGCTTGTCACCGTTGTTGAGATTCATACGCTGATTCTTGATGTCTGTGTGTGCCTAACATTTTTTTTTTTTGTGATGACAACTTTAATAAAAAAAAATAAAAAAAATTGTATTGTAAAAGTTGATCTTCCGCTGTAGAATCACAGTGCTGCTGTAATCAATAATGTAAATCTAACTCAGAGATTGGGCTCTAAATGAGTTCAGTGATTCAGATCAAATAATGATTATGTGAAAACATAATCAACACCACCTGATCATCTTTTAACTTTGCTTGTCTGGTTGGTTTTAATGCAGTTAAAACTGCCCAAACAAAATTTTATATTAAAAGTCAAGGGTCAAGAGCTCATCTAAAACAAACCCTGACCTCGATGATGGTAACTTAAAAATTGTGATTTTCTCCTTTAGTGAAAAACTATAAAAAGGTAAATGTTTGGAAAAAATGTCTGTAGAACAGCCAAAACAAATGTTCCAACTGCTCATCAACAGCTCCTTGAATTCACACACACCACGACAAAATGGCGTCATTACCTGCCGCAAACCAGTGTGTAGGAGGCGTGGTCAGGAGAAAAACTTCATAATTTAAGTGCATTTAACTTACATTTATTAACACATTCAAATACACCCACAAATTAGTAGAATATACTTATATTTTATAAGTAATGCAACCAAACTTAAATATTTTAAGTATATTGTAATTATATTTTTAAGTAAATATAAAATCCGGGCTAAGAGTGTTGATCAGAAGAGAGTCAAATTTGCCATCACTCTTATTTACACTCACATTAATTTAATGCCAAGGCAAATATATCACAAAGTAGTGTCATAAATGTACTTTTTTTATTAATGGAAATATAAAAGCTAGATTTATTATGCTATGTTAATTTAAACCTGATTGGGTCAAACAACAATGCTTGTGGAGGAAAAGGTGGTATCATATACAAAACATCTATTTACTAAACAAATTAAGCCAACTAATATGATTCATACTCTTTTGCACTGCAAAAAGTGGTAACCTGCAATTGTTGCTTTACAGAGCAATTTATACCTGATTAACAAATACAATGTGTTTTGTTGTCATAAATGAATGTATTTAGGTTGATTCAGTGATGTTAAATACAATTTTTGACATGGAAAAAAAAGTTAATTTAGATGTTACCATTTTAGGCAATGAAATTCATTGAAAATATAGGTATCTGTATCAGCAAGTACCAAACAAAAGTAAGTAATAGTATATGTTTATTTGGAAAGGGTTTAGGTATGATCCATACCGATGCAGGTCGCGGCCTGCCGTCCAAAATGGACTGTGTCCAGACACACGGTGCAGCGGGCCGCCCTCATGTTGAGCCCCTGCGTGAATCGGTGAGGAGTGTTGTGATGGATCCTGTCCTTCACACGTCTGGTGTACTCTACAGGATCAAACAGACGCTCTTAAAAACAGTCTTATGCCCATCCATATAACTTATGCAAACAGCCCAAAGCAAGCTGAAAATGTCCTCTCCTGAGAACATTTCTCCACCAGAGGGTGAAACCAGCTCTGAGAACACTGTACTGTCCAAGCTGTCATTAGCAGCTTGGGTACGAGCATGCAAGGATTTCGGAGTTCTCGCATTCCGCATGGCATACAGCAGGAGTATGGCCATAAATACGAGCGTATCTACGAGATAAGCTCAGTGTCCTGACTGATCTGTGTGCAGGAGCTTCGGAAATCCAGAATCAGTCCATGATGTCCTGAGTGGAAGTCTGCAGCCATCAAACCATGATGACCGGATACAACACATGTTTATTCAAAATATTGAGTGTAGGATGTCCATAAGACTTCAACTGAAGCGCTAAAATGACATGTTTGGATTTGGCCAGAGAGCTTATCTCTGCAGGTATAAAAAGATCATATCAAGAAAGAATAGATAATGGAGAGACGCCTGGTTCATTCTCAGGAAACAGTGCCATTTGTGCCCCAGTGACTGAAGACAGTCACATTATTTAATATATTTAACTATGTTTAGTGTATTTGAAAAAAAACTAATGTTTTATATATCAGACAACTTGGATGTCCTTACATGACTGCATTATATATATATATATATATATATATATATATATANTTAAGGCAGTTCTGAAGGAGAAAGGGGGTCAAACACAGTATTAGTATGGTGTTCCTAATAATCCTTTAGGTGAGTGTATATATATATATACACACACAAAATAATGTTTTTTTCTAAAATGCTTAACGCATTTTATGCATAAAAATGGAGTTTGTCTGTCCCTCACTTTCGTTTAAACTCCTTTATGCTGAGGCATTTCCCCATTTAATGATTTGATGACAAAATAATAATTTGATCTTTCTGACACTGAGGAAATTACATCAAATTCTTTCTGACCACATAGCTCAAACAAAATGTATTATCCGTACTTCATGATGTTTTTACTTATATCAGCCTTATCTTGAAAGCTGAGCACTAACCTTTGGAAATGAAGGTATAAATAATGAAATTAATAAAAAAATCCTTATATCTCAGGCACAAAAATGGCACGGTTTCTTGAGAGTGGGCCGCCTAAGAAAGAACTTACTTTCAGAAGTGACTCTCCTTATTTCTGTGGAATGACAACAAAGAGGACAGTGAGTGTGGACAGACATGAGCAAAAACATTTGCTGCAAATACGTACGGTCTGGAGTCTGCAGTCCTTCAGAAGAGACAGTCTCCTCATCTTATATTGAAACAGTAATAAGCATCAAATCAGCATTTCCCTACAAGCTTCTGATTTAAAGTGCACCTAATATGCTTTTTTGGGATATTACCTTTCATGTAGTGTGTAATTTAGCTGTTTGTAAATGTACAAAAAGTGCACAACAAATAAAGTTATTGTCTCCCAAAAGAAAGAACCGATTCTAAAATTCTTCGCCTGAAACGAGTCGTCTGCAATTCCAGTCTTACTTCCTGCACCAACCTACATAGGTTTGTAACAAATTTGCATAATGCCAGTCTACGGTCTTCATTGGCTGCCCGTAAACAATGTTTACTTTGCCCCGCCCTCAAACACTAGTTATATCTGAGACTGGAAGAGTTTGGTTCGAGTTGTTCATGTCAAGAAGACACTGTTTTCTGCTGCCAAAGCAAATCCACTTTGAATGCACTTCCAAAGAAATTTCCTCAAATTGATACGTTAAAACCGACGCCATTGTTACTGTTCGTATCACTGTGTACCAAGGAGTGAGGATGCCTCCGGAGCTGAAATTCAGATATGCTAATAGGCGATTGTTTTCAGACATGTGAGCGGTCGACCAATCAAAACAGACTGGGGCATCTGACCAATCAGAGCAGAGAGAGACTGAATTCCTTTATCGAACTGTTTCAGACACTATGAGAAAAGAGCTTATGCTGCAATGTACATTATGAGAAAATTTAAGTGTTTTTGACCTCGGATGCATGTAAACCTATTGTAGGAGACCTTCAAAACAAAATTAGGAACCTTTAAAATAACATAATAGGGGCACTTTAATTTCCCTGTTTTCTTAGCATGGGATGAAATGGCAAGAAGGACCAAGAGAACACAATTGTTGTTTTGTTTATGTTTTGAATATTAAAAAGGCTGCAAAAGTTCCCTGTCTCCGTTCTAACCTTCAGGATTGGCAGCGTCCTTCCTGCGGGCAGAGCTGGACGACATCAGGCCGCTGCTGGGCTGGTGCTCAGGGGACTTGTTGGATTTGGTGGACATCATGAGCTGCTGGCGAGCCAAACCGGGGGTGGCTGGAGTACCGCTGTGCTCCAGAGCTTTATTAAACTGAACTGATGAGGGAAGAGAATACAGTGAGACGACCATACCAGACAAGAAAACCATCATGTTTGAGAACATTGCACACAGTCTGTGGCAAGTTTGCTTACTGTTTCACTAATAGAATTTCACTAATTCTTTATATTACTCTGCCTTTCAAAAGTTTGAGGTTGGTAAGATTAATGTTTTTTGATTATGTCTCGTCTGCTCACCAAGGCTGCATTTATTTGATCAAAAATTTAGTAAACAGTTATATTGTAAAATATTATTAAAATTTAAAATAACTGTTTTCAATATGAATATATTTTAAAATGTAATTTATTCCTTTGATCAAAGCTGATCAATTACTCATTACTCCAGTCTTCAGTGTCACATGATCCTTCAGAAATCATTCTAATTGCTGCTCAAGAAGCTTTTTGTATTATTATTATCAATGTTGAAAACAGTTGTTCTGCTTCATATTTTTTCAGGACTCTTTTATGAACAGACTTTTCAATTTATTTGAAATAGAAATCTTTTGTAATATATTTATAAATGTCTTTACTGTCACTTTTGATCAATTTAATGCATCCTTGCTGAATAAAAGTATTAATATTAAAAATAATAATATTATTAAAAATATTACTGACCCAGTCTTTTGAACAGTAGTGTATATTGTATTAATTGTAGTTATAATTATAGTCTGTTTTATTATTCTCTCTTGTCATAATTTAAGCAGAGACTTTTGAACTCTATAAACAATATGTGTAAAATATGTAATTTCAAATCATTTCAAACCTATATGACTTTCTTTCTTCTGAGGAACACAAAAGGAGATTTGTATGATATTTTCATTATGTTAAAATGAAAACAAGCAAGCAGTTTCCAAATTTAACAAGAGGGAAGATGAGTAAATGTTTGGAATGGCGTCACACCCTCTCTGAGCTCCAGGCGTGTTTTCTGCAGTGCTTCTTCAAGCTCTGAGCAGCGGGCACGTTCTTTCTCCAGCGCTGACTTCAGGTCGCTGTACTGCAGGGGAACAGGGGTCACGGCGGGCACAGCGGGCACCTGCGTCTGCCCCTGAGCTGCCAGTGCCGCCAGCAGATCCTCTCGACGGCGGCCGCCAAAAAGCCCCTGCACCCAAAACACGAGACGAAGTGAATCGCCCAGGCTCATGTGCCCAGCTACAGGAGTTCAGTATGCTAGGACTCTATCCTGCTATTCGATCCCTATATATCCAGTCAAATTAGGTGTCCCTTTCTACAACTCACATATTTAGGGCGGCTGGATATATGGATACATATATAAATATATATATGATATTTCTGATTGGCTGACGCATTGCACGGTTAGTATGTGGTTATTTGCATATGTAGCTCCAGGGACACCTAATGCGCAGCTCAGCAAGCAGTTAGTCAGATTAGTTAATGAAGTGAATTTACAGCGGATGACTCTGACCTTTTTCTTCTTAGAGGGGTGCTCTACCTTGGCCTGCAGGAAGTCTATGAGCTTGGTTTGCTGGGTGATGGTCCCCTCCATCTTGACCTTCTCGTGAGAGTACGCCGCCTGCAGGGGGAGCCACACTGCTCTTAGAACACACCTTTGGGTATGTTTGGAAAGGAACACTAGCATTCTGCCTATTCGGCATACATAACTGTAAAATAAGGTATATAATTTTGCATTATTTAATCAATTTTTGTATTAAAGTGTCCTAACTATAAAATAAAATGATTTAAAATTAATTGTATAATAAAAATATTATAACAATACATTTTATTATCAATAATACAATTAATCATAATAATTAAATTACTACTATTATTATACATTTTGTCAGTTTAGATCAGTTTAGGATCACAGATGACACTATCCAGTATTCAAGGCTATGCCTGGAATTGAATACTAGCATACAAAAAAAAAAAAGTTCCAAAACGTGGTTTTCGCAATGATGTTACCACCGTTCACTAAACAGTTCTTAGTGTGAAGTACATTTTAATAATCTAAAGCAGTGGTTCTCAACTGGTTTGGCCATGTGATCCACATTTTCCCATGGTCAATGATCTATGGCCCAAATTTGAACAAAACATTTATTTCTCAGAAATAGTTGACACACACACACACACATACATACAAGTACTTAAAGGGTCATGAATTGAGAAATCAACTTTTTCCTTGAGCTTTTGATATATAAGAGGTCATCATACTATAAGAATATCCTGTAAGTTTCAGAACTGAAAACTTCCTTGTTAGTCCAATAAAAGCTTTTATTGATACCAGACCCAGCAAACAACTGGAATGTCCTGGAATGTGCCTATCATAGATAGGTGAAACGCAACCTCCGCAGAAGGAATCAACGCCTACTTCATCATTGAGAGAAAAGGAGACTAAAAATAACATTATCTTTCAAAGGATCCTAATGCTAGGAATATGGTTATTAATTTTCAACAATGTGAATGTCTCAGTTGAGCTTTATTTATTTGTATTCGGTACGTTTCACTGTGCATTCTTTGGTAAATCAATCGCATTTTGGCGCAGGCTTTGCAAACAGACCTGATATGTAATGATTCATGTACAGTCAGATGTTCTTTGTCTATGTGTCAGTAAATCAAACCAGTGACTAAACGGTCAACTTCACTTTGTTGCTCTTAGTAGGATGAAACTAATCTGTTATTTAAACGGGATTAAATTATATATAGAAAGCAATCAAAGAATGCTCCCTTTACAATCACTGGAGCTGTCAATCAAACAGCGCAAGACTCCCGTTTTATTTAACGAATCTCTTAGTTACATAGAGTTTGCACTGTTAGTTATGATGAAAGCATTCGTTAGTGTGCAGAAATTGAGTTGCAGTAGCGAGTAAAGGTTCTTCATGGAACCATGGATGCCAATAAAGAGCCTTTATTTTAAAGAGTGCATGTATGTGTGCACCTGTATGTTTTCCAGCTGGTACTCCAGGTCTGTTCGCTCAGTCTTCAGAAGGTCCGTCTGGTCCAGCGCATCCTGAAGTCCTTGTGTCAGTCTGAAGATGTGGCTCTTCTGCATGTCCAGCTGCTGCTGCAGTTTTGCTTGCTGAGAACAAAAAGTTACACATGGTTATGCTAAGGATGCACGATTACAAAGCTCTCAATACTTGATCATTTCAGCTCAAATCAATATTTCATCTTCATTCATTTATTAATTTGCTAAATGCGTGTTTTGAGTGCTAGTAAAGTGACGCACCTCGTCCATGAGCCTCTGTTTGAGTTCTCGTTCTGTCTCCAGCTTCTGCTGCAGGCTGCGCGCATTCATCTCCAGCATGGCGTGTTTTTTCTCCAGATCGCTCAGCTGATGAACACAGAGTAAGTATGCATGTATGTAGTCATTTAGCAGATGCTTTTATTCACAGTGACACACACTTACAGTGTCAGAAAGACCTTCAGCCTTGAGTTTCTGGTCTTTCAGGGCCTGTTGCAGTACCAAGATTTCAGCTTTATGTTCTTTCACTGCCAGTTCGACTGCCTGACGAGACTCAGAATTGCGCTGCTCTGCACGGAGTCTGGAGAACGAGGGAGAAGGAGTTATCAAAAAGTAAAGTGTTCGAGCAGTACGTCTCTTACTTCAGTGTTTCTATTTCTATACTTAACGTTCATTATGTAACTCTTATATAACTATGGGCACTTCTGGCCCTGTGGACGTTTAGAAAATACACTATTTTAACAAACTTTTAACACACTAACTAGTTGTGTACACTGCCCAATAGTTATATAAATATGTCACAGCAGAATTCTGTCATTTCTCTGAACCAACAATTACATCTCAAGGGATTTATTGTGTTTAATAACAACCTGCAATTCAACACTTTACAATAAGGTCTCATTTGTTAACAATAGTATTAACTAACTACATTTGTTAAAGTATTTATTCATCTTTGTTAATGCTAGTTAATACAAATACTGTCATTCATTTTTCATGTTAGTTCACAGTGCATTAACTAATGTTAACAAATACAACTTTTGATTTTAATAACATATTAGTAAATGTTTAATAAATGCTTAGTTCATGTTAACTAAAGCAGTTTACAATTACGTTTCATTAGTTAACATTAGTTAAGTGTTACCAATACCAATATTTTATAACATAAAATATGTTTTTAGGATACATTTTATGTATCCTAAAAACATACATTGAAACAATGTAAATATTTGCATTAAATATATGCATTTATTGATTTATTTATTTTTGCATTAATAAATGCAAAAATAAAAATGATAAAAAAAAAAAGTTTTTCATTATTTTAGTTTAGTTAATTTATGGCATTAATTATAACTATCTGTTAACATTATTCACAATTGAATATTCATATTACAATTATATATAAAATATATGAACTATTTAATATATCTTTGTTTGCAGTTTTCATAAATAATAACTTAACTGTTCAGTAAAAATAACTGATTTTATATAATAATTTATTAAATAATATATAGTAAATATTTATATATGTAATAAAAAGATANTATATATTTTTATATATTTTATATTAGTTTTATACTAATTCAAATCAAATCAATAATTTTTTTTCTAGACTACAAAGAACAGAGAGACATTTGATCTACTCTTTTTTTTAATTTTGCGCTTTCTAGCCAGGCTTAAACTCGTGTCGGCTGCATGAGCACCATGGTGTAGCAAGTGCCATGCATTAACTGCTAGGTCACGGCTCTGACATTGTCCAGTTGCTGTCCAGTTCTCCCAGTGTAAACGTGTGTGTTTCCGTACCTGTTCTGCTTCTCATTGTCCAGTTGTCTCTGTATGTCTCTGGTTCTGCGCTCGGCCTGATTCTTCTCCTCGTCCAGGGCAGATCTCCAGTTCTCCCACTGTCTTTCCTTCTCCAGCAGCTCATCATTTAGTGTCTCCAACTCCAGAACCTGCTCCTCCAGCATTGTACATGTCGTCTTCAGCGTCTCGATGTTCTACACACGCACACACACACACACATTGGGTTTCCATGTTTTATGGGAACTTTCCACAGACACAATGATTTTAATACTGCACAAACTGTATATTTTATCCCCTAACCCTAACCTTAAACACAACCCTCACAGAAAACTTTTGTAAGCATTTTTACATTCTCAGAAAAACATCATTTAATATGATTTATAAGCTATTTTCTTCCACCAAAAAAATGTCCCAACAAGGTCAAAGATTTCTTATCCTTGTGGGGACCACACACACACACACATATTCAACTATTACTCAAACAGTATTCATTTAATTTTCCATGATTTTTAAGATTTTATTAATTTCCAAGTCTTTTTTCCAAGCCTGGAAATGATGATTTTAAAGTTACCAGATATTTCCAGGTTTCTATGACACTTATAATGTTATTCAAACAGCAGTCATTTAATTTTTCATGGCTTTTGCAGTTGCTCATAATTAGTGAATGATTTTTTTTTATCATGTATTTGTAGCATTACTATGTTCATCATCGAATAATATCCAATACATCCATAGAAATGTGTTTTGCATTTGACGTACAATAAGTAGATTAAAATAAGTGGCCAGTAAGACACATACTGTATGTGAGTAGATGTATGTATGTGAAGAATGGTGGTAAAAATAACCTCACTTCTTAGTGAATAATCAGAATAATGAAAATTGCATTTAAATTGGAGTGGAGAGTTTTGCTCGTGTCATGTAAACATCTTGTGATTACGTCCTTATTGGTTATAAGTTACATTATTGGTGCACATGTAAACATAGTGTCTAGCAGATAAAATGTCTATTAGTAGAAGAGTATAACATTTTATATTATTTAAATAAATTGAATTTTCATTATAGAAGTTTCCATGATTTTTGTAAAGATTTTATTAATTTCCAAGACTTTTCCAAGCCTGGAAACTACCATTTTAAATGACCAGATATTTCCGGATTTCTATGATGCCAAGAACCTTGATAAAATGAAACAGATCGGCGATAACTTATTCAATACATCTGCTACAAACCAACAAGACAGGATCTAAGGAACTACAGGATATGATGCCGAAATTATGCTGATAGATGTGGAAAGGAAGCTGCAGATTTTTCCTTTTTGACTTTCATTAGCAGATCCGGAATTCAGAGTCGCTGCCAATCGGAATTGATTCTCGGAGAGCCAGCGGGGGGCTCGAGGGTGTCTTGCATCCGGCAGATGTGCTTGGAAGTGCATCTCAGTGGCAGGACTGGATATTACCACATTTCAGAAAGGCAAGGACCGAAAGAGAAAGAGAGAGTCTCCAAATATAGCCTGCGTGCTTTTGCCCCTGTGAAGTCCAACGCTGGCAGGGCAGAGGGGAGCAGCGAGTGAATATGACACATCTCTGCCTCCTACCAGCGTCTATGATTACCATCCGCTACTGTTATACAACAGCGAGGACTGCACACCTACACACACGTCCCACGCGCATACATCACCATACACGCACACACACCTCTCATCTCGCTGAGCCATCATCACCCAAAACAATAGAACCTGCGAGCATCATTTTCCAGTTTATTAAACAGCTTTGTTTTGGCACTGAGGTGGAAAGCTGTGATTTGCTGTTTATTTGTTGTGTCGTCACTTTTCAAGCCATAAAACGATCATGTTATGACAAATTATGAAAACGTACTCTACTATATCACAAACTTTAACAATCTTTATTTCCCAGGAAAAAGTGCTTTTCCTGAAACCTAACTGCAAATACGGACTGCAAATAAACTGCACAACTTTTTGGACATCAGATCGAGGAAAAAATAAGAACATGATCACATATGCTACCATTAAAATTTGGTGAAATATTATTATTGTCTATTTGAATATATTTTAAAATCTAATTCATTCCTGTGATCAAAGCTGAATTTTCAGCATCATTATACTGCAGTCTTCAGTGTCACATGATCCTTCAGAAATCATTCTAATATGATGATTTGGTGCTCAATAAACATATCTGATTATTATCAGTGTTGAAAAGTTCAAAAGCACCGCATTTATTTAAAATATAAATCTTTTGTAGTATTATAAATGTCTTTACTGTTCCTTTTAATCAATGTAATGCATCTTTGAAGAAGTATTAATTTATTTTAAAAAAATCTTACTGACCCCAAACTTTTCAATGGTAGTGTACGTTTGCATGCCTATTCAGTGATCAGAAAATTGGCTTGGCGAAGAAAATTATTATTACTAAATACCAGAATAACTAAAAACTTTTAGCTCTTTAATGTGTTCAGTTCTTACATTACGCCCCTTTATGTCACTTTCAAGATGATAATGACAGCTAAACATCCTCTTTGAGTGAGCAGCATCTGTTTAAACGCTGCTCATCACCTGCGGTGGGCTCTTAAATTCAGCCCACACCTCTCTCCCACTGCGTCTACATGTGTCTGTGACTCACGCAGCTGCTGATGGGAGTTGTGTGTCGTTGTTGTGTTCACTCTACCTGTTTCTGGTTGTTGAGGTGCATCTCTCGGTCGGCCACCTCCCGGCGCAAGCGCTCCACGTCCTGCTTGAGCTGCAGCCTCTCCTCGTTCTCGTCCGTCGCCTCGTCCAGTTGTTTGGACAGGTAGAAGTTCTGTCGGTTGAGGTCAGCATTTTCCTGCGTGAGCTGCGTCAACTGCTCCTCCAGGTCCGTGATCACCTGATGCAGGTGCAAAAAAAACAAAAACAGTGATGTAATTGCATCACTAATTGCAAAGTTAGACATTTTTTGAAAGGAACTAGTACTTTTATTCTGCAAAGATGCATTAAATTGATCAAAAGTAGCAAGTAAAGTAATTTATAATTTTACAAAGATTTCTATTTCAAATAAATGTTGTTCTTTTGAACTTTCTATTCATTAAAGAATACTAAAAAAAAATGTATAACAGTTTCGACTAAAATTTGTTTTCTGTTTTCAACACTGATAATAATCAGAAATGTTTCTTGAGCAGCAAATCATCATATTAGAATGATTTCTGAAGGATCATGTGACACTGGAGTAATGATGCTGAAAATTCAGCTTTGATCACAGGAATAAATTACATTTTAATATATATATTTAAATAGAAAACAGTTATTTTAAATTCTAATAATATTTTACAATATTACTGATTTTACTGTATTTTGATCAAATAAATGCAGCCTTGCTAATAAAGGCAGAACTTCTTTTAAAAAACAAAAAAAATCTTAGAAACTTGGTACAGAATGATGGCCATAAACTATGTAGTTTTCATACAGCATGGTATTTTCATGCTAAGCTGCAAAGTGGTCCATATCAAATCTTGCTAAAAGAACAGCGTGATCATGTTCCCATGATGCCATTCCCCATCTTTCTTCCTAATGTCTTCCTGACGCTCTTAACGGTCCTGTCCTAAAAAACTCCTGCAGTGTAACAGGCGTGTATTTAATACCGTTGAGTGTCAGGGATGTTCCTAAAGACTTTAACATCACTCCAAGCATGATGCAGAGTGACTCTGAACTTTATCAGAAACCCTTCTTTGACTTGAAACATTTCTATAACTGTTTTCTTGTTTCACTTCAAACATTTCCAATGCTTCAGAACGCTTCCATCTGACAAACAGAAGAGATGCAGGTTTGCATGAAATTGCAGTGCTGGTCAAGTGTGTTGACGCACGCCAAGGAGAGCAGCAGTGCCAAGCACTCCTCTGGTGCGGAGGAGGTTTCTGCACTCGTTATTATTGTCATTACTGTTAAAGGCACAGCGCCATGCACTGACCCACTTTAACGAGTGACCAAAAAAAACACTTTTTTACCACATTCTAGTTTATTTAGCTTGCGTTTAGGTTGTTTTCATCTTTTACTAAATCCAAAAATGCATCTGTCTGTCTTCTTCTAATTGGCTTTTGGTACGATGCTGGTTGTTATGTGCGTATTATATATATATATATATATTGTTCAAGTGGAAATCTGATAGACTAGAAAA
>RJVU01069905.1:3698801-3709359 GCA_003731715.1 Anabarilius grahami
AGAAATAAATAAATAAAATAAATACATTTATAAATTAATTTATTAATTTTAAAATTTATAAAAATACATTACATTAAATAGCAATATTTAAAAAAAACTAATATAATGACAAAAGCACATAATGAAATCATTAAAAATAGAGCTAAAATTAACATGAAAACAAAATCTAAAAATAAAAGCTAATATAAATATAATAAAACTAAAATAAAACTCTTAAGAACAATGTGCATTCACTTTTAAATTATAAAAGTACATTATAAAAGTTTAGCACATTGTAAAAAAAGATTAAAAACAAATATTATTGCAGTGTTTTACAAGAAAATACTAATTCAGTCTTTCTACTTAAAAATGTCATGTTTAATTAATTGTGTTACTAACCGTTTCTATGTAATTAATTATGAAATTTACTAGCAATTTCTGACTGAAAATTAAATGATTATGCATCAGCCAATGTGTTATTAAGGGAAATAAAAAGAAACATTTGCTAATTTAGTAATTATAGCAGAAAATAAAAAATTATTCAAAGAGGTAATCTTACCCCACTAATGAATAAATGATTTTTGATATTATTCATCTATAGTCAACAGACAAAAAATTAAGGTGCTAAAAAACATCTTAGCACTGTTTTCAGTGATGCACAATGTGCATTTAATAAATAAAATAAAAGAGCAAAGGAATACAATGTTATTTTATACACTTACTGTACATAATACAGCTCAAAAATTGAGAAGATCAAAGCGTGTTTAGTGGAAAGAAGCCGTCACCCAGGGGCTGGGATTATAAGAGCTTAAGAAAGACAGATCAGAGAGCAAACACCGCTCTCCTGTCTGTAGTCCCACCGTCAGCAGAGAGAGGAGACAGACAGCGAGGCTTCAGACACTTCAACGCTGAGAATAACTAGTACTACCCTTAACCTTAATTATGAGCAACAATAACAGTGATGCTTACGCTTACGTATTTCCCATCTTATAAAAACAAGCCCCTGTGTTTTCATTTTAATAAGCCAATGAAATTCTCATTTCCAAGTTTATGCGTTCATCTGAGGTCCAGTTACAATTGCAAAGGAGCATGATGAAGGAAAAATGTAATATAAGCCCTCAGCACAGAAGAGAAGATGGGCGTCTAAAAACAGCGCTGGGGCCGGGTGAGAATACTGCATGGGTTGAGCTGGAGCGGTGGAGACGCTCAAACAGCTTGAGTGTGGGTGGACAGTGAAAGTAGGGCAGAGATGCTCTGTGCTTGATAATAATGAAACACACTCCAGGGGCGATGCAAACAAAAGCACCCCTTCCTGAAATCAATGACTGCTGGCTGAACAACTTTCTGGATGTCTTAAAACAGATGCATTTGAAAATGACCTGATAAAATGGTGGACGGCATTATTTTCAAGTACCATGTGTTTTTGTTTGGGGTTTAAATAACATGTTTTAAGCGAAAGGAACTGGATGACATATTTGAATGTTACCGATCCCATTTTGAATTCTGACGTGATGCAGCCTGAATCAAATTCACACCGTGTTTGTTTTCTGGCCAGAGGAGAACTGGCCCCCTGACTGAGCCTGGTTTCTCCCTAGGTTTTTTGGGGGGGTTCCTTTGGGGGTGACCTCTGGCTTGCTTAGTTGGGGACACTTAATATTCAACAATATTATTGATTTGACTGCACTGACACTGTTGGATGAGAACTGAACTGAGCTGGATGATGACAGTGCTGCTTTATAGATGAAATGAACTAATTTAATAATTGATGATCTTTACAAGGGAACCGAATCAACACTGAACTGACTTCAGCTGAACAATGGCACTATTTTCTTTTAGAGCTGCTGTACAGTTTAAATGAATTCTATTTGCATCATTGAATCATTTTCCTGTTATCACTGTAAAGTTGCTTTGAAACGATCTGTATTGCATAAAGTGCTGTATAAATAAAGGTGACCTGACTTGACGTGATATATCGACAAGTAACAGCGGTGTGACATGCTATACTTGATCTAAAACTATTTTAGATGATTTTTCTAATTCTTTTCTAAATATCATACAATATTTGTGTTGAGAGATTATTTGAATTAAATGAACTGGGAAAGAAATGAATAAAATGATGCAGATCCAAAAGTTTGAGGTCAATATTTTTTTAAGGAATTAATATTTTTGATTGGCAAGGATTCATTAAAATGATTAAAAGTGGCAGTAAAGACATTTATATTTATATTTCAAATAAATGCTGTTCCCTTTCGAGGGAACTCGCACTGCGTCGGTAACGACACTTTGGGGAATCCCCTCAGCGTATCGATTCCCCAAAGTGTCGTTACCGACACAGTGTCTCGTTCCCTTTCTCAGGGAACAAGGGTTACAGTCGTAACCCGAGACGTTCTTTTGAGCTTTCTAATCATTTTAGAATCTAATCATCATGTGACACTGAAGACTGGAGTAAAGATGCTGAAAATTCAACTTTGATCACAGGAATAAATTACATTTTACAATATACAGTGCCCTCTGTAAGTATTGGGACAGTAAAGACAAAATTGCTCTGTTAGATGTGGTGTCAAGACATCTATAAATATGATTAAAAGATTCATATGGAGGCAGGAGTACAGAATGTCACATTTTATTATTGGCTGTTTGAACACAAAATGTTTTACCAACTAAGAAGTACAGCACTTTTAGAGTTTCATCCCTCTGCCTAATGTGAGGAGAAGTATTGGGACGGTTTTACTTAAAGTAAATGTAAATGTGTAAAAGCTAATATTTAATTGTAAATCCTTTGCAAGCAATCACAATGAGTGAGTCTGTGACCCATAGACATCACCAGACTCTTGGTTTCACACTTTGAAATGCTTTTCCAGACCTTTAATGCAGCCATTTTAAACGGTTGCTTGTTTGGGGGAGTTTCTGCCTCTTCAGCTGGTGAAATGCTTGTTCAATAGGATTTAAAAGGGATGAAACTCTAGTGCTGTTCTTCTTAGTTGGTAAAACATTTTGTGTTGAAACAGCCAAAAATAAAATGTGATATTCTGTATTTCTGCCTCATATGAATCTTTTAATCATATTTATAGATGTATTGACACCACAGCTAACAGAACAATTTTGTCTTTACTGTCCCAATACTTACGGATGGCACTGTATATCCAAATAGAAAGCAGTTATTTTAAATAATTATAATAATAATATTTCACAATATTACTGTTTTTACTGTATTTCTGATCAAAAATGCAAAATCAAACACTAAAAGCATCTTACCACCTCAAACATTTGAACAATAGTGTACTGAAATTTTAAACTAAAAGTTTATAGTAGTAGAATGTCTAAAGTGGACGAAATAAAGTGTAACTCACTATTTTTAATTTGCAACTACATGTCAACTAACTAAGTATTAGTATACTGTTAGGTTAGGGTTGAGGTTAGTACAATAAGTTGACATGTGCTTGCAAACTTACTAATAGTCAGTAGAATGTCTGTTGGGGAGCATCAAAATAAAGATATTAAGCAGACAGTCTATTAACATGTAGTTGCAAAGTTACTGTAGAATGTCTAAAGTGGACTATCGAAATAAAGAGTTACCATCTAAAATCTTGATATTGGAAAAAAAGCTATTTTTTATTTCATGATTTAGTTCTCGCTCAGATGCTGGTTATGGAAACTGCATCAATCACATCTTCTATCTGTACGGGCAAAATGGGTGTGGGTCAGATGATGTCACATTTGAAAAACAGAGAAAAGCTCATTTGCATACCGCACAGCTGTCTCGCAGGGCATCAAACTTGCGTTGGATTTCATCCCGATGGGCCTTAAAAAGAAGAAACAAAATGAGAGTGAAAATTGCCATGTTTGCAAGAAGTGCACACTCTGCCAGAGTGCTGCGTGGAGTTCTGGAGTAAAGTGCATTTGAGCAGATCGCAGCGGCGCTGTGAAATGAACTCGAGTATCATGACAGGTGTGATGTCATGCATGAGAGTGGCTGGGCGCAAGGATGAAACCGTGTCATAGATGCATGGAAATGGAGCGCTGCAACCCTCGCATACCGCAGAGGAGCGTGGGACGATGTTTACAGCACTGTGAAGATGAGGAACACAATGGTCCACAGAGAGATTATATACAGGAACACATGATTATTCACTACGATGAGACATAAAGGAGATAAGTGGAGTCTGCAATATGGTGGCATGAAAAGATATAGATTATATCAACTGTTGCTCCATCAGACACTAGTTTGAAACTTTAGCTTGACAAGCTAACTACTTTGTCAAACTACAGACAATTTTAATCGTGTTAAAACCCTGTGTTTAACCCTGTTAAGCCTACTGTATCATATATGATATGCAAACTTCTATGGTCTCTAAATTATCAACATGTTCAAAACTTTGCTGAAAAACCTGTTGCACAATTTATACTACATTCTTACTGTCGTCAGACTTTTTTAGCAAGTAAAATGCCTTTTAGTATAATTGTAAAAATGTCCACATTCAGCTCGTGCTTCATGTGTCTTTTTGTGTTATTATATGTTTTAAAACTACAGAGATTTGATCATAAAACTAAGCATTTAAATATCATCTTACTAAGACATATTAGTGGCAGATATAGAGTGATGACTGATATTTATATGCATTTTATGCAAGTAGTCTGCTATACTGTTATACAGATCTCATGGATTTACATACAAGCTATCAGAATTGTATCTTTTAGGCCATATAAATATCAGCATCTTTTTGATTTTTTTTTTTTAAGATTTTGTCAAAAGCTTAAAAAAACTGTTCCATTTAAATAAAATTCTGACTATTATTGCAAATGTCAAGCTTTACAGGGCTAAAACTATAAACCTAACCACTATTAATCTACTTAAAGGAAACAAATGTCTTTGCCAAGCTTCACATTATTTAATGTAATTAAATACAATCTAACCTTTTGAAAAAGTAGTTAACTAAACTTCAAGCTACAAACAAAAAATATATATATATTTATATAACTAAATCCCATTTATTCATAACTGTATATGAATAACTATACTGTTATTCTATACTGCTGATCTCAGTAACATTCCGATTAAATGATGAGGATGATGAGGAAGAAAGGAGATGAGGAATGATGAGGAAGAAAGGAGATGTTCATTCATTCGTTCATTCATCACAATGTAAATCCTCACCCGGAGGACGGTGATCTCCTCCTCGGCCTCTGCGGTCGTCTCCTCCAGCTCAGTCTTGGCCTGTTGTAGTTGGCTTTCCAGGGCGTGACGCGCTGCCTGCAGGCTGCTGATCTGAGCTTCTCTTTCCTGCAGTGACAGTGTGAGCTCCGTCACCTGCCTCTTGATCTCCAGCTTCTGCTCCTCATGTTCCAGACCCATCTGTGGAGGAACACAGAGCAGGACCATAGTTACTGGGTGAACCTCTGGAAAACACGTCCAGGTCACATTTCACCCCATAATCAATTTGATGTTATATTATGCATTGTAAAATTAAGTATATCTTTAGCACCATCAAGATTTTTTTTGCATTTAAGCCACCATGAAATGGCATATTTCAGTATTTAATATCAATTATTTATTCGTGCACATTATTCTTTTTTTTTAAAATTCATAATCTTGAATCAAAATAACTCCTCCTCCTCCCTCTCTTCTCTTCGCTGATGACGTGTTTACAGGCACAAGGGCAGGGCAACCTATCACTCACATGAGATCCACCATTAGCAGACCACAACCATCTAACCGTCCAATCAATTCCCAAGGGACAAAATCAAGCCCCACCCTACATTTGTTCTTGTTCGAGAAGCCGCTTCACTCTGATATACATCACAATAGGGAAGAAAACACTATAGCAACTTCCCTCTCATGCCGACTTTAAACACATTTTACACAGTTTTTTTAATGCCAAGTTCTGGCATGAAACTCTAAATGGCGCAGACTCCGAGAGTTGTCATGACAGAATTACTGTAACATTCTGAATATTAAATTTTTTTTTAATCATATTATCTTATTATTCTCATTACTGCAAATAGAGTTTTTATTGAATTACAGTAAAACAATTATTGCCATACCATGATTTTTTTTATTTTATTTAAATCAACAAATTAAAGGAAAGAACAGTAGTGAGAATATGAAAAAAAGGCAGATTTCTTGTTTGATTTTGGGGTGAAATATGGTTCAGAATTCTCCCCGAGTACATTAAGTCGATTTTATTTGTATTGCACTTTTTACAATATGCACTGTTTCAAATCAGCTTTGCAGAAATTCATGAAGTCAAAGTTTATGATATCTTAACATCTTCATGACTTATAGTTGCATTTAGCAGATTATAGCTAGAGCATCAATTTCAAAACTCATTTTAATCACATGCTCATATTAAAGCAGCAGTCCGCAATTTTTGGCCCTCTAGCGGTTAATAAACAGAACTGCGCGCGTCTTGCGGAAGAACATTGTAGCCGGAGCTACTTTTCTCCGTGTATGTCTATGGCGAGTCACGCAGTTACTGTGATACTCTGCGGCGGGTCCTACCAGTCCGGTCTGAAATAGTCCGAATATAAACACTTATTATAAGTGTACCATAATGATTCAGGGTAAGACAAAAACACGGTTTGGAAAATGGATTCATGTTGTACATTCTCATAATATAATTTTTGTAAATTTTGAACTCAAAAAAAGTTACGAACAGCAGCTTTAATTAAGGGACCGCATGGATTTTTTGTTTAAATAACTGAAAAAAGCTTGATTAAAATGATCTAAAACAAGAAATGGCAACCCGATGCAGATTCAAAAACAGACTTTACCTAATACACTACCTTTAATTAATACTCTTAATTAAATACTTTTATTCAGTAAGGACACATAGGGCCCTATCAAACACCAGGCACAATGCGGCGCCAGGCGTGACGCAAGTGTTTTTTGCTAGTTTCAGTCCGACGCATTTATCATTTTCACGTCCTGCGCCATGTTGTTTAAATAGCAAATGCGTTTGTGCCCATTTGTGTGCCCATGAAAACGAGGTGTGTTCAGGTGCATTGTTGGCGTGTTGCTATTTTGAGGCAACTGAAAACAACTGCATCATTGATCAACTGAAACCTGGTCTAAAGTCAATGGCACAATATTTTTTTTGTTATTTAAAGAACGCGTTAATAATATGCGCCAATGGGTGGGTGCACAACGTGCGTACACTCTGCTTATTACACAAACTAGCGCTAAACTAGCAAAAGTGGATTCGGACACGCCGTAAGTGCACCAGCGCCGTGTGCTTTAGACTTTTAGTTAAAATAGGGCCCATTAAACTGATCAACAGTGACAGTATATAATGATAAAAGATTTCTATGTCAAGTAAATGCTAAATAAATTCTTTCCATTCATCAAAGTTTCTTAAAAAAATGTGACATGTATTTGGTAAAAATATGAAGCAGCACAACTGTTTTCAGCTTCCTATTTCCTAACTTCCTATCCCTTTCAAATTCCTATCTCTTTTGATTTTGGGGTGAGATATGGTGAGATATGCCTTGGTCGTTGCTCACCTCTCTGAGTCTGGCCTCTAGTTCCAGCACTCGACTCTTGTTTGTCTGTTCTTGTTGTGTCAGCTTCTCCAGATGTTCCTCCAGCTTTGCATTCTGGGCCTCCAGTTTTCCAGCCTGAGATTCCAGATAGAACTTCTGCTGCCTGAGTTCAGATATCATCTCCTCTTGGGCTTTCCTAAAGATTATAAACAAGATTTCTAGAAGAAATACCCTAGCTGCTGGAAACTGGTCAAACATTCAAAGCTGTGTTTTGGTTAACCAGCAACCCATCACCTCAGCCGATGTAATTTATCTGCCCTGACCAGGTTGGCTTTAACCTTCCACTCTGGTACAGCGCTTTTCAATAAATCTGTCAACCATCAAAGCTGATCACTGTGCATATTTCACAGGATTCATGCAGTTCCTTTGCAATCAAATCAGTTGAGTTTCTACAGCCTAGTAAAGCTGGTTAACCGTGATGGGGCATGCCTGGTGGGGACATCCTTAACACACCATCATCTAAAACACAACACATACTCTCTGGTGTTGTGCTTTTGCAGTAGGGATAATATGAAGCTGCTATGAAAGCCTTAATATAATGCAAATACTAGGTCATCATTCATTCATTTTGTGCTTAACCCTGAAAATTTGCCTTCATGGTACATTAGCCTGAAATTAACCTTTACATTTACCCATTTCATATCCAAATATCCATGGTTCGTTCATGTGAATGGCATGTAAAAATAAATATTATGAGGGAGCACAAGACTCTTGCAAAAAAGTACTGTGGTGGTACTACAGTAAAGTGACTGTATCAGACATCTACTCTCGACCTCTAATGCAAACTACTTACACAGAATACCATGTTATTTGTCCAAACAAATGTCTCACTGTGTATTTTACCACTCTATGTGGCACAACATGAAGCAGAATGGCTGATTGCTTTTATATAACAACTGCAATGTGATAAATACAAATATTCAATTAATAATTAAATGTGTTACTAAAAATAATCTAAATGAACAGCTCTTCAGTCAAGTAATATAGTATGTTAGTCTAACTGTAGGCTGTTTACAGTTACAAGCATCCACTGCAACTGATTTGATCACTGAATCAGCTCCAGCATGTGTATGTTAACTCACATGTTTTTCTGCGTGTAAATGCTGCTGTTGGCTGCCAGTTTATTGGCCTCGGACAGCTCAGCGATTCTCTGCTCCAGACTGGTCATCTTTGACTCCATGGCATTGATCGTCTACATGAAACAGAGTCATTGATGAGTAAATTACACCACTTCATTCAAATTATAACCTTAGTTAACGAGTATACTATACTATGCTATAATATACTATAGTATACAAGTATAATATAGTATAGTGTTGTCAAAATTAGTTGTACTTCAGTACAAAGTCGATGAAATTTATAAAATGGAACTATATCAGCCTTTCTAAAATAGTTCATTTCATGGTTATTATAGTTAACTAAAACTAAAATCATAATAAAATGTTACTTGGAATAAGATACATTTTAAATTAAATTAAATATATGTAAAAAAGGAAACAGTTTATATTAACTTGATGTTTTAAAATAACTAAAACTGAAATAAAAAAATAATAAAAAGTATACATATTTAAATAAATCTAATAAAAACGACAAAAACGTACAACAAAAAAATGACTAAAATTTTAACTAAAATAAAAACTAATTCAAACTATAATAACTATAAGAGCATTCCAATGATACTAAAATAACACTGGTACCAAGAACCAATTTGATTAATAACTCAATTCGGTTTAAAATTTTTCATTTTATTATTAACTTTTCACTTGAACTTTTTAAAGCAAAGTTTAACAGAAAAATAAATGATTGCTACATGCAAAGATATTTTAACATGATTTATTATTTAAAGCACTTACTTTTAAAAAGCAGTTAAAAACCCAATTGCTTTTGTCTAAATTTTTAACTTGCTTTTGTCTAAATTGTTTTGTATTACTCTGTTCTTTATCCGATTGTTTTAATGTCTGTTACTCTTATTTTGTTTTCTTTTTTATATTTGGATGTAAAGCACTTTTTGACATTTGCTCTAGAAAGGTGCTATAGAAATAAAAATGTATTTATTTATTTTCAAATAGTTAAATAAAATAGTTCCAACAGTTTTTGCTATTTTACTGAATCATGACATTTTACAAAAAGTTTGTTATTGTGACAGTTCTAGTATAGTATAACAGTAAACCATGCTGGTCTTGTCAGCAAAGTTATCAGAATTTTCAGCATTTACATGCTTATTTGTTCATTTGCAGATGCTTTCATGTAAATTAAATGATTTACTATAAGTAAAGCTCTCCTTAGAATAATGTGAATTTACTGTCTTGCACAAAGATCAGTGTTAATGTGTTGGGTCACGCCTTGTAATTCCCCAATGAAAATACACTAGGCTCTCAGGAAAAAGCAAAATAACATGTGGTACCGCTGTCTGGTCACTGATCACTTTTCCCCGCTCGCGAGACTCCTCCTCAAAAGCGCTCTGCTTGGACTCGAGCAATTCCTTTTCAGCCAAATCAGCCTTCATTTGAGTCTCTAACACCTACAAAACACACAAGCACTGGGTTATTACACCTGACAAATGAACAGAAACTACCTTCAAAATGAGCCCTTTAAAAGTTTAATCTGAATCCAAAGATAAACACGAGTCGGGATCTTTTATTCAGTCCCTGTAAATTTAATAACGAGCACTTAAGCCAGAATACAGGTCCTTCTCAAAAAATTAGCATATTGTGATGAAGTTCATTATTTTCCATAATGTAATGATAAAAATTAAACTTTCATATATTTTAGATTCATTGCACACCAACTGAAATATTTCAGGTCTTTTATTGTTTTAATACTGATGATTTTGGCATACAGCTCATGAAAACCCAAAATTCCTATCTCAAAAAATTAGCATATCATGAAAAGGTTCTCTAAACGAGCTATTAACCTAATCATCTGAATCAACTAATTAACCCTAAACACCTGCAAAAGATTCCTGAGGCTTTTAAAAACTCCCAGCCTGGTTCATTACTCAAAACCGCAATCATGGGTAAGACTGCCGACCTGACTGCTG
>RJVU01069905.1:3710149-3725960 GCA_003731715.1 Anabarilius grahami
ATATGCTAATTTTTTGAGATAGGAATTTTGGGTTTTCATGAGCTGTATGCCAAAATCATCAGTATTAAAACAATAAAAGACCTGAAATATTTCAGTTGGTGTGCAATGAATCTAAAATATATGAAAGTTTAATTTTTATCATTACATTATGGAAAATAATGAACTTTTTCACAATATGCTAATTTTTTGAGAAGGACCTGTATATTAGTCCTGTACAAATGCCACAATGGAGGTAAACCGCTCTGTTGACTCATGAAACATCACTGATATTTGTCACGAGCAGAAGAGTGTGTGTGTGTGTGTGTTTGGCCCAACCTTGATCTTGTCTGCATAAAGCTTTTCCTTCTGTTCCAGGTGTGCTTCCATTCGCTGTGCTGTAGCCTGCGTGTCACGCAAGTTCTCTTCAAGTTCCTGCGTACAGACAGAAGACTTAATGGAGTCTCAGTTATGCTTCATTTACCTGTAAGTATTGCCTTGTCTCAGACGTTTCTCTTACAATTTTAAGGAGAAATAAAATTCTATAAATGAGACACGAAGGAGTCTCATTTGCTATAAGGAGTTGGGAAATGTTTGAGTGATTTTTAACTTTTGACTGCATAAAAGGCAAATCTGAAACCAGATTGAGAGATTGTTGAAATCTCTTCTGAGAAACATGCGAGATTACTAGGATATTTTTCACAGGAGAAAAAATATAAACACGAGAGTCTTCAGTAAAATTCTCCCTGTGAACTCCATCATGAGCAGAAAAAACAATAGGTAATTTTAAATTGATAACATATTTCCTTAATCCAGCAGTGCTATTTTAGTATTACTTACCTACTAGTATTTATTAATATTTTGAATTAGCTTTTATTTTTATACTTTGTTTGCATTTTAATTTTTGTTTACGTTTTAGTAATTTTGCTATTTGACTTTATCATTTTGATTATATTAATTAAATTCCATTTTAGTAATTTTGTTACATGCTTTTGTCATTTTTTATTATATTTTTTTTTAAATATAGCTTTAATTTATTTTATTTTAATTTTCAATTTTTTCAATTTGATTTTTAGTACTTCAACTTTTTCAGTTAGGCAACATTTCAAATTTTAATTTAAGTTAAGTATGTTTTTTATCTAATATTTATATTTTTTATTAATCTTTATTTTCAAGATTATATGAACAAGTAAGTAACAGATGCTTTTATAAGAAATAATATTATATATTTTTTAATGGAACAGTTTATTGAACCTTTACGCAAAATATTTTTTTTAAATATTGTATATGTGTTTTGAGTATCATATTTATTTCAGTTATAGGCAACATTTCTTAAACTTTTAAGTTTAAGTTTTTCACCTAATAGTTATGTTTTTATTTTATTTCAGCTTTATTTCAATTAATGAAAATGATTTAAACATAGTTTTATTTAACAGTAACAACACTGGTTTGCAGATCATCTCAAAATGTGCCATTTCATTTTTAAGCACTTGTTAATCATGACTAAATCATAAAAATCTATAATTTACAGTATAAATCATCGAGTTAAAAACACATCATCATTGTGACACTCATGATCATGGCCAAAGACTGAGATGATCCACTCCTGCAATCTGTCACTTTTGGAGCCGTGACAGGGCTAGAGAGCATGCTGGGAGCTGAGGAAAAGAAGCAGTGTAACTGCCAGGCTAAGCAGGTTGAAGAAAAGCGAATAAACACAGAAAGTCTGTGTTTAATGCGAGTGTTTGAGGAGGTATATCACACGTGGTTAATAAGCGTTACGCATCTTAATTAAGTAGCTTTACAGCGAGCATGTGACACCTCCATCTCATCGACATGTTGATGTCCTCATAGCTCCAGTGTTTACCTGTTTGTTTGTGTGTGTGTTTTAGATACAGTATGTGTAAATCAGCGGGAGTTCAGCGCTCGCTCGAGTCTCAGTCTTACCATGATTTTGTCGGCCATCTGTTGGATCTGCTGTGACTTGGTCTGAATGTCTTCTTTTAGTTTATTTTCTCTCCGTTCCACCATCTCCAGCCTCTTCACCTGGTTCTCCAGGGTTTTCTTACCATCCTGTTCCATCCAAAAAAGGAAGAAAATCTCATATTGATGATGCATTGCCATGTTATTAGTGCAGCTTACACTGAAAAAAAATGTGTTTGTGTGGAAACATCTAAATTAATTGATTTTATTCAAGTCAAAATATTACTTAGCATCACTGAATACATTAAGTTGCACCAACAAAATCACATTTAAGAGTTACAGTAGCTCAGGCAGAAAGTAGGTCCTTTTTGCAATTTGGTCCTGGAATATGTTAAGTTTAGTTAAACTTTATTGTCCAGCCTTAGCGGAAAACTGGTCTCATACACAAAAATAATACATTCACATTAAAACCGTCACTCTATTTCCTACCCCTTATTCAGAAGACCTTTAGCATATTATACAAATGTTTGGTTATATATCGATTTAGTTGGTTATATTCCCATTAACCAATCAGATTTTAGAGTTAAAGTTACGCTGTGTCTAAACAGTAGGTGACAACTTGAGATGTTCCAAAACGTCAGCAACAGTGGATCGCAATGGGTGAATTGGGTTGCTTACATTTACATTTATGCATTTGGCGTGAATATGTGAATATTATAAGTGAATAACATTGCATTCAAGGTCTACATTTTTGTTTGTTTGTTTTTTAGTTTCATGCCAGCTTCTGTAGCTATTGTCATGGTGAGAAAAATTTATGGAAGAACTATATCAGGTTTTTAAAATCTATTTTTGCTAAAAAATGATATAAAAAAAATGATAACGATAGTGATAACGATAAAGATATAGTTCAAAAAATTGTTCTAAATATAAAAGAATAGCAAAGTCCACACCACAGCTATAATAATAACAGCACAGAAGAACGACTTCATTGGAATCATTTTCAGAATGATTTTTTCCAGATGATGAAAGATAAAAAAATGTCAGCCAATCAGAATCCATTCCGAGCATTTAAAGCGGCAGATGACAAAATTGCAGCACGCTTAGTATAAACAGAGCAATATCATGTGCTGGTGTGGACGTTAATAGAGTCATCATTATAGTTATCTTTATAGTTATCACTCTTGGTGTGAACAGGCCTTAAAAATATATTTGGTTCAACTTTGTTAAAAATTTCTTGCAAAGTGTAAACTGAATAAAATAGGTTTCTCACGGAGTTAAACCCAGCGCCATCTAATAAAACATGATTCAGGAATAAAGGATTTTGACAAAACGAACATGTTGGTGGATCTTCTCCTAGCATTAAAAACTTGTGTGTCATTCTGGAATAGCCTTTTCAGCAACTGGTATAAACAATCTGGTCCCATTGATTTGAAAAATGATTTCATGGAGTTTTTGCATGGTGTATAGATCCCACTCTGTTTGCCATTTTTTATTAATATAATAATTTATTATAGGTCTTAGATCCATATTAGGGGGTATCCCTGTGAATCGAAACCATAACCTACTAGCGCAATTCTCTACTCTTTACGCTACAGGAAATGTTTCCTACTTATTCTCTGAGTAATAATAATAAAGTTAAATCTAATCTAATCATAATCATGATGTTTGTAAATAAAGCAATTTTAATTCAGTCAGATGGTGAAAATGGAAAATGGAGAGGCGGTGCATCACCTCTGTCTCTCGCAGGCGTCTGCGCAGGCTGTCGGTGGAGTCCTCTTTGGTCTGCAGACGCTCCAGGTCTCGCTCCAGACGCTCTTTAGCATGACGTACGTTCTGCAGGAGTTCAGTGGCTTCTGTGCTCGCCTTCACGGCCTGGAAGAAAAGAAAGCTGCATGGTAAAAATGTGTAGAGAAAAAAAAATAAAAATGCTACAGTAAAAACATTTTGGTTAACTGAATATTAAATCTAAAAAACTGGAAAAATTGGAAAAACGGTAAATTATAAACTGGTTAACTATAAATTTTCTCACCATATATGTGAGTGATTGGCCTTATATGTCATTTTACTGTAAAATACTGCCAAATGTATTGTTTTTGGAAGCATAAACTATAAATGACAATATAATTTAAAGAGAAAAAACAGTAGAAGGGCATTCCTGGAAGTCCCTGATTGACATTACATACGATTATATTTTATTTCAATAGTTTTGTTTCTCTTTAGCCCCAAAGCTGTGGAACTCACTACCTTAGCTTTTTCAGGTCTTGTTTTATTGGTTGATTTCATTGGCTATTGTGGGTTTTAAATTTTTTATTTTAAATGTTCATCTGTCTTAAGTATTAAGATGTTTAATCTATTACTTTTTAAGCATTGTAGTTACATGATTATTTGTTATCTCTTTATTGTTTATTGTGAAGCATCTTGGTTAGCTTATTTCAGCTTGGTCAGCTTTCTTATTGTTTTAAGGTGCTATATCAATAAAAATGACAATAACCTTTTATCATTATGGTGTTTCATGTTACATTTTCTGTTTTGTAGTTAAAGTTTATTGCATTTATTGTTGATTGAAGTTACTCTAACGGCATTTTGTGTATGACTATTTCTAAATACGAGTATCGGCCATGCTTTATGGACAATATTATTCATCATATGGCTTTCTGTTTTACCACCTGTATTATTATGGTGGTCATCACATTTTACATTTACATTTACATTTACATTTGGCAGACGCTTTTATCCAAAGCGACTTACATTGCATTATACTATACATTTGTATCTGAGTATGTGCAATCCCTGGGATCGAACCCATGACCTTGGCATTGCTAGTGCCATGCTCTAACCACTGAGCTATAGGAAATATTTTAAAGTATTAAGCAGATTTTGGTAGTTCAAGTAGCTTGGTATATTGATATATTATCACTTAATTAAATATACAGTTAAAGTTGTACAATATACAGGCACCAATATGCCATTCTGTAATACCAGAAACATTTTTTTTACAGTGAATTTCTGGTAAATGAGGCTGACAGATTTACTGTAAATTACACTGTAAAAAAAAAAAAGATATCAAAGGTCATCTATGCTGTGATATCGATGACAAGTCAAATTTCTATAGCACAATACAGACTGTTTCAAAGCAGCTCCACATTAATAAACAGGAAAACAACAATATTAATGTTGCAAAATTCATCAACTATGCAACAAATTCAATTTCAGCTGTAAAGCAGCTCTACAGAAAGTAAGAGTGCCATTATTCAGCTCAACTCAGTTCTTCAATGTTGATTCAATTCAGTTCAATAACAGTGTTGATGTTGCCAAGTTAGTGTTATTATCTAGCTCAATTCAGTTCAAATTTTGTTCTCATCCTATAGTGTCAATGCAGTTAAAACAATAATATTACTGAATATTAATTTAAAACATACGTTTCAGATCTTCAAGGAGGGCTGAATTTCAAATAAATGTGCACGTTACCTTGGCAAGCTTCTCCTGGAGTTCTTCGATCTTTACTTGTTGCTCTGCATTGGTCTGAGACATTTACAAATAAAGAAGCTTAAATACTGTACAAATACAGCTACATTAGCAATTCGATGAAAAACAGCATGATTTTCTGGTTTATTCTGGTTCGTGCTAGTTTATTTGTATGGCACTTTGCTGTAAATTAATTTACCATGGAGGTATTGTTGGTTAAGATAATACCAAATATGTTGTTTTTTTCTCAAAAAAGTTTGTCTGCAAAAGGCGAATAGAAATAACGAGTTGTTATCATATTGGATGTACCTTCTGCAATTTGGTCAGAAGGTCCTCCATCTCAGATTTGCCTTGTTCTTTAGCCTAAAAAAAAATAAAAACATAGACTGATCAAACCTCGTCTAGCATGCATCAGCTGGACAGCTCTTGTTTTGAACTTGAACAAACCTTCTGAATCTTCTGCTGGTATTCCACAGCCTTCCTCTTGAGCTCCTCGCTGGTCTGACGAGACTCTTTCAGCTCGGATTCGTACAGGTCACTGCGGCGGCGAGCAGCGGAGAGGTTCTCCTCCAGCTGACGAATAGACACTCGCATTTCCTCCAGCTGAGCGTGGTACTCCTGCAGGGTCATAAATGTTGAAATGGCACTTAAGTTACTCTGTGTCCATGTCTATCAGAAAGAACAGAAACACTGTGTCTATTATTTAGTTCATACACTCTTAAAAATAAAGGTTCCAAAAGGGGATTTTCTCTGCGATGCCATAAAAGAACCATTTCTGGTTCCCCAAAGAACCTTTCAGGCAACAGTTTTTAAAAGAACCATTTTTCTTAGTGTGAAGAACATTTTAAAAATCTAAAGAACCTTTTTCCATTATAAAGAACCTGTTGTGCATTGGAAAGTTTCCATGGATGTTAAAGGTTCTTCACGGTACTATCAATACCAATAAAGAACCTTTATTTTCAAGATTGTATGGACAAGTAGCAGATGCTTTTATCCTTAAGACTGAAAGACTGAACATATGAAATAGTTTGAACGCTGTTTGAATGCATTCGACTACATGAGTGTCTACACTGCGAAAGCAATCCAGTCGAATGCGTTGTCGACTACCTCTGGAAGTGGAGCTCAAAACATTTTAGACCCCATTTACACCTGTATTTAGCATCATCCACTTGTAACCAGATTGACCAAAATGCATCTTAATATCAGATGTAAAAAGGGCCTTCCAGAGGTAGTCGAAAATGCATTAGACCGAATTGCTTTCGTAGTGTTTCGTAGTGTTTTTCGTAGTGCTTTCAAGCGTTTGCTAATGTGCTTGAATATGTTCAAACAAACACAAAAGACTAGCCAGACGGGATTTAAACTTTGTTGGCTGAAGACTCAAGTTTGGTTTGAAGACGAAAAATGTACTAATCACAGTGTTCTCTCACCAATCCTGATTTCTAACTCACAGCGTTCAGCATGGTATAGCGACTGTCAGAGCAGAAATGAAAGCTGATGCTCTCTGCATGTTTTTCAGTTGTCTCTGGTCTCGTTCATATGTAAATTGCGAAAGCTTGTTTTGTCCATTAGATCGAAAGATCTGAAAAAGCCCATACATTGTCATTTACCATAGATCCTCCCCTTGAAGAAATCAGGACATAGGTGGACGGATTAAACAAAAGAGACGGATTAAAACACCAGGTGTAAACGGTTAAAACATATAATGCAATGTGATACAAGGATGATTGAGAGATGAACAAATAAACGTTACTCAAAAGCCTGATGGATCATATTTGATACTCATATTTTAACATGATTCTTCTAACAAATGATGTTTGGATACTCAAGTAAACCTGCTTCAGTCCAGTAAGTGTTCATCTTGAAATATTACTAAAAATATTAAAGTTAATCTTATGTTTACCTGATAAAAATCAGTAAAGATTTCACATCAAAACGACACTTGAACCATGAGCTGAAAGTGGATGTTTTTAAAATTATACTAAAAGGCCTTTTACTTGCTAATCAATCAGAAGACAGAAGGCATGTAGTAGAGATTGTGTGCAACAGCTTTTTCAGCAAAGTTTTGATCACGTAGTATAGAGCCCTTAGATATTTCAAAATCAAATATGATATAGTAGGCTTTATAGGGTTAATATGTTTAGTGATGGTTAAATATTCTTGAGCTTTAACAGACATGCCACATCACCCATATGGGTTAGAAGTAATACAAAAAGTATAAAGGAAACAGTACTTAGTAAACAGTTTCGTGCAAAATGGCTGAATCAAATAAAACAGGCGAATTAGAAGACCTTTGTGAGAACATGAGAGGCAGAGAGGAGATGAAATCAGTCTGAGTAACCGACCACGTGATACAGAGAGAGACTAGCACATGAAAAGCAGAGCGGAGAAGTGGATAAATAAGTGTTCTGAGTGGGTGAAAGGGCAGTGAGTGGGCGGATGGAGTGAGTGTGCCAGTCCGAAGCCGATCGGCCCTGGACGTTTCATCAGCCATTAGCTACAGGTCACAAATCGCATCCAAGTCATGCCTGACAAAGCCACAATCACCTAACGAGACATCTTACGGCATTTAACGATAAAATGGAAGCCTTGAGCTACAAGAAGGAAAAGGAAGGAAGAAGGAAATTTGGCACGACAAGCATAGAAGATACAATCAGTAACTGTCTCTGTTTATTAAACATTGTGGTGTAGCGATTTAACTCAAGAGGGGAAATATTAATAATTATTCATAACTCAATATGATTTATCAATTATGATTAATTATGAATATGTAAATCGGTTAATCAGATTTACTGGATATAGCTACATTAATCTTAATATTACAATCAATTAACCTGTTGTCCAGGGAACACAGTGTTGATTGTTTAATANGCTACAGTGGTAAAGCATGTTAGGCATTGCTGCTGTGGAATTTCAGTAATTTGCACCTGCTTTTTACACTGTGCTTATCACCGTGCTAAACCCCAAATTTAAAGGCCCACTGAAGTGCCTTGACACACACAGCATTATTCAATGTGTTGACGTAATTTCCACTGAAACAGGAAGACAGGGCGGGACATATTGATTGGCCCCTCCCCTTTTTTAAATAGCCAATAGCATTTCATTTATTTCACAGCTCTGCCAGAGCTGTTGAGCTCGGTAAAGCCTCAGTTTCCTTCTAATCTCTAACCGTTTCTCCTCATAATCTCCTCAGTAGCCCTTTAACTCCCTTGGGTCGGCGGTCACGCCGGCGATACCACCTCTGCTTTTTTCTTACCAGTGTGAAAGAGACTCAAAATACTCCGTCAATGTTGCACATACAATTAAGAGTTATACACCATTTTAATCTGTGGAATATCTTCTTTTATTTGTGTACACTCAGAGTAAAAACAAAATGTTGTGCTTTTTGCAAAATAAAGAAAACTAACATGATGCGTGATCTGTCGTCTCCCTCTGAAGGAAGTCCAATCTGATAGTTCTCAGAAAATGAACTGTTACTTAGTGAATACTAATCACAAAAAAATTAGACTTATGTCTAAAGAAACGTTGAAATGTCAGGTTTTAAATCGTGTAAGTCAAATCAAAAACAAAAATTCTGTGTTTATGTAATCTAATCATAAAAGAGACATGTCAGACGCCCGTGATTCAGCTCATTATCCGCTAATGCGGCCACGCCCACGGAGCGAGCGCTATTCAGAAGCAAATTCTGAGGCAATACATGTATACATCATCTCAATCGTGTATATATTGTCTTCAAAAGTGTTTATCTGTATGTTAAAGCCATGGTTAGAGACCTCTGGAAGACATGTCGATAGTTCCTGGAATGTCACATGGCCTGTTCTTCTTTACGAGGCATTTGTGGACTAAAGGTGCACAGAGCGCCCTCCGGCTGCAAGTATGAATTGAAAACACAGTATCCAGCGCTCATAGTGATGACAATAAATATTAAATAAATATTACTCCTCTGTATAGAAAACTGACATAAACATATGAGAATCCATCAATATTTATCCAAATGTGCATGCTTTTCAAGCTAAAAGGCTATATGAAATGCCATAGAGGTAACATAATTGTTCAGACACTTTGCATCACAGAAATACATTATATTTTAAAGTATATAATAGAATACCATTATTTTAAATTGTAATAATATTTCACAGTATTGCTGTTTTTTCTGTATGTTTGATGTACACCATGATGAGCTTGAGACATGATCACAGAGGGTTTTTTCACAGCCTACCTGACTGAAAGGCCTCATTATTATGCAAGTAATTACAGCTCATTATGCGATTCTTTTGTCTTCTCAGGTGTAAATCACCCATTATTCATGATGATTCACGCCTCCACGCATACTGTGTTTCTTGACAAAAAGTGTCTTACAAAAAGTAAATCAATATATTGTTATATATGAATGAGGAGGCAGGATAATTTTTACATCATTTTGAAGCAAAAAATCTAGTCTACAACCTCCAATACCCAGAAGTCTTGTGAACACAGATTTAATATGTATTTTTTGGCTTTATTTCAGTGACTTAAGTTTTTTGTTTTTTCAATAACCACGCATAAACGTTATTCCTTCAAAAACACAAACATGTACATACATGTTCCTCACATATTATTGTAGCCTAGTTTGTGCTGAATACAGTGTAATGAAACTTTTGTAATTTATATGTTTATGAACAACTGAAAAAAGCACAAATGTCAGGGCATGTCAAAACTTCTCCAGGGCCCCGGAAATCCTCAGACCCCAGAGGGTTAAATTATAGCATTCTGTGCAGAATTCAAATGGGTCCGATATATTATAAACCGTTTCATTCTTACCTTTATAGTCCGAAAAGTCCATTCAGTATAAACTTGATAGTATAGTCTGCAATAATATATATAATACGTGGATGTGCAATGCTAGAGCTGTTATGTAAACAGGTCGCATGCTGCGTTCGCTCAATCAATGACAATGACAACGCAAATATGCAAATGAGAACGTTAACCCAGGGTTTAGGAAAGTACAGTAGGGCTTTTCACACTTGAAATGGTTAACCATGGGTCATTTTAAACCCCAGGTAAACGGAATCCTGGGTTATCTTGCTTCACGTTTCACACTGCTCATAATTCACCTGGGGTTAACAATTAATCCTGGGTATTTGTAAACTAGCGTTTCACACCGTACATAACTAAACCCTGGGTTAATGCTTATTTGCATATTTGCTGTGTCAGTGTCATTGATTGGATGAACGCAGCACACGGCTATACTGAATGGACATTTCGGACTATAAAGGTAAGAATGAAACAGTCTCTTCTTCACTCAAATTGTCATAGTTTCTGTCAGCATTTGACATTTTTCCTCTCAAACGCTGAATTTACTGTTTATATACAATGCGCAGTGTTTCCGTGACTTTCCAAAGCACGCGAATATGAGTACACGATTGGTTGTCTGTTGCTAGGGTAACATTCTAACACCGTACCATGGGTTTACCCAGGGTTAAAGGCGGTGTTTAGAACGACGATAACCCGGGGTTAAGCGAGTGTTTAAAGCCTTAGTGTGAGACGGCAGTTTATGAATACCCAGGATTAATTGCTAGCCCGCGTCAATTATGGTCAGTGTGAAACGTAAAGCAAAATAACCCAGGATTCCATTTATCTGGGCTTAGAATGACCCAGGGTTAACCATTTCAAGTGTGAAAAGTGACCAACTATTAACCTTACTGTTGTCCCTATTTTTATTTGCATTTAATATAAGCAATAAGGCACTTGAGGCTGTGCTATATTGTAAACATAGAGAGGAAAAACAGCCAAGCACACAAAGATATAGAAGAGCACGTTTGTGTTTTTGCATTATATTACCATAGTGAAGATTATAATTATTCACCAGAAATGACAGAAAAGAAGTACTTGACATTTTGTGAAATTGCCTCCCAAATGAAAGTCATAATATGAAAAAAATAGCTCAAATTGAGTCAACACAATCCTCTTCTGTCAATCCTTTATGCTAATGTGACTACTTAATTATCAATAGTGAGCTAATTGCAGGAATAACATCAATTGTGACAATGCCATTTTGCCGTGTGGGCTGGAATTAAAACATCTGCATTAGTTGCAAGTACTAAAAAAGATCCTGAATGCAACATTCATTCATCAGAAAGAAAAAACCCAAATGAGATCTCTTGAATATCTCAATTGTTTCTCCTAAACGCCAATCAGATGTCAATTGAAGTCTTTGATTAAATCTCACGTTTTTCAGATTTTTCTTTGGAAATGTTTGTATTTTCAGCTATTCAGAAGTACAGCACTTTAGATATCAATAATCAGGCATTAAAAAACCCATGATGATCAAACACCACATAATCTCCTATGCGTCTCCTCTAGAGTTTAACAACAGATCTTGACAATGTCTTAAAATTTGCTCATAAATGTCCATTTATTTTAAAGAGAAACATCAGAGACAAAGTTTATACCTAGAAAAAAATACAATAGAATAAGAGACGGTTGAGTTTAAGATTAACTAAAATTAAAGTTAGTTCAACTGAACACTTGCTTAAGTTCATGACTCCTAGAAACTAAACACAGAAAATAAACATTTTAGCCTTTTAAGACTGCATTTACATAATCCAAAGCAACTTTCAGATGAGTAAGTCCACTAAAAGCCAAAAAACTAAAAGCCAATGCACAAATAAATCTGTCAGCCACTAAAACTTCCATCTGAACTGGAAATCACCCTCTAAAAGCAGCTCTGCTCTGAAATGACAGCTTAATGTACTGATTCCCTCTGAGCTTACAAACCAATGAGGAACTTCAGATATTCATGAAACATCTTTCTTTGACTGTGCCACTTTGTTTTTTTGGTTTTAAGCACAAGAGAGCCCAACAGCTAGTCATTTTACCCCATAGGGATTTAAAACACTCTTCAGTAAAGACTTAACCAAAACCTGTTCCAAGATGAATCATAACATTACAAACTGAATGGAAGCAAAAAGAAAAAGAAAAAAAAGTCTGGAAATGGACGAAAGTATAACACTGATGTGGAACTACTACTATTCCATGAAGAATGTCATAATTAAATCAGGCAAACCGTTCATTACAAGCCACATGCTACGAGAATAAAATTGATATTTATTGCAAAATATTTCTGCTTCTCTGTGTTTGCACATTCCAGACAGGCTGTAAGTACAGTCTGAATTAGTGGTGGCAATTTTTAAGTGAATCTTTCTGTAAGTTACATTGTTACACCAATTATGCCATCTTTAAGAGGGAATTAGTCTAATCTTTCACTCAACTGGTTCATTCAAACATACCAATTCATTAAGGAATGACACAAGTGACTGTTTTTTAAAGGGAGTCATTTGAATCATTCACTCAACTGATTCGTTCAAACATACCGATTCATTAAAGAACGACACAAGTGATTTTTTTTTAAAAGGGAGTCATTCTAATCATTCACTAAACTGATTCGTTTAAACATACCGATTTATTAAGGAATGAAACAAGTGACTGTTTTTAACAGCGAGACATTTGAATCATTCACTCAACTGATTCGTTCAAACATACCGATTCATTAAGGAACAACACAAGTGACTGTTTTTAAGAGGGAGTCATTCTAATCATTCACTCAACTGATTCGTTCAAACATACCGATTCATTAAAGAACGAATGAAGTGACTGTTTTTAAGAACAAATCATTTAACCGATTCATTCAAAAACACTTGATTCATTCTGCAAAGAAACACATTGCTCAGAGAGGAAGTGTAATATTATGTCTAAAACGTATTTAACATTAACTTATTGAACTATTTAAATAGTTTTTTACATTGCAGGCTAACAATTTAAGTCCTTACAGACTGTTACACTTACTAATAATACATACTTAAAACAGGACTATGCAGCAGACGAGTTTAAATGCATCTAGTAACTACAGAACCAAACTGAAATTTTATCAGTTTGATCAACTCTGTAGGATAAAATGAACACTTCATTTAAAGTCTGATTGCTGCTAATTCGAGACCTTTGCCAGCTTGTCACGACAGCATTTCCACTGCATCTGCAACATCCTTCACTGCTAGGTACCATTTTTGTCTCCATGGCAACCGCAGTGCGATGGAGTCTAGCTCTGGGGGAGACGTGCAAGAACGGCAGAAAGAAGGCTGTTTTTCTATTGTGTTCTTACCTTCACATCTCATTCTTCAGTTTTACGTTCTCCATCACTTTACTCATGGCTATAAGTGGCCATCGCTATTTCAGATAGTGTTTCAGAAGCTGAGATGGACAGAGTTAATTTGTACTCATACTGTGGACTCTATCAGCAGGGCTCTTACTAGCAGAAGCTCTATGGGAATAATCTGAAAAATCTGTGAAATGCTCACTCAGACCCCCCAGCGTTAAACAAAGACACAAAATGCTCCAATATGATATACAGTAAATGAATGAAGCACGATGCACACACAGAAACTTTCCTGAAACCCGGTTATGTCAGTCAGAGGTACATGAACCACTGCATACAGACACACACACAATGAATCCAGTCCTTTTTCCAGATCTTAAATCAAACACCTCCAGTGAAAACACCCTCTATATAATACTACAACTCATATTTCTCCATGCATCCAGTACAACAGAACGTGAGAGTCATCTGAAGCTTTATATTTCCTTTAGAAATGTCATTTTTATAGTATTTTTTTTTTATTATTATTTAAAAACTAAAAAACTTCTTTTTATGACATGTTTTGCTTGTGTTAGTGCTATGTTTCTGTAAAATAAATGATATTTGCTGTGATTATTTTGTTAATGGAATAATTTTTTTAAGTCAATAATTCTCCAAAAACAAGTCGATAACACTTTACAAAAGGTTCCCACGTTAGAAAATGCGATAACTAAAAATAACTTACAATGAGAAATACATTTGTTGCAGTATAACTTTAGTTAATACAAATATGACTATTAATTTTTAGTTAATGTTAGCCCAGGACCATTAAATAATATTAATAAATACACCTTTTGATTTTTAGTTATGTATTAATAAATGTTGACATTAACATTAAGATTAATACATGCTTTAGAAGTAGGGCTGGGTATTGACACAAGTTTCGCGATTCGATTCAATTTCGATTCACAAGCTTGCGATTTGATTCGATTCCCATTAACTTCGATTCAATTTCGATTATTTTGTACATTGCAAATTTTCTCAAAGAAAAAAAAAACTCTCAACTAATGCTGTAACTATACAGTAAGTCAGTTGGCTACATTACTATGATATTGAAGGTTAAAATTTGTTTGAATACAAACACTTAAATTGCACAAGAATGTTTATATAATAATAAAGTTACAATACTAATTTTATAATTACATAATTATGTTTCGAATCCAATTCGTTTAAAGGGTGGCTGTCATAAAAACTTGACATTTATTCAAACATACATCAAATATTGAAGAACAGTAAAAAAAATAATAATGAATATGTAATATGGTGCATATATTTAGCAAAATGCTCCTCTCTAGAGTTCACTTTCTAGCTGACTAACGAGTTTATGGTCACTGAATGGCTTTTCGTACTTCTGAGGTAACTTTAATGCAACATAACGTGACATATTGTTTACAAGCTGTTTTATTGACGTCTTTCCGAGGTTGAAACACTAATTGAACGATTACATGAGGCATGATACGGATTTCGGTAAGTTGTACTGTATATTTTAGCTTACCTACTGGTGTTCATTCATGTTTATTTTGTGCTGTAACTAGTGGTAAGCGGAAGAAATGATCGGTTCACGAGCGCTTCGCTTGATCTGAGGTGGAAGCCAGGGTTGCCAGGTTTTTGCAACAAAACCCGGCTAATTACTGCTCAAAACTGGCCCAAAACTAGCCCAATCACGTTTCAGGGGGGTCCCACAGTAAAAATCATTCCGGGGGTAAAATCTGTGTTTTTTGCAGGGTTTCCCTAGTAAAATTTCATTCCAGGGGCTAAATATCATGCTATTTGGGGTCGCTTCAACCCGCGGACATGAAAACAACCTGCGGCAACAGTGTAAATGTATCCCAATTGACCCTTCGCAAAGACCCGCCCCCCTTAGTTACTGTTGCTTTGTCCGACAAGCCGTGGCGCTGTCTCACCACACGCAGAGAAAAATACATCGCGGAGCGAAGAGGATACATGACCACACGTCGACAGACAAGACAGAGCAGGTTACTTATAATATTAAAGTCCCAGCTTTAAAACTGTGTAGTTTTTAAAGAAATTCAAACAATAAAAACCGTTTTCTGGCTCTTTAATGTGTCGTGACCATGATCGTGATAGATGTAGCGCGTCAGCTCAAGAGGCTCGTAAACCGATCATCTCTTCCTACTAGTCCATTTATAACATCAAATAAAGAAGAAGAAGAAGAAGAAGAAGAAGAGAAGAAAGAGCTTTATTGCCAGGTATGTTGTTTACACATACTAGGAATTTGTTTTAGTGTCAGAAGCTCCACAGTGCAACAGAGTGACAGCG
>RJVU01069905.1:3728068-3751637 GCA_003731715.1 Anabarilius grahami
GAAAAATCCTTATTTGTCCGGGAGAGCAGAAGGAGTTCGTCTGTTTTGTTGGGAAGAGAACGGAGATTTGCCAGATGGATGCTGGGGAGCGCCGTTCTTAATCCGCGCTGTCTGAGTTTCACGAGAGCTCCGGCGCGCTTCCCCCGTCTGCGCGTCTTCCTAAAGCGTCTTAACAGCGCTGCCGCTGCGCCGACTAAAACGTTCAACAAAACGTCTGAATAATCGAAATCCGGTAAAAGATTTTGTGGTGTGTACTGCCGAATGTTCAGCAGTTCATCCCTGGTAAAACTGATGGTGTTTGAAAAACAAAAAACAGGAAAAACGAACAAAAACAGAACAAACACTGAAGAGCTATGCACTGAAGCTGCCATCCGCGGCGCCATCTTGCGTAGTTATCATGAATGAACATGAGAATGAATGTTGTTTCAAACGCGGAAAGACGTCAATATACACAATTTTTCAAGTTTAACTCCACCGATGTTACTCTTCTAACTACTGGCTGCTTTTTCGGACAAAATGGCGGATGCGTCGTTCTGATTGGTTAGATCGCTTGTCAATCAAACTCCCGGCGAAGGGTCAATTCCTCGGTAAAAATCCTACAAGAGCGCCAAAACGGTATTATTTTAATTTCGTAAGTTCTTTTGTATATGAAGCCCCGCAAGAAAAAAAAATTAAATCGTGCGCATGATTTACTAATTTGTTCCCTCAATTTACTAAATCATGCGCAGACTTACTAATTAGTTCCCTCGATTTACTCAATTGTGCGCACGATTTACTATTTCGTTCCCTCGATTTACTAAAACGTGCACATGATTTATAAATTGAGAGAACGAAATAGTAAATCAAGCGCATGTTTTAGCCTACAATTTTTTTCCTGCATGTCATGTCTGGGGCTCCGTACTTTTGAAATCTGAGACTTGTTATTTCATATCAAAAATAACAAAGCACAAAACTTATTGCGTTTTATTGGATGGGGCATGGGAGGTGTGCTACAATGTTCCAATTATTCATCAATTGTAAAAAGGGGACTAAAAGATCAATTCTTGGGTTTTATGAATCGATAGGCCTATCGGTTCATAAAAATGAGAAACAATTAAAATCGAGAAATCGATATTTTTTACCCAGCCCATTGTTGGTCGTTAACTAATGTAGTTAACTAACGTTAATGGAACTTTATTATAAAGTGTTACCAACAAGTCTTAAATGTAAACAAGTAAGTAAATGTATCATGTTTTAAGGATGTTTAGATACTCTCAAACAGAAGCAACTCCAGGGTCATGGGTTTCGATTCCAAGGGAATACATGAATTGATAAAAACCTATACTGCTTTGAATGCATTAATGTATGAAAGCATCTGCTAAACGTATGTAAATGTCTTCTAGAAAACAAGACTGATTAAGGAAATTATTTTTGCAGTGCATGGAGCTCTTTGCTCACTAAACAAAGGCTGTGTCCGAAATCGCCACCTATACCCTTATTCACTATTCCCTACATTAGTCCATTCGAAGGAGTGAATGAAAACGAATTTGGACACTAAGTGCGCCAAAAGGACTGCCGCTTTGCATAGTTTGTGCTTGCTGTTTAAAGGATTAGTTCACTTTCAAATAAAAGTTTCCTGATAATTTACTCACCCCCATGTCATCCAAGATGTTCATGTCTTTCTTTCTTCAGTCGAAAAGAAATTAAGGTTTTTGATGAAAACATTCCAGGATTATTCTCCTTATAGTGGACTTCAATGGCCTCCAAACGGTTGAAGGTCAAAATTATAGTTTCAGTGCAGCTTCAAAGGGCTTTAAACAATACCAGACGAGGAATAAGGGTCTCATCTAGCGAAACGATCAGTCATTTTCTAAAAAAATAAATGTAAATGTATATGCTTTATATAAACAAATGATCGCCTTCCAAGTGCTTCCGCCAAAACCGCACTTTCGTATTCTTCAAAAAGCTTACGCTGTATGTCCAACGCCTTCCCTATTCAACTTACGGAAAAAAAGGGAACTGGCGCTGCGTTCGTTCCGTAAGTACAATAGGAGGCCATTGAAGTCCATTATAAGGAGAATAATCCTTGAATGTTTTCATCAAAAACCTTAATTTCTTTTCGACTGAAGAAAGAAAGACATGGACATCTTGGATGACATGGGGGTGAGTAAATTATCAGGAAAAGTTTATTTGAAAGTGAACTAATCCTTTAATAAGCATTTGAAACGTAGCAGACTGGCAGCTCCAGTAGTAATGAAAAGATTTATCTTGAACTCTGTCATGGAAAATATGTTTAAACCTTAATTAAACAATTTAATTATCAATTAAAAAGTAATTTATACCTGTATCATATTACGCTGTACCCACATTGGACCAGTGGTTTGGAACATAGATGGATGGATGATTCAGATGCGGGCGCCATCTCCTGGTCAGACGCGGGAATTAATTCGCCGCGCGACTCTCACAGTGCATTATGGGTATTCTCTAGCTGTTGAGCATATATCGGTTGTATACTCGTTATCAGATGCGGGCGCCATCTTCTGGTCAGAAGCAGGAATTAATTTGCATCGTGACTCTCACAGTGCATTATGGGTATTCTCTAGCTGTTGAGCACATATCGGTTGTATACTCGTTATTGCAGTGCATTGTGGGATTGAATGAGTGCACTCGATAGCGTCCACTATGGTTTCGGACACCAAATGGCCATCTCCTCAAATAGTGCCCTATTTAAGGGTATAGGGGGCGATTTTGGACACAGCCAATATGTATAATCAAAAGGCCGAAATGAAAATATGCATTGAATCCGAACCTGTTCTTTAATTTCCTGCAGTTTGTTGCTCTGCTCCCGTATGTCGTGCAGCAGCTGCAGAGCTTTATCATCCTCCTGCGACACCTCCATGCGGGCCTGCTCCAAACTGCGCTTCAAACTCTGAAATACACACACAAACAAAAAGCAAGTAGTGCAATTCAGATCACACCACATTTCCACATCTGGACAGTATACTCACGCTGCACTCGGTGATATAGGTGGCCAGGTCTTGCTCTAAAATGGTCCTCTGGGTTTCTGAAGCCTTGAGCTCCACGTCTTTCTGCTGCAAAACTGACTCCAGGTCCGACATCTTGCGCTGCACTTTTGAAATCTCCTGCTCCATCTTCCAAAACAACAAGGACAATAGGTAGAGATTGAATTATCCATGAAATAATATAAGACTTCACTGTATGCTGCTGCAGACGTACCTTTATATATGATTGTCTACTCTTCCTCTAGCAGTCTGAAAGCTTCAGCTCTAAAGGTCTTGTTCTCGGTGAGCTTGTAGGCTGAAAGACGAGGTCTGAATGAACTTGCCCTTTCTAGAAGAAAGAGAAAAAGGAGGATTTGAGAAAAGCAACAAGAAACTACATTTACACTTTAATTATACTGAAACAAATCACTGAAACTTCTGCTTTTATAGTAAATTAAACTATAAAAAACTGCTGTTGTGATTGTCCACAAAGCCAGTGAAACAATTAAATGCTCCATTTCAGCTCTATTTAAGCCAGGACATATGTAAATTGATTAAACTTTTCGGTGCAAATCTCAGAAGCTCCAACAATAAATAATTAAACAATGCAATTATAATATTGCACATGATTTGATTCCAAAAACAGAGAGGACTAAAGACAAATGAGAGTAAGAGAGAAATATAATGCCAGGACACACATTTCATCTCCATTTATCAAACTAGATTTTTACACAAGCTGCTCAATTTGAGGAATCATTCATATACATTACCGTTTAAAAATTTGGGGACAGTAAGATTTTTAAAAATAAATAAATAAATAAACATACTTTTATTAAACAAGGATGCATTAAATTAAAATCTGTTCTTTTGAACTTTCTATTCATCAAAGAATCCTGAAAAAAATGTATAATGGTTTCCAAAAATGGTATTAAGCAGCACAACAGTTTTCAACATTGATAATAATCATAAATGTTTCTTGAGCAGCAAATCATATATTAGAATAATTTCTGAAGGATCATGTGACACTGAAGACTGGAGTAATGATGCTGAAAATTCAGCTTTGATCACAGGAACAAATTACATTTTACAATATAAGCAAAAAACAGTTATTTGAAAATTGTAATAATATTTCACAATATTACTGTTTTTACTGTATTTGTGATCAAATAAATGCAGCCTTGGTGAGAAGAAGAGACTTCTTTCAAAAATATATTTTTTTAAATCTCACAAACCCCAAACTTTTGAACCGTAGTACATGTAGCACAAGCGGCACACAGAACAGTTCATAAACAGCATTTTTCTGACATTATAAAACTAAACCAGAATATTAATGATCATCTTGAACTTTTCATCCAATCAAATGCTCTCTAGTTTCGAATGAGAACATATACTGCCATTTTGCTTTCCGTATCCCACAAAACTGTAAATATTCTGTGCTGTATGTGCATATGAGCTCAGCACAGAGTCTATTTTTAACAAGCCCAATCATATTAGATATGCACAGACTGTTTCTAACTGCCACTCTCGACTTGGCATCCTTGGAGAAGGAGGGAAAAATGAAAGACAGAGGAAAAGAACTCCTAATAAAAGCACAAGCATCTCTACTCCTCCATATCATTCCCTCTCTCTCTCTTTCAGTAGCCTGAGGCTTTACAATTCAGCGTTAGGAGGCTTATAGATTACAAAACACACTCACACAAAACCCCAAAAATGCTTATGGAATCGTTTTCCAAACCCAAAGCAGCAATATGAACTCATGTTCACATTCACAGAAACGTGCAGCCTGAAGGAACACACACACACACTAAACACGTAATACCTGCTGAAGGTCCCGTGACTGGGTTTCACACATGTGCACTACAGACTCAAACCCGTGACTACAGGCGTTATAAATACACACAATGCACATCGAATGAGTGTATCACATCCTCGCATGTACACAGATATTATTTATGAGATTAAACTAGAGCCATATGCACCATCAGTTTTTACTGAAGTCTAAAGGATGGCCCCCAAAATGCCATCGCATTAGATCAAGTGTCTGTATCTGTGTATCTCAAAGGCGGCAGGATCTTTTCTCTACACTAACTTCACTTTTCTTCATCACTGATAAAGTCTTTGAACCAGCTGGTGTTTTAGTGATTTTTTTAGCGGATATATGAAGTTCACATAGGTGTCATGAACTATGAGAATCACATTATTAACTACAAACATAATTCACTAACACCTTTTAAACTAAATTCAAAAAAGAACTTTGATGATGATGATTGATTTCAACTATGAATTTGACTTCTGTCTGATATTCAATTGAAGTGAACTACTGTGATCGAAGATTATGAAATATATGAACATGTAATAGAGTATTTAGTGATTTATTCCCCTAAAAATCAACAAAATCTGCATCCGATCCACCATAAACCATACTGTAGGTTACATAACCAGAACATGCAAATGGTCATGCAAAAATATTATTATACTTCTGAAGCCAGCTGGATGCATAATTTAGTATGTAGAAAATCAACGCTGTATTTCAAGATGAGACATGTTTTAATTATTCTGATCTCTTGGCTAACACTGATCTCTGGGGAGGGAGAATAAGAGAAATTCAGCTGTAAAGAAGTGGGAAACAAACAAGAAACTCTGACCAAAGGGGATAAAAATCACAACAGTTCTCAAAGCAGAATATTTTAAAAGTTCTGACACATTGACATGCTAAAGGCAAGAATGAATATTAAATCACTGATCTTGTAACATCATGGAACATCAATGTGAACAAGAGCTCATCTGATTGACAGATGAAGTCATCATATTGATATGTTCAATATGTGAACAGCAGGTCTGACATTTGACCGTCATTCTTTGACATGGCTAGAACTAATACAATTAATAAATAAAACGAACAAATTAAAATATTCAATTCAATAAAATAAATAAATAAATAAAAATGAACATAAAAAAATAAATTGAACAAATTAAAATTACACAACAAATTACACAAAATAAAAAAATAAAATGAACACATTAAAATAAATTAATTTAATAAAATAAATAAATAAATAAAATGAACCAATTAAAATTGAAAAATTCAATAAAAACAAAATAAATAAAAATAAACATAAAAAAATTAAAAAATAAATTGAACAAATTAAAATTCAATAAAAACAAAATAAAAGAAAATGAACATAAAAATAAAAAATAAATTGAACAAATTAAAATTACATAACACATTACACAAAATAAATAAATAAAATGAACACATTAAAATAAATTAATTCAATAAAATAAAACGAACTAACTAACTAAATAAATAAATAAAATGAACCAATTAAAATTTATAAATTCAACAAACAACAAAATAAATACAAATAAACACATTACAATAAATAAATTCAATAAAATAAAAAGAATAATGAATAAATTGAACAAATTAAAATAAATTCAATAAAAAACTAAATAAATAAATAAAATGAACAAATGAAAATAAATAAATTACACAAATTACACAAAATAAAGAAAATGAACACAGAAAGAAAGAAAGAAAGAAAGAAAGAAAGAAAGAAAGAAAGAAAGAAAGAAAGAAAGGAAGAAAGAAAGAACCAATTAAAATAAAAGAAATAAACAAACAGTAGGGCATTCATAGATAGATAGATAGATAGATAGATAGATAGATAGATAGATAGATAGATAGATAGATAGATAGATAGATAGATAGATAGATAGATAGATAGAATAGATAGATAGATAGATAGATAGATAGATAGATAGATAGATAGATAGATAGATAGATAGATCTGTTGCAGCAACCTCATGCATGCACAATCATGCACACACACGCATCAGGTGTTGAGTTCATTCACACCAATAAAGTGACACTTTCTGTTTGTAAAGATCAAATAACAGTCTGTTTCTCGTGCTCATCTCTGTGAGCATGAATGGATGCTGTCTGAGCTGCAGTCACGACCACACCGATCCCTTTACCTGATCAGCACTTCTGCATGAGTGCTCACATTAATCACATTATTATTTCCCAAAAATAATATTCAGTTATCTGCATGTGTGTGTGTGTGTGTGGGATTGTGTTTGAGAGAGGATGAAAAGCTCTCGAGGATTACTGAGCGTGTGCATCACGACACACCGCAGGCTGCAGCATGAAATCATCTCACTGTCAAACTTACAGACACTTTCAGACAGCTCTGCATTAATGTTGGATCACGGGTGTCCTTAAAATCACTGCGTATCATTAATGCTATTCAAATACGGTATCAGTAATTACAAAATCAGGCAATGCTGATCTCTGAGCCTGTATTGCATATTGTGCAGATTTAATCCAAATTATGACGGAAAAACAAAGTTTCTAAGGAGTGTTAGCTGGTTTAGGATTACGAGAGCAATTAAAACCTGAACTGACTAAATATACTAATATTAGTAGGTTGTTTAACAAGGTTTAAAGCCCCGAATGTTCATCTATTTGCTTCGGCATGTGTTCTGAAACTGAGCCAATCCCGTGTGAGATTCAGACAGTTTAAGTGGCTTAATAACAGCTTGAGCGACAGAAAGACACGATTCCCCTGAAATCTCCAACAGCTGGATTAAAAGACTTCAGCAGTAACAGAATGAGGTAAACACAGGAAGTGATGCGGTATGGGCGTGTCCGACCTCATCTTTTTGGTAACTTTTTGTTTGTTTGTTAGCATTCCGAATTCAACAAAAAGTGTCAAAAATGATCTGCATTTGTTGATGCATTTCCCTCCAAATTGCAGCCAAACAACATTATCGAATTCTTTCCCATTAGTTTGATTGGGAACAGAAAAACATCCATATGAGTCTTCAGTAGAATTGCATCGAGGGAGGAGGGAGAGAGAGAGAGAGAGAGAGAGAGAGGAAAGTGAAGGGATATGCTGTTTCCATAGAAATAAGTCCATTCTGTCACCTTCTTTTCCTCATACATTTCTATTTCATAACACCCACATACTGTATTTTGCAGTCTCTGAACAGAGCGCAGACCAGTTACCTGAACTACACGGCCAGGAATCAATGCATATTTGATTTTGCTGAAGAAAATGTGAGTGGTGCAAAACTTGCTGTCACGATGCCAGTGTGGTTGCCAGGGCATTGCTTATGCGGATGCTGGGGTCAAAAGACACTTTGGGATTTTTCCACCTGTTTTATGGTCCAGCAAGGGAAAATGGTGCATCTGATCACTTACAACTTACACCTTTCCTCAACAGCACACAACACAAACGCTGCTCTGACACACTCAACTTTACTTCTTTGTGTTAGTAGTTTGATCAGATCAGGCTGAAGCTGATATCCGAGCAGTTGTGTTGGACTGTAATTACTAATGACCAGGGCAGTGGTGATGTTCTACAGACCTGGTGTCATGACACGCAGTGAGAGTTCACACACTGACAGTGTTGGCATCTGTGTTGGCACCACCAGTCTCAACTCTCTCTCTGCACCCATCTGAGACGCCACCTGGACGTATTCTCAGCTTTTGTAAGATCACAAATGACAGTATGCAACAAGGAGTCGCATTTATTTATAATCTTTAACCGCAAAACAACGAATTGCAATGCCATTGTTTACACACAAACAAACATTCTTAATCTCTCTCTCTCTGCAGTTCAGTAAATGATGTTGATACTCACCCTAAAGGAGCCCAGCTTGAGCTTCTGTTCTGTTGTGGATCCACTTTAGAGAGGGCAGGACCGCACGAGGGAAGCCCAAGAGTGTTGAGTCGTCCTGGGCAGCCATGAGCTGGGGAACAGGCATCTGCGGCTGGAGGTATCTGGAGGAGTCATCCTCGGAGAGTTGTTGAGTTGTGCGGGAGAAGCGGATCAGATACACTTGAGTGGGAAGAGAGAGAAGCACTGAGACGAGGAGGGAAGCGAGCTGTATCCTAGAGAAGACAGTGAATCGTGCACACCTCTCTCGCTCTCTCTCTCTCCACTGCAGAAGCTCTCTATAATCACAGTAATATAAGCAGACTGACTCACTGTTGAAACTGTTGAAGCTCTCTCTCTCTCTCTCTCTCTCTCACTCACTCACTCAGAACCGATATTTATCTTTTCTCCCCACATCTGATTCCAGTTCAGACATTTTGTGACTCACTGCTTGTACATCATTATTTGATTTCCATATTTCATATTGAGAATTTTTAGAGTATCTATCTATCTATCTATCTATCTATCTATCTATCTATCTATCTATCTATCTATCTATCTATCTATCTATCTATCTATCTATCTATCTATCTATCGTTCTATCGTTCTATCGTTCTATCTATCGTTCTATCTATAAACAACAATCAAACAAAATCTATCTATCTATCTATCTAATACTTCTCTGTCTATCTATCTATCTATCTATCTATGCTTTTTCCCTGTCGCTCTATGCATGCATGTATGTATAAATCTATCTATCTATCTATCTATCTATCTATCTATCTATCTATCTATCTATCTATCTAATACTTCTCTGTCTATCTGTCTATCTATCTATCTATCTATATGCTTTTTCCCTGTCGCTCTATGCATGCATGTATGTATAAATCTATCTATCTATCTATCTATCTATCTATCTATCTATCTATCTATCTATCTATCTAATACTTCTGTCTATCTATCTATCTATCTATCGTTCTATCTATCTGTCGTTCTGTCTATCTACAAACAACAATTGAACAAAATCTATCTATCTATCTATCTATCTAATACTTCTCTGTATATCGCTCTATCTATCTGTCATTCTGTCTATCTACAAACAACAATCGAACAAAATCTATCTGTCTATCTGTCTGTCTGTCTGTCTGTCTATCTATCTATCTATCTGTCGAAATATGCTTTTTCGCTGTCGCTCTATGTATGTATGTATGTATCTATCTATCTATCTATCTATCTATCTATCTATCTATCTATCGAATACTTCTCTGTCTGTCTATCTATCTATCTATCTATCTAATACTTCTCTGTCTGTCTGTCTATCTATCTATATATCTATCTAATACTTCTCTGTCTGTCTATCTATCTATCTATTTATCTAAACAGAAAGTTAGATAAAAGCTTGAGAAAACAATTATGGCATCATTGCCTCCCATCATTAAGCTTAATGTTTGACAAATTTTAAAATGGCATCATGAGTTTAGGGTTTAATCTTTGCAGACTTGTTGTCACGTTTTCCTTTAAAGGTGTCCTATTATGCTTTCACGTTTTCAACTTTAGTTAGTTTGTAATGTTGCTGTTTGAGCATCAAAAAATCTGCAAGGTTACAAAGCTCAAAGTCCACTCCAAAGGGAGATATTTTATTTTATTTAGCAGAATTCACTTTCCAAGAACTGCAACGAATGACTCGTTTGGACTACAACACGTTTTTTCCGGGTTTTGTGAAGTCACAATGTTACTCATTTAAATAATCCCCCCTCACGAATACGCAAAACAAAAAGCTTCCAGAACCTAAGAGAGCACAATGCAGATACGCACAAAAACTTCTCCTGAAATGAAGCGCTTCCCACTTTGTCAGGACAAACTGTTTTTTTGTGGATCACAACCTGTAAGTATGTCTTATTATTTGTAGTTGCATTTTTTAATAACAGTTCCAATTAAGTTTTATGTTGTTGCTACGATGTAAACAAAGGGCAAAGCTTTGCCTCCGCTCACCTACAAGCCAACATGAGTGTTGATAGTGTTTACTGTAGCTTTCGTAAGCTCTCACTTTTGTAAGGCTGTTCATGACTACTGTATGTATTACCATAGTTTTCTGACAAATATCATGAATAATGGTGTATAACATTGTATCTAAAATGTAAAAGAAAATTACAAAAAAAACAAAAAAAAACATACCACTCTGAAACGTCCTGTGAAATCTGCATGATCCCCTTGTTTGTTAACATTCTTAAGTCTGAATCAGGCTTGAATTGGTTTGAAATTGATGCCATCCTTAAAGGGATAGTTTACCCAAAAATGAAAATTATCTCAGTCTCAAGTGAACGTGAACACAATCGGAGATATATTTAAAGATATCCTTGCTCCTCCAAGCTTTATAATGGTTGTGAAGGGGGGCCCACATTTTGAAGCCCAAAAAAAACTAAAAAAAACTGCATGCATCCATCCATCATAAAAGTAATAAAGGCCTTTTGAAGCATTTTGTTAGAAAAATATCCATATTTAAAACTTTATAAATTCAAATAACTAGCTTCCGGCGGACTACCGTATGCATACTGTGCAAGTCGACTTGCACCAAATGAGTAACTTCTGATGTGATGTATGCCGTAGGATGTACGCCTCTCTCGGTTCAAACAAATAGGGTTTCCTCTTCTCTTATATCAAAATCCTCTGACATTTCTCTTTAAAAATGATCGTGTTAGACATCTTTCATTCAATTCATGACCGGTGTTTTGTTTTGCTCTATCCTCTGCGCTTCCACGTTCGTCATTGCATCATGCGTCGGGTCAGAGGTTGCTCTTCCACCGCAAATCGATGCGTATGGCCATCTGCCGGAAGCTAGTTATTAAAGTTAATAAAGTTTTAAATATGGATATTTTTCTCACAAAAACCCATCGATTCACTTCAGAAGGTCTTTATTAACCCCGTGGAGCCATATGGATTACTTTTATGATGGATGGATGCATTTTTGGGGGGGGGCTTCAAAATGTTGTCCCCCCCCCTTCATAACCATTTTAAAGCTTGGAAGAGCAAGGATATTTAAATATATCTCTGATTGTGTTGGTTTGAAAGAAGATAGTCATATACACCTAGGATGGCTTGAGTGTGAGTAAATCATGGGGTAATTTTTGGGTGAACTATCCCTTTAATATTTACATCTGCTGTTATGGTAAGGGGCATGACATTTCCCGAACATGCGCTAAGCGGTGCCAATCACAACACACTGGGCCAGTTAACCAATCACAGCACATTTTATATTTCAGGAGGAGGGGCTTCATCGAAACAGGAACTAAACGATGCATTCGAGCCAGACTGGGGAGAGGGGTGATGTAATAATGTAAAATATGTGAAAAATAATGTGTTTTTGAACAATCAAGCATGAAAGCATATTCCAGTACACCCCAAAAACAAAATCAAGACTTTGTAAAAGGGCATAATGGGACCCCTTAAAATGATTCTAGCATTTAAGATGCCTTTCTGGCATTAACTGGATTATTTTCATTGATGACAATCTCGACTGTGCAAATTAACGTGTTCATTAGCTGCTGTTAGCACTGCCATCAGGAACTCTTTGGTATGAAATCATTCTCAGCCAAAACTCATTAAAGCTGCAGTTGTCCCAGTCAATTTCACATCTAAAGACCGTCACATTTCTTAATGAAAGACTAGCTTATTTTACACTATTCCATGATTTATTGACTGAGGAGAGAGTGTCCAATAATAGTCAGGGAAGTGTGACATGAATTTCAAAGTTTTGACATGTGGCGTGATGCTTACTGTCAGCTTTTGCATTGTGCTTCATATCAAGCTGCTAAATAATTTCACTGATGACAGATTGCAAAATAATGTCCTCGTTTCATATAAAAGGCCATCATCAGTGGGCGTGCTGTTAGAAATGTAGATGGGTGTGTAGTATAAACATTATTGTTAGAAAAATAAAGGAAAACAGGGACAGAGACACAAAAGCAACGTCTCTCTCTCTCAAACACAAGCAATCTAGCGATGTTACCAGGCAACAGGCTATTGCTGTTATCTGAGCCAATGGCAGATTAGTATTTATAAGGGAAATGGTGGACTGTGGAAAAAAAGTGGCATTTCTATTCATATTTTAAAAATAGGTTGTTTAGGGCAACAGTTACGTCATTTCCCATTTACATCATAGCATGTCATTACTGTATGCATAGTGTGCCTGAAAATATCAAAATGTCATACACTCTTAGCCCGGATTTTATATTTACTTAAAAATATAATTACAATATACTTAAAATGTTTAAGTTTGGTTGCATTACTTATAAAATATAAGTATATTCTACTAATTTGTGGGTGTATTTAAATGTGTTAATAAATGTAAGTTAAATGCACTTAAATTATGAAGTCTTGACGCCATTTTGTCGTGGTGTGTGTGAATTCAAGGAGCTGTTGATGAGCAGTTGGAACATTTGTTTTGGCTGTTCTACAGACATTTTTCCCAAACATTTACCTTTTTATAGTTTTTCACTAAAGGAGAAAATCAAAATTTTTAAGTTACCGTCATCGAGGTCAGGGTTTGTTTTAGATGAGCTCTTGACCCTTGACTTTTTAATATTAGATTTTGTTTGGGCAGTTTTATCTGCATTAAAACCAACCAGACAAGCAAAGTTAAAAGATGATCAGGTGATGTTGATTATGTTTTCACATAATCATTATTTGATCTGAATCACTGAACTCATTTAGAGCCCAATCTCTGAGTTAGATTTACATTATTGATTACAGCAGCACTGTGATTCTACAGCGGAAGATCAACTTTTACAATACAATTTTTTTTTTTTTTTTTTTTTAAAGTTGTCATCACAAAAAAAAAAAATGTTAGGCACACACAGACATCAAGAATCAGCGTATGAATCTCAACAACGGTGACAAGCAACATATTCTGATAAACAGATCAACTCTGAACATTAGAAAACAAGCTACTAAAAAGTCACAGAAAAACAGCAAAATTTAAATAGTGAGAATAAAGAAAATTACTAAGACAATTCAGCTCATAATTTATTCATGCAGCAATGCATGATGGGAGGCATGGATGAATTTTGATTGGTGGCAAGTTAACTTGCTTAGTACATTGAACTTAAATATACTAGGTGTAATAACTACAAAGTAATTAATATTACAAAACATTTTAAGTTAAATGAACTCGAATTATTAAGTTAACATTACTTAATTTTTTTAGGGCAACCAGTTTCCTCAAATTTTTTAAGTAAATTCAACTTAAATTTTCTATTCCATTCCATTATGGGCTTAAGTACATTGAACGTAGTCCACTTCACTTATTCAACTAATGCTTCATTACTTAAACATTTTAAGGCAACGAGTTACCTCGGTTTTTTTAAGTAGATTCTACTTATCCGGGTTTACAGTGTATGGATATATTTAAGGTTAAGAATTTTAAGATATTACTCACCCAAAATGATTGTTTGGCAGTTAGATGATGTTGGGTTGACTTGTCAAATACCAGATGAATAAAAAAAATAATTTACTGTGTAACAAATGCATTTAAAAAAAAAAAGAAACATGACTGTCAACTTCAAAAATGGACAAAAAAAGCAAAAATGTGTCATAAAAGTATCATAAGTAGCCCATATGCATGACTTGTGTGTAATATTCCAAGTTTTTTGTAGTCATATGATGCTTTGTGTGATAAACAGACAGATATTTAAGTCTATTAAAAGTCATTGAGTAAATTATATTAATTTGAAAATGATTATTTATTTTTGGATTAAATATTCATTGTAACCTGATATAAAAACAGATTTAACAGGCAGAATTTGAAGCGGATCCACTGTTGTAAAAGCTTTGAAACATTTATGAATCTTTTGTTTCGAATCAGTGGTTCGGAGCGTGAATCAAACTGCCAACGTCACGTGATTTCAGAAAACGAGGCTTCGTTACGTCATAACTCTTTATTTCAATGGTTCACCGCTGGGGGGCGATCTCTGTAAACCCATGATCAATTTTATACATTTGTAGACGTTTTAATTACACATTAGTATAATTAAAAGGAATATTAGTAGCTAATATTCTCTTATTGACCTGTTTAGCTGAGCCATCCATGGAACAAACAAAACAATCCCTGAAAATTGATAAAAGAACACATATAGGCTACAGACACTTGATTTTTAATCTTATTAGATGATTAGTTAATTGCATTTGATAGATTTTAGTTTCAATAAAACTTTTGCAATGGGTTTGTAAAAAGTGTTTTAATGCATATTTGGCCTGAATTTTTGTTGCATTTACACTATTCTGACCAGCAGGGGTCACCAGCGTGTGGCGTTTCGAACGCTTCGAAACAGTGAATCATTTTGCGAAGCGGTTCAATTGATTCGAAGCTTTGAAAAGCTTCGTTTCTCCCATCATGTTCTTAGCTGATGTAAAGTGAGCTGTGAAATGCTGTGACATGAAAAAAGTGTGCAATGATAGACTCTTGAGGAGAAAGAGAATGATCAACTGCTGATAATTGCAGTCTGAAGTTGTTTGTGTGGATGGAGTTTTCATGTTTCAAAGATTCGACTCCTCGTCTGAAGTAAACTACTCTCTCGGGATTTTCTTTTCGACTCCTTATCATATACAACAGGCGGATTTAGTAGTTCATGCATTTAGCGTCAGTATGAAACAAAGCCCCTAAGGGGACAAATAATATTAGATGGGAGGAAAACTTATATTTCAATGCTTTTGTGTTCCCAAGAGGAACTTTAGCTCTCAAAACCTTTGATTGTTTTGTGAAGTTTCTCGGGGAACGCTGAAGTTGCGTCAAAGCTTCGTATTAAACCCACACAACTAAACAAAATCGAAACTTCACTTTGCTCTTGTGGCATGAGCTACTTTTATATACAATGAACGACTGTGTAAACTGAGCAATGGCCCATTGTTGACCTCTGTTATACTTGTAATGAAATCATTAAGGAAATGACACGATCACATGATGCGTAACGCAAGAGGAAACTGTTAAACATTTCAGGAACTCTTGCTATTTCTCACTGCGTTTTCAAAATGGAGAGACCGATCGGAAGGTAAGAAAAAAAGTCTTCGTGATCAATATTGTTTCTGTTTCAAAAAGTGCACAAACTGACTTCATTAAACGTTTTCTGAAGTGACTATGGAGCTAATTACGGCACAGTTAACCCGGGCTATGGATTACCAGTACCAGGTAGGAGTTTGTTTTGATTTTTACGCAATCTCAGATTGATTTCCACACGATGACACCAAATGACTGCCTTTTAAATGCTACGATAGAAATAATATTACCATGGTAACCAGCGTTTCCGCTTAACGCCACTCTGCGGTATTCAAAACAACGCTAAATGTTTACGTAAATGTATCTCTTTGTGCATACTGTGGGAAAAAATACTGCTGTACTAACATGTGGTATGCCATACAAAACTGCACAATATACAAGTGTCCACGAAAATAGCATAGGTACAGTTATTGTTGCTATACTTACAAAATAAACATTTTTACCATGGTACAGTGATGTCTCATGGCAATATGGTACCCCGAAATATACCATGATACTTAAATGTACTTCCCAATATGGTGTATATATATATATATATATAAATGCTCTTTTTGTTAGTATATAATAGTAAAATTCCAAATACTATATCCATCTCATACCATTACTGTACCACAGCACCTTTTGCGACTGTAAAATCATAATTCACAAAATAAATATTCAAAAGTGTTACTTATACCAAGTTACCACTCTTTTATTGTATAAACAACTCTTAAAATTGTGAAAACGTTGTTAAACAAGTGTATTGGCCTATTTTGTATATTACAAAAAGGATGTTGTTCTTTGACAAACCCTTATCATGATGGCACTTAAAAAAATAACATTGTGCTACTTTTTTGGACATGGTTCTGTAGTATCATGATATTCGTGAAAGTATCCTGTGTGCAACGCATATAAATGCAATGGAATATGATTTTCAGCACCAGAAAATTAAGAAAATTTAAAAGTTAAGAAAATTCTTAAAGGCACAATAAGTACATTTTCGCCACTAGAGGTCGCCTACAGGGTTGCCAGGTTTTCAAAACAAAACCCGCACAATTGACCCTTCGAAAAGACCCGCCCCCCCTTAGTTACTGTTGCTTTGTCTGACAAGCCATGGCGCTGTCACGCCACACGCAGTGAAAAATACATCGCGGAGCAAAGAGGATACTGATAACACGTTGACAGACATGACAAAGCAGGTTACTTATGATATTAAACAAAGTCCCAGCTTTCAAACTGTGTAGTTTTTTAAGAAATTAAAACAATAAAAACTGTTTTGTGGCTCTTTAATGTATCGAGACAGATTGCTGTACCGCCTCAGCTCAAGCGGCTCATGAACTGATCATCTCTTCCTACTAGTTCATTTATAGCATCAAATAAACATGAATAAACATGAGAAGAAATGCTGTTTCAAACTCGGAAAGACGTCAATACACACCAATTCTCAAGTTTAAGTCCACCGAGGTTAATCTTCTAACTCTTGATTGCTTTGTCGGACAAAATGGCGGCTTCGGCGTTCTGATTGGTTATATCGCTTGTCAATCAAACTCCTGGCGAAGGGTCAATTGCTCCTCAAAACTAGCCCAGTCGCATTTCAGGGGGGTAAAAATTGTCATTTTTGGCGGGGCTCCCCTGGTAAAATTCGCATTCCAGGGACTAAATATCACATTATTTTTGGTCGATTCAACCCACGGATATGAAAAACAACCCACGGCTAACTAACAGTGTAAAAGTAGCCCAATTCCACCGGATATCCACGGACTTGTCAACACTGGTCGCCTATTCAAAACAAAGGCGTAGCTTGATGACGCTGAGATTCAGCGCGGAATCATGGGAGATGTCGTCTTCACCTCACAGCAGGGGAAAACAGTCCAACGGGACTCGGGCAGAAATCATGTTCATGGATGAGATTATTAACGTTACTGTAGTATGAATCAGAGCAGGGGCGAGTGCTGTGGGAGCTGAACGAGGCCGCTGGAGCGATTGATAATGAGAGACGAGTGCGACACATGGCAGCTCGAGAACTTTTATTATTCCGCTTCTTCCGGTCAAGCGTATGTGGGTTAACGCAGTGCTGTTTTATCATATTCATTTGAGTGTGTTAAAAATTGTTATAATAACGTTACTCTGAGCATTCGCTCGACGGCTGCTGTGAGACACTTGTTGCACACTGCAGTAAGTTAGATCGATATTAGAATATATTAATATAATCAAGAAAACGAGATTTAAACAATGACTAAACAACAATGATTAGTTTGTCTATAAATGTATCCAAATAGTTGTTCCCTTGTCTAATAAAATATATAATATATTAAAGCGTCTTTTTCCATGGTTTCTACAAATTAAACATCTCCCCCTGGTTTACTGTTTGTATTAATATGCATTCATTTACTGTAGTAACATTATAAGCTACTGCCGGTATTTTACATTAAATATAATTTATATTGTGTCTATGTATTTAAAACATTTGAATGGACTGATAAAGGGAGCTGTAAAGTATTTTAGTTGAATAACAATGTCATTTTGACCATAATAATGTACCAAATCTAACACGTATAAATATTGCAGTAGTACAGAAAAATACAATATACATTTATAGGTAAAATCAAACTTTTTTTCTTTTTCTTTCTTTAAAAAATTAAGATCATTATATAGACAAAGAATGAAGCAGTCACAATGTACAACAAAATAAAAAAAATAATAATAATAAAATAAAAGGTACAAGACAGGGGTATATAACTAATTACAGAAAATCACCTTAAAGGAAAAGATTAAAAGACTTACAAATTTCGATTGTTTTTAAAGCCGCCTTGTTACATGAGTTAAGGATAGTCCCAAAGTAATGCTGTAATTCAGCAAGCAAAACACAAAAAAGTGGTTTCTTACCTGAAAATTTACATTTATGTATATACAATTTTGTTAATAAAATAAGAAGATTAAGTTAGTATATCTCTTTTTCCAATAAATGCTCTTTTTTCCAATTAACAATTCCAAACAAAACATTTTCCCAAAGTAAGGAAAAATCCTTATCAATGTTCTCAATGACAAATGGGGAAAAGTCTTTCCACAATATTTTAGAGTTACGGCAAAGCCAAAACAAATGCACAATGGTCTCTGGGTGCTGTTTGCAAAAAAGAAAAATTTGTGTCAATATCTTTTTAAATTTCTTTACGAAGGTATTAACAGGATATACACGATGGATAATGCGAAATGAAATTTCTTTTATCTTATTAATAATGAAGTATCTATTTGGAATCAGCCAAAGTTTCCTCCAGGCAATATCAAAAACAAAGGTATTCCAATAAACTGTGACATTTGGAATAGACACATTTTCCTTAAGAAATAATAAACGTATTGATTTATTAGAAGAAGTGGAAGAAAAGCAATATTTCCCCACCATTGTAACAGTAGGGTCTAAAGAAGGTAAAATAGAGGGACAGGGGATATGTTGAAATACTCTAATAACTCCAGATGGTATGGCATCGAATACAATAGCAAATTCCTTAGGGGTAATGGGAATATTAAAACGACTAAGAAATTCCTCATAGTTTAATAAAAGGCCATTTGGGTAAAATCGAACTCCTAACCTCCTGTACTTATTCTGTGATGTCAAACAACTTCCCTGTGCAAAGGATCATGGGGGCCCGAAGTGTCCATCAGTTGTACCCTTCGAAATCCTTCATTCCGAAGGGCCCTTCGAAGTGGCCAGTTTTGAGCACTTCGGTTTGAAATGACCCTTCAGTATGACGGCCATGATTGTTTTCACTCCGAAGTGCCCTTCAGAGGGTGATATATCCCGTTTGGATCGCACTGTCTGTGTCCTGGTTAAAATTGCTTATTTCTCTGGATTTAAACATTGTTGTAAACATCTGGGATAATGTAAGTACACAAGTTAAAGGTGCAGAATGTGATAATTTTGTCCGCTAGAGGTCGCTAGAGGCCTATTTAAAACAAAGGCGTAGCTTGATGACGGCAAGTTTGAGTGTGGAATCTTGGGACATGTGGTTTCCAACTCAACAGACAGTGCAATAGGACTTGGGAAGAAAACATGTTAATGGATGCGATTATTAACGTTACTGTAGTATGAAGCAGAGCAGGACACGAGCAGCGGGACTTTTATTATGACACAATCGCCGGCGCTGCTTCCGCTTTACCATATGTATCATATGTATTGACAGCACAATTTTTATTGTGAGGTTATGATGTAAAATTATGATAACTACACTGTAGCTGCTACAGTAACTAACAAAATCTATCCAATACTAGATTTCGTAAGTGTCTGAAAAAGACAATTTTCACATGCCACCATTACATATTGCGTCATGCTATATTGCAATACAATACAGCAAATATAGTTTGACAGTAAATTATCAAATTAATTGATTACTGTTTAGTCAGATAATATGAATTACCACTTGTTCAACAAATATATACACTCGTGTACATTCAAACACAATAATTGGGCATACATAGCAAACGCGAGTTCAACGATTTGCGTGAGTAGATTACATACAAAGTCAATGCAAAGTCCTCGCGCGGGTCAAGAGACGCGATGCCCCGCGTTTGGCGTGTATGCCTCTTGTCCCAAACTCTTCTTGGGTCGTTTAGTTGGCCCGTACGCTTAGGTTTACGGGAGCTGTCCTTGTCGACAGAACCAGCGGCAGATGGTAAACAGTAATTATGTTCCATAAATAAGTAACACAATCCACCATAAAACGTGCAAGAAGTAAATAAGGAACTNCAATAATTGGGCATACATAGCAAACGCGAGTTCAACGATTTGCGCGAGTAGATTACATACAAAGTCAATGCAAAGACGCAATCAGACGCGTCCTCACGCGGGTCAAGAGACGCGATGCCCCGCGTTTGGCGTGTATGCCTCTTGTCCCAAACTCTTCTTGGGTCGTTTGGTTGGCCCGTACGCTTAGGTTTACGGGAGCTGTCCTTGTCGACAGCACCAGCGGCAGATGGTAAACAGTAATTATGTTCCATAAATAAGTAACACAATCCACCATAAAACGTGCAAGAAGTAAATAAGGAACTGCTTGAAGCAAGCTAGTGGTTTGCTGGACGCTAGACACTACTTCCGCATTTGTCCACGACACTGTTGTCATGTGGTTTCTACGTCAGTAAAGGCGGTAACAAAGGGTAACTGACGTCATTGACAGGCGACTGCACTGCCCCGTGTCACTGTTTAGAATGGGAATTTTCTCATGATTTACAAGTAGTTGAAAACATTAGAGATATTGTTAGTAATCAGCTGGACAAAATATATAACACTAGCCTAGTGGTTTTTGGATATTTTACTGCGAATATATTACATATTGTACCACTAACAGAAATATATAACACTGTTCTAGTGGTTTTTGGATATTTTAATCCAAAAATTTTACATATTGTGCCTTTTAAGATAAATTGATAAAGTTCATATTAGTGCAATTCTTGAAAAAAATCTTAAGTTCTCAGATATTTTCTTAAGAAACCTTTTTTTTTTTTTTTGAGAAGAAGAACATTGAATGCTTTGGTGGTATTTGATTGATATGCTGGTGTTGCTGAATTAGTTTAGACTCGTTGAATGAAAAACGCCTCAAAACCCGTATTTGTTTCTGCTGGAAGATTACAGTAGATATCATAATAAGCACGCAGCATATTTCGTACGACTGCCGTACAGGAGTCAATCACTTAGCGTCGTGTTTTTAATGTGCCGTGTCAAATTAAAACTGTTATTTTTAAAGAATCTGTCTCAAGAAAATGCAGCGGTTAGCGGTTATTCATTTGCACTTCGTCTTTCTTTGCGCTCTATCTAGAGTGAATGCGTCCTTTTGTTTGTGTTCTGCTCATTCTAGCGTGAGTGAGCGTTTTACTATCTTATTCCATGAGTATGGTGGAACTATGGTACATACTCATATGGTACGTACATATGATTTCCTAAGTAACGCTTGTCACAGCTGGCCTAGATTATCTCTTTACAATCCAATACACCCACTCCTCCATTGAACACCATCCAATAGCAGCAGCTCTCGTATGTAAACCGTGCATTCCTTTACAAATAAGTACTCAGGACCTACACCCATATGCATTAGTTTGCACGCTGCTCACTACGAGAAAAACACTGGCTTCAGGAGTCTTAACAACAGCAATAATCAGTTCTTCAAGTTAAAGTAAGTCTCTTACTATTTTTTTGGTGCAGACTTTAATTTTCAACAGCTTCCTTGGCTAAGCAGCTGAAGACTATTATTAACTGGCTATTTATAGACTTTTTACAAAGATATTTCAGTTCTGCTGTGATTGACCAATCAGAATCAAATATTTCAGAAAGCTGTGCAATAGAAAAAAATGTAGGCTATAGAAATTTTTTTTTAAAGTGACATTTTTTTGTGATATTTGTAACAGAATTTTAGCAGTGGTCTTTAGCAAATGTCTTTTTTGGGGGTAAAACCACTGGATAACTTCCCTAACCGGTTTATTTGAATGTCATTCAGCCATGGCAGCCCCACCTGCAGCAAGCACCCACGGACCTTCCGCTCCTCCAGCAAACATGTTTGATACTGTCCCTGGATATGAAGGAACAGTGGCCGGTGGAGGAGGTAAGAAGCATGCAAAATATGTCTCTAAAAGCAAAGCAGCTAATGGAAATGCTTCAACATGAGCAAATGTTTGCATGCAAAAAAGTGGATACAGGCAATAAGATGTGAGGCATCAGCAGGAAGAATGGGTAAAATGTGGGATCCTTAAACTCTTCAGTCAGAAATGACAAGGAGGCAGCTTCACGCAATATAAAGTCAATGGAGAGGGTTGGATTGATTAATATTTATTATTAAATAATAAAGGAATTAAATAATTAAAGGGGAATTAAGGAAGTTCTAGGTCTGATTTTAGTTATGAAGTAATCAATTTAAGCTATTTGCAAATACAGTCCACTTCAAAAACTCTGATGTCGTTCAACCCCTAGCACAGGCTCCTGTTGTTCACGTCTTGTCGGAAAGATCGTATATATGAATTGATGGGATGTGAATGTCAAAAGTCGTAATAAAGAGTAGAAAACTCTTTCTAAATTGGGGGCATGTCAGTGAGATGCAGCGTTAAATTTTTATAATGAATGAAATTTTTTTGGGGGGGGGGTTTTAATGTAAAAGTTGCATGTTCAAAATACCATAGTATTGTAGAATTACAGTACGATAGAATATATTACAATTTAATTTACAGTGCCTTCATAAATTGAGTAAAAACAAACCAAATGCACATTCTTTATTCATCATTTTGTAGAAAAGAAAAGGTACATCACTATCTTGCTCCAACCGAAGTTATTTTAATGTTGAAATGTTAACTTCCCAGGAGGACTTTAATGCACTCATAGTTTTCAGAGTGCAAAAACACATAAGCCCCTAGATTTATTACTGATGTGTCTCTCATTTCATAGGTGGGTATCTTCCTCCTCCAATGCCTTCTGTACCGATGCCTGGGCCTGAACAAGCCCCCAGCCCACCAAACTGGAAGTAAAAGCTTTTCCTCTTTACCCAGAAAACATACAATGCATGCAATGAATCTTTAACACTGTATGGTAACCCGCCCACCAAATGCAGTCATTGTACAAGATGTGCGTTCTTCAGTTGTCTTGCCTCTTTGGGGGTCTCAAACTAGGGCTGAATGATTTATTGAAAAATAAAAACAACAACAACATGCAAAGGCTGTGATTTAATTTAACAAATATATAATGTGTATGTTTCAGAGTGAAGCACGGCACTCGCTGTGTTCATTTACACTCTGCCTTCCCATTCTTTTTTCTTTTTTTTTAAAGCAAAAAAAGAATCACAATTGTAATATTTCTTTAGTTTAATATTTTTTGTAATAATAATACAAATAATTATTATTTTATATTTATATAAAATATCACTTAT
>RJVU01069905.1:3751647-3818744 GCA_003731715.1 Anabarilius grahami
TTTAAATAAATATGAATTATATTGTATAATCTATAATTAATAAAATCTATATTTTTGTGCCAAATTGTGCAGCCCAACAATCAAGAATATGTATAAATGTGTAAATGACATTTTAAATTTGAATTGCAATTTTTATCAAATGGTTATCAATTATTTATTTACTGTACTATGCAAACAAATTAGAATTGAGCTTAAATATATATTTTTAAATAATTATGAATTTAAAAATTAAGTAATGTTTTTTAACAATTTAGTTTTGACAGTACAGTAACAATAAAAAAAGATTTGATTTAGCAATGCAACATGTTTTTATAACATCACACTTTTTTCCTCAGACAATATAAATAAGCCATAGTACAATAAAAATATATATCTGCTGATTCACTTTATTAGCTCATTAGTGTGCACTTTGACCTGAATTGGGTGTGTCAGCCTAGTAAAACACATAAAAAATGTCATGGTGGGGTCTTCCAGGACCAAGATTGACAAATACTAACTGTACAACACACCCTGTTGAACATGTGCAAAGGTCAACCACATATTGATCCTTTCTCAAATATAACAGTATACCGTCCATCTCAGAGGAGAGAGCACGTGAAGCTTTCGCAACGTACGTCTCCAGCAAGTGCTGCTATAGTTCTGCCCCCGTCAAAGAAGGAGTTATAACCAACTTGGAGTCCTTTAACACCTACAGGGTGAGACCTATGATAAATCATTATGAGCATCTTCTCCAGTATGTGGGGTAGAAAAGTAGCAACTTGTAGAGTTTTTTTTAGACATGCATAATGTTGATGTTCTTTGTGGCAAAAAGTTGCTCTGGATGGTTTATTCATATGCATTTGCTTATTCTGTTCACAGTATCGTTTGGAGACGTTCATGGAGTCCAGATCTACTGAATGGAGTCAGGAGCCTTACACAGGTACCCAGAAATCAAACTGGGCCTGTTTACACTTCATGCATCTTGATCAAATTGCTGTCTTTTGGCTCCATTTACAGTCTGTTACATAAATTTGCCTCCACAAAAAGGGATGTAAATCCGATCTCATGATGTAAATCTTATAAGTCCACGTCCTTGTTGATACAAATGCTGGGCAATGAACTTTTGGTTTCATTAGGTCACACTGTAAAAATGTCAACTTCTCCTTTCATTTTTAACTTTCTTTAAACCAAGTAGGTAATATGCTTCAATGCCTCATCAGCCGTGGCTCTTGGAAATTTAACAAACTGATTCATTCTGTGTCCTCCTCTCTCAGGGCAGCCTGTGGATGCTGGTGTTCAACCTGCTTTAGGACCGTGGCAGATCGCAGCTCAACCACCGGCCTTCTTTCAAGAGCACAAGCAGACCATTCGAGTGCCCTACACTTCCTCAGTCAAGGTTTGACCTTTAACCACAAGATCCACCATTAAGAGAGCAGGTCTCATTCATCACACACTTCATCAGAGCATTTCTGCATGTAACGTTAACACATTCTAAAGGCTTTGGCAACATTTTATTTAATGTTCCAGAAGATTACAAGATTACTTTCATTTGCATTGTTCTGTTTGTCGAGCTATTATAGAGTGCTACAGTCGGGTTCTAGAAAAACCCATTCATTCATAAAAATCCCATTCATTTTCCATATAGGGGAATGCATTTTAAACAATAACTTGTAAACCTTTAAAGACAGACCTACTGGGAGCTACAAGGTTGTTAATCAATGGCATATGCATTTGTTGAAACCATCAGCCTGCATAATTTTAACTTATGTTTAAAATAATCATGTTTAACTGCAGAATCTGTAGGTGAAAAACGACATTTCCCATGATTCTGCTAAGAAATCTCCACCAATCAGAGAATCGAGCAAGCAAATCAAACTAAAAGAACCGCCCACTCCAATGAATTACTGGGAATGATGTAAAAGTCAGTCATACTACTTAAATATTTGTATATATTTGCAACATTTTGTAAATATAGAGCTATTACTGTAGATTCACAGTCTTGTACCTTTTTTCCTGATTTTCAACTATTTTTACTTCAAATCAAAATGTTGTGATTTACTTCTTAGCTGGAACTTACTTTTTAAAAATCCCTATGAGAAAAAATTAATGGGACAAATAATAAAAAGTGCCTTTTGGTTTCCTGATGCAGGTAAACATCCCAATAATGCTTGTATTCAACCAGTCAGATCATATTAAATTCTGTTTTTGCACCCTAGAACTGTCACTTGTGTCTTGGAATGGGAAGAAACCCCTGTACCACCTGTGCTGGAGCTGGAAACGTAAGTCAGTTTTGACTAGCACAGACTGAACCAGCTGCATGACAGGAATTTAATTGTTCTCAAAAGTATTTTCACAGAGGAAAATATAGTTGTATTTTATAAAAGTACTCCTTTATATAGTGCCTGGAGAAGAATCCAAGTTTAATTGTACTGGAAATGTGCTCACAAGCCACATAATGGTTTTCATTCAGTTCATATGATGTAAATTAACCAAATGTATGAACTGTTTGTCCTTTATTGTTGTCCATGTGCAGAAAGTCTGTTGGGTGTGTAACGGTTCTGGTTACCGTCAGACTGATGACCGCTGCTCGCATTGTAATGGGCGCGGACGTGAAAAGTAAGTCTTTATTTGCTTTATTATTTTATATTTTAGTTTATTATTTAAATAAAACAATATTTTATTTTAGCTACTATGGATTGAATTCTGATTAAATCCCTCTGGGGGGTTCAGTGACTAGCTGTGGTTTGGTGCTTTCTTAGTGTTGACATGGTGTCTTTCAGCTGTAGTTCATGTAGCGGCAGCGGCTCTTCCCAGTGTGACACCTGCCGTGGAAGGAGACAGCTGCTCGTCTTCATCAACCTCATTGTTAAATGGTATGATCTACATGATTTAACACTAGTGTTTGCTAAGGCAAGCATGTCTATTACTACATACTATGCTCAGACTTAGGGTTAACTAAAGGGTTAAAGGTGATAGAGAGGATTTTTTAGTCGACTGAGAATCCAAAGACTGTTACTGAGTTTTGGAAATGAGCACATGCGTAAGAACAACCCCCCTCCTTCACAGCTTATTTCTAGGGAACGCCTCCCAAAACTCATGCACGAGTATTGGAACACGAGTGTTTACCACCGGCATTCGCTGTGTTAAGCCGGGCACACATTTAACGACTAGCTAAAACATTCTAAGACTATGCTCAACATACAACGATTGTTTCCTGCTCCTGAAGCAGATTTATATACTTTCACATGGAATTTGAACACCGACTGTAATCGCAGACTGAACGCAACTGGCTCTGACTGGACGCGTTTGAGCGCGATCAGTCATAAGTATCAATTTACATTCATAATCGGCCTTACAATCGACTTAAAGCCGCGCACACACTTAGTGGATTCATTATGTCGGACTCACCGCAGGTAACTCATAATCTGCAGTTGTTACTCCTGTCTCCTGACAAAAACATTGCATGCGGCGCCTGTGGAGTGTGGAAAGTTACTGGAGCGCGCAGCTGCGCGTCTCTCACAAGGAACGTCATGGCAGTGATTGACAAGCCAGAGGGCCAATCGTTTACGTGATCATCAGGGCTCATTAAGGCCCTACCTCGTGCACAGATGATGTATATTAATAATATTCCTTTCAGTGCACCTAATAAATAGTCTTTTATCAGTTAGTAAAGACAGTTTCAAGTAATATTGCAAAAATGTATAAAACAAAACATCCTATTTAGCACCTTTAACTTTAAAGAAAAATCTGTTCACTCGGCGACCATATTTGCAACACCTCTGGGCAGCTATTTTGGGAATCCAAAACCATTCAATCTATTTGAATAGGGGAGTCCTGAAATCTCAAAATCTGCTTGCCGGACTCACAATTAAAAAATCTGACATGAACTGTCCCATAAATGTTGTTTCTAATGCTCAAAAAGCTTATTTTTCAAGCTAGAGCATGTGGAGCCCTAAGCGCGAGTCTCTTCTGTGGGAACGGGAGCTTGTAAAGGTAGTTGCATTGACGCAATGACTCTACCAATCAGCAATTGCCTCTTTTATTTAGAAGGCGGGACGTATTCCGCACGTTGCAAGTTGCAGTTCCCTTTCGATACTTCACTCGTACTGCGTATGGGGGAAAAGTCTCCCTTTTTCCCCGCTACTGAAGCCTTTTCAATAACGCAGTGCAACTGCATCGTCATTGGTTCACTCATTGTAAGTCGTTGAACCAATGACGGCGCGGCTTGGCTGCGCAGCCTATGGCGAGAGAGCGCGCGAACTTTCCCGCCGAAATGGGCGGGGCAAAGCCCTATATAAGTGAGCAANTTCACTCGGCGACCATATTTGCAACACCTCTGGGCAGCTATTTTGGGAATCCAAAACCATTCAAACTATTTGAATAGGGGAGTCCTGAAATCTCAAAATCTGCTTGCCGAACTCACAATTAAAAAATCTGACATGAACTGTCCCATAAATGTTGTTTCTAATGCTCAAAAAGCTTATTTTTCAAGCTAGAGCATGTGGAGCCCTAAGCGCGAGTCTCTTCTGTGGGAACGGGAGCTTGTAACGGTAGTTGCATTGACGCAATGACTTTACCAATCAGCAATTGCCTCTTTTATTTAGAAGGCGGGACGTATTCCGCACGTTGCAAGTTGCAGTTTCTCATTCATAAGTAATAGGAGTGCACCGTCTTTTTATATCGATAGTCTTTGGGCTAACTCACTCCTCACTGGTTGTGCTACAGACATAAATCAAGCAGTTTGTTGAGGAGAGATGTGCTGTTACTTTTCTAATCGATCATACTGGGCAAAAAAATAACAACATAGATTTACATTGAAGTCATTTTTCCCCACATATGTTTTCTTTGAATTTAAAAATCAAGTCAATGTTATTGATTATTTCATAATATTCAGAAGTCTTTCAAACTAAGTTGTTTAATTCTGGAAGCTATTTATTTTACTATTTCAGGAGCACTGAGAAGGATGATTTCGTAGCGCAACATTTGAGTGGTCTACAAGTGGAAAAGCTGGAGAAGGTTTCAGGGAAGGAGCTCTTCAAAGATGCCCAGTATATGGTAAGCACAGACTGTAGTGTACATATAGTGAGCAGTGAAAAGAAAGAGCAAAAGTTCATCAGATGTGTATGTTTACTGTAGGTCTATCCAGTGATGGGCTTCCCTGATGTTTCTGTTGCACAAGCTTCTGAGCGCTTAGTAAGAGAACATCAGGGGAAATACGCCCAAACCTCCCGCATATTACAACAGGTACAGCTGTGTTTGTGTGCTTCCAGACATTTTATATTGTACTTTTTTCATCATATGACTTTTTATTCATTATATCTAACTATAATTTTTATGTTTTAATACTAAAAAAATGTAATGCACACATTTTTTTTTGCATTACAGTTGCATGAAAAAGAATGTGAACCACTTGCAGAATCTGTGAAAATGTGAATAATTTTAACAAAATAAGAGTGATCATACAAAATGCATGTTGTTTTTTATTTAGTACTGTCCTGAATAAGAAATTTTACATAAAAGATGTTTACATATAATTCACAATGTGATAGTTGTTCATGAGTCCCTTGTTTGTTCTAAGCAGTTAAACTGCCTAATGTTCTTCAGAAAAATCCTCCAGGTCCTGCAGATTCTTCAGTTTTCAAGGATGTTTTGCATATTTGAACCCGTTCCAGCAGTGACTGTATGAAAAGATGAATCTCAAAATCATACAGAGGACAACTGAGGGACTCAAACACAACTATTAAAAAAGGTTCAAACATTCACTGATGCTCCAGAAGAAAACATAATGAAAACTTTTGAACAGGATAAAATCTTTTTTTTTTGTTCTTTTTTTTTTTCATTTAGTACTGCCCTTTGGAAGCAAAATATACTTGCATGTTTCCTAGAAGACAAATTAAGTACAATTTACCTTGATATTCAAATTCAAAAAGTGTTCACCCCTCGGCTCTTAATGCATCTTGTTTCCTTCTGTAGCATCAGTGAATGTTTGAACCTTTTTTAATAGTTGTGTTTGAGTCCCTCGGTTGTCCTCAGTGTGAAAAGATGAATCTCAAAATCATACAGTCATTGTTAGAAAGGGTTCAAATATGCAAACAATGCTGGAAAACTGATGAATCTGCAGGACCTGGAGGATTTTTCTGAAGAACAGAGTTCAGTTTAACTGCTCAGAACAAACAAGGGACTCGTGAACAACCATCACAAAACAAACAAACAGTCATAGATCATCCAGGTAATGGTTCCTGAACTTTTGAACTGGGTTATTTTAATAAATTCAGACATTGTTCAAGTAATCTTGTAAACATCTTTTTATGTAAAATATCTTACTCGGGACAGTACTAAATAAAAAATAACATGCATTTTGTATGATCTCTCTTATTTTGTTAAAATTATTCACATTTTCACAGATTCTGCAAGTGGTTCACATACGTTTTCATGCAACTGTATATAAGTTTGACTGTAACTAGAGACAATCATTATGCTTAATCTTGAATAATTCATTCTGTAATTTCATCTGTCCTGTTCCAGAGGCAGACAGTTGAGCTTATTCCCATTACCAAAGTGAGCAACATGTGGAAAGGAAAATCCTATGTTTACTATGTGTATGGAAATGAGTTTAAAGTGAACGCCGACGACTATCCTGCCACCTGCTGCTGTTCTGTCATGTAACATCTGATACACCTGACCTGATATGCAGTATAAGTCCAATATAAACGCTATATATCCATTAATATGAACAAATGTAATGATTGTGTGATGTATTGGAAAATATACATATAGTTGACAGACACAAAACAATAGGTCATTGATTATGCAGCTTCTGTCTATGTAGATTTTTGTAACATGTTATGTCATCTGTCTTAATCTGACCAAATGTGAATTACTAAACCTCTCTTAGATTAATGGACTTTTTTAGACAATTGTACAATCACATATACAAAAAATATAGCCTGATGTAAATCTATTATAACGATATAATAAACTGTGAGTTGAGAAAGAATCATGTCACCAAAAGGTTTTTTTTTTTTAATGAGTCATAATTAATATGTGTTAAAGTAAGACTAGACATTTGGAGCTCAATATTAAGGACTTTATCAGATCAGTTCAGATTTTTATTTGACCTGGTGTCACTGTCATTAAATAGTTCATTGATGATTAAATAGTTGTGACTCTATGAAATTCATAAACACACCTTTTCATTTTAAGCTTTGTGATATCTATAAAAAGCACCGTGGAGAAATTCAACAGCAGTGCAAAATATGAAAAGACAATGCAGAAAAGCTGAGCGCATGTGGCGAAAGACAAAACTTGAAATCATTTATAACATCTATAAAGATATCCTTCATGCTTTCAATGTGGAATTAGGCAAAGCTAGACAGACCTTCTTCTCAAATATTATAAACAGAAACTTAAACAACACCCGCACTCTTTTTGCTACAGTAGAGAGACTAACAAACCCCCCCAAGTCAGATCCCCAGTGAAATGCTCTCAGACAGCAAATGTTGTGAGTTTGCTTCCTCCTTCTCTGAGAAAATTAATAATATCAGAAAGGCGATCAGCACATCCTTGAGCTGCACTGGGGTAAAACAGAACAGATCACTACCTCAGACAGCAGCTATTATGTCTGTTTTCGAAGCAATTGATGGTAAAATTTTGGAAGAAACAGTACAGCACCTTAAAACATCAACCTGCGCCCTTGACACACTTCCCACATCTTTTTTCAAAAGCGTGTTTAACTGTTTAGAAGCAGATCTCCTAGAAGTGGTAAACGCCTCACTTCTCTCCGGGACTTTTCCAAAATCCCTGAAAACTGCAGTTATTAAGCCCCTCCTGACAAAGAGCAATCTGGATAACACCATATTGAGCAACTACAGACCAATCTCAAATCTCCCTTTCATAGGCAAGATCATTGAAAAAGTTGTTTTCAATCAGCTGAACAAGTTCTTAAGCTTGAATGGATACTTTGACAACTTTCAATCTGGTTTCCGACCGCATCACAGCACAGAGACAGCGCTCATAAAGATAATAAACGATATTCGCCTAAACACAGATACAGGTAAATTATCAGTGCTGGTTCTTCTCGATCTCAGTGCTGCGTTTGACACTGTCGATCACAACATTCTTCTTGACAGGCTCGAAAACTGGGTTGGGCTTTCTGGGATGGTCCTTAAATGGTTCAGGTCATACTTAGAAGGGAGAGGTTATTATGCGAGTATCGGTGACCATAAGTCTGAGTGGACATCCATGACATGCGGAGTCCTTCAAGGTTCAATACTTGCACCCCTCCTGTTCAACCTATATATGCTGCCACTGAGCCTAATAATGAGAAAGAACCAAATTGCATATCACAGTTATGCAGATGACACCCAGATTTACCTAGCCCTATCACCTAACGACTACAGCCCCATTGACTCCCTGTGCCAATGCATTGATGAAATTAAAAATTGGATGTGCCTAAACTTCCTTCAGTTAAACAAAGACAAAACTGAAGTCATTGCGTTTGGAAACAAAGATGAAGTTCTCAAAGTGAACATGTACCTTCACTCTAGGGGTCAAACAACTAAAAATCAAGTCAGGAATCTTGGTGTGATTTTGGAGTCGGACCTGAGTTTCAGTAGCCATGTAAAGACAATAACTAAATCAGCATATTATCATCTCAAAAATATTGCAAGAATTAGATGCTTTGTCTCCGGTCAAGACTTAGAGAAACTTGTTCATGCTTTCATCACCAGCAGGGTGGATTATTGCAATGGGCTCCTCACTGGTCTTCCCAAAAATACCATAAAACAGCTGCAGCTCGTACAGAACGCTGCTGCCAGGATTCTGAGCAGAACCAGAAAACATGAACACATCACACCAGTCCTCAGGTCCTTGCACTGGCTTCCAGTTGTATTTAGAATGGATTTATCCAATACATATACATATACAATACATTGCAGATATGCTCATAGAATATAAACCTAACAGATCACTCAGATCATCAGGATCAAGTCATTTAGAAATACCAAGGGTTCACTCAAAGCAAGGAGAGTCTGCTTTTAGCTGTTACGCCAGCCGCAGCTGGAACCAGCTTCCAGAAGAGATCAGGTGTGCTCCAACAGTAGCCACATTCAAATCCAGACTCAAAACACATCTTTTTATCTATGCATTTGCTGATTGAGCACTGTGCTATGTCCGAACTCTTTGCACTTTATTTTATACATATTATCTTTTTTTATTCTCTTAATTCCTTTTCCTGTTTTTATTTCATTTTTAATGTATTTTATATCTTTTATGTATCATCTTGTTATTCTGACTTTTAATGCATTTTAAATATTGCTGTCTGGTTGAAAGAGCTGGGAGAATTAGGAAGAAAGTGAAATCTAGAAGAAGCAGACAGAAGGAAAAGAAGGTGAATGCAGAAAGAATTGGCATGTAGGGAAGGAGGATAGAATGTAACTTAACGTTGAGTGGTCATAAGACTTAAGTCGTAAGGGAATGAGTTGAAGAACTGCGATTTGGGGATGTTGTGTTTGTGTGAGAGCGGTGTGTGTGTGTGAAATGTAAGAACATCCATTCAGATCCGCTCTGATGGATAGATCCGTTTAGATCCACTCTGACGGACAACAACAACAACAAAAAAACTCCCTAGGACTTCCTAGCTCTTCCATCCAGATAGCAAAATTCTGTTTTTACTGTTATTTCTATTCCTTATGTTCTATTTTTATTATTCTTCTTTATGTAAAGCACTTTGAATTACCATTGTTTATGAAATGTGCTAAACAAATAAAATTGCCTTGCCTTGCCTTCATTCTCATGCTTGAGAACAATGGAATACTATCCAGATATACATTTTAATGTGTGTGAGCTAAGAAGTGAAAGGTAAAAAGTTGTTACACTAAGATTGTTATTTTAAAACTGTGCCAAACATACTAAAACCAAACTCACTAGAACTAATAATGTCCATGATTTTAAAAAATAAATTAATTTACATTTTCAGTATGGTTTCAGAAATCTTTTTTGCTGGATTGTTTGCATGTGTGGTTTGTTGGCTGTACTGTTTAATGGAAAAAAGGCAGTGGAAAGCCTGTGGTTATGTGGTCACAAAGACCTCATTGGTGATCTTGAACTAAATTTCCATTTTAGATGACCACAAACCAAAGTTGACGGATGTACTGAAAAAAGTGAAGTGCAACAACTAGCTGTTCTGTTATAAAGGTCATTCCAAATTTGAGTGTCCCGGCTCAAATTTTTTATTTTGTTTAATGCAATAAATGCAAAGTATCAGCTAAAGTATCAAAAGAAAAGTTTATTAACACATTAACATGTCCATATCTCTGGGACTGAAACATCGAGGGCCTTTAAAATGAAGATACCAAAAGGAAAGTTTGTTAAGAACGAGAATCTAAAAGGATATAAGATAACTTTAATACTTCTTGAGTTACAGGCATGAAAACTTGAGGCAAAAAAAACACAAGTGCTTTTTGCCATTTTTGTCATTAATTGCTCTGTTATAATTACTCACCCACATGTCATTTCAAACCCATAAGATGTGAAGATGTTCATCTTCAGAACAAAAATTAAGATATTTTTGATAAAATTTGATGGCTCAGTGAGGCCTCTATTGACGGCAAGTTAATTAACACTTTCAGATGCACAGAAAGCTACTAAAGACATCTATAAAACAGTTCATCTGACTACAGTGGTTCAACCTTAATGTTATGAAGTGAAAAGAATACTTTTTGTGCACCAAAAAAAACTAAATAATGACTTTATACAACAATATCTAGTGAAGGCCGATTTCAAAACACTGCTTCATAAAACTTTACGAATCTTTTGTTTTGAATCAGTGGTTCAGAGTGTGTATCAAACGGCCAAAGTCATGTAATTTCTGTAATTTCATGTAAATTCAATGGTTCACCCCTGGGGGGTGTGACTTTGGCAGTTTGATACACGCTCGGAAACAAAAGATTTGGAAAGCTTTGAAGCTTCATGAAGCAGTGTTTTGAAATCGCCCATCACTACATATTGTTGAATAAAGTCGCTATGTTTTGTGCGCCAAAAAAGCAAAATATAATTTCGTCGCTTCATAACATTAAGATTGAACCACTGTAGTCACATGAACTGTTTTAAATATGTCTTTAGCTTTCTGGGCTAATTATATTGCTGTCAATAGAGGCCTCACTGAGCCATCAGATTTCATCAAAAATATCTTAATTTGTGTTCTAAAGATGAACGAATGTCTTAATGGTGTAGAACGACATGAGGGTGAACAAAGCTAACAGACATAATTAAAAGTTATTTATGTTGTATCATAACAGCATATTTCCTTTCAACATTCATGCACCATTTATTCAGATGTTTCACTTCATTTATCACTACTTGCACTAGTTGCATGGATCAGCAAAAAGTTTGGTTAAATCAGATTACATTAAAAATCTGCAAATCAACTGTAAATAGTTGTTTATCATTTTACTTCATTATTTTGTATGAATTATTTATTTATTATTTATTTGTATTTTGTATATCACCATTGTGGTGATCAGTTTTTCCATTTAGTTTTTATTAAACTGAAGGGAACAGTGGCCATATGGAGGTGGGCTTTAAACCACCAATTTGTGTTTTCAACTTCTTTAACCTTTAGACCACAAAACATCTTTCTCCAATCATAACCCATAAGCATCAGAACATGTGCTTCTGTACAGCTATATAATCTTCATCATACTCTGATTTGAACAGAAGCTCTGAGAAGAAGGTAAGTCTTTGATTATTTCTGTTAAAAAAGCATATTTGGCTAATAATTTATAAATGAATGATGGCATGTAATGAATAATGTAAATAAATAGCTATATAAACAATTATTTTAAGCTATATTTAGCATATGCAAAAAATATCCTATTTCTGAATGTGCTTTTTTTCAGTTGTTGCAGATCTGATTTAATGAGAGAACTTTCAAATTAAACTCTACCAATGTTTGCTTTTGATTAGCTGAAATTCAGTTGCAATACATAATTCATGATGTTAAGCAAGTTGTCTTATTTTGTTGTAATCTATTTCTTGCAAGCATGTTTGTCAGCATCCCGGGATATGAGGGAATTGCGGTCGGCGGAGGTGGTAAGAAGCAAAAAACAATATTAATTGCTTTAATTAATATAGTTTAATATTAGTAGTTTCTGATTATTATCAATGTTGAAAACAGTTGTGCTGCTTCATATTTTTGTGGAAACCGTGATTCTTTAGTGAACAGAAAGTTCCAAAGAACAGAAAATCTCACTGACCCCAAACTTTTGAAAGATAGTGTCTATGTTCTTTTATTAAATTATTTATTATTAGAAAAATATGAATTGTAGGTTCTCATTTGCTATGAATCCAAGTAGATGCAACCTTTAGTGTTTTTTTTTTTTTTTTTTTTTTTTTTATCTAATCATGTTTGTAAGGTGAAATAGTTGGAAATGGGAAAAAAGAGCATTTGCTAAACAGATGATGTGCTGACTTTCATGGTTGCAGTGGTATAGCTTCTAGATTTTGGCATAAAATAACAGAATTTGGATGTTGAATGTGTTGCTAAACACTGGTCTCTTGTGAATGTCTCTGATGTGTTCCTCTTGTAACAGGTGCGTATCTTCCACCTCCAATGCCCTCTGTGCCGATGCCTATGCCTGAGCAAGCCTCCGGCCATCCAGAATGGCAGTATGTTTTTTTTCTCTGTAGGCCTATAAGTTAAGTCAAGTAGTGCTTTAAGACACTACAGATTGTCAAATCAAGTCAGCTTTATCTATATAGCACTTTATACAATTCAGATTGTTTAGAAGCAGCTTTACAGTGATAACAGGAAATTTATTCAATGAGGCAAAGTTGCAAACAGTTTATTTTGGCTGAACAGAAGCTCTAAAGGAAAATATTATCATTGTTCAGCTTAAGTCAGTTCAATTCGGTTCAGTTGTAAAGATCATCAATTATTAAATTAGTTCATTTAATCTATAAAGCAGTTCTGCAGAAAACAGTGTGTAACGCTACAAAAGACGCAAGATGCTAAATTGTTTCAATGCTGCTTCACATTAAAGGGTTAGTTCACCCTGTCACTTATTACTCACCCTCATGCCGTTCCACACCCGTTAGACCTTCGTTAACACAAATTAAGATATTTTAGTTGAAATCCGATGGCTAGGTGAGGCCTATATAGGGAGCAATGACATTTCCTCTCTCAAGATCCATAAAGGTACTAAAACATATTTAAATCAGTTCATGTGAGTACAGTGGTTCAATATCAATATTATAAATTGACGAGAATATTTTTGGTGCGCCAAAAAAAAAACAAAAATCTAGACCTTTCGCTTTTTTCCTTCCAGTGACCCACGTCTCACAATTTTAATATCAAAACCGTGTTCTGTGTGAACCGGCCCTAATGGTGCAAAATTCATCAATTATGAAGCAAGTTTATTTCAGCTATAAGCAGCTCTACATAAGACAATATTGTCATTATCCAGCTAGATTCAGTTAAAATGTTGTTCTCATCTGAAAGTGCCAGTGCAGTTAAATACTGAATATGAATTAAAGTACTTTTTATAGATTAAAGAGACTAATCATAACCAGAGGTCTCTGTGCTTCAGATGTCTTCATTTCTCAAACTGACTCCTGTTGCATGTTCATAATGCATGTAATTCAACATGCATGTCTATTAATAATTTCTTTTTTAGCAACAACATTCCTTCCATCTCAGAAGAAAGAGCGCGTGCAGCTTTTGAAGATTACGTCTCCAGCAAGTGCTGCTATAGTTCTGCTCCCGTCAGTGATGGAGTTATAATCAACATGGAGTCCTTTAACACCTACAGGGTGAGACCTACAATAAATCATTTCCATTTTGAGCTTAGTGATACTATCATTCTGTGTATCAGTAGACATGCATAAATCTAATGTTGTTTTGGCTTTATAGAGCTGAATGTGGTTAGCAATATTCATGTCTTCTGTTCTCAGTATCGTTTGGAGACATTCACAGAGTACAGATCTACTAAATTGTGTCAGGAACCTTACAAAGGTACCAAAAGTCAATCGAATCTATCATTAGTGGTGCTTGATTATTTAGGCAAGCATCACCATCACTATTGATAATACTTGGGATTAGAGATTTAAACAGACCTCTATGTATTAAACTACACTCTAAAAAATGCTTGGTTAAAAACAACCCAAGTTGGGTTGAAAATGGACAAACCCAGCGATTGGGTTGTTTTGACCCAGCAGTTGGGTTAAATGTTTGCCCAACCTGCTGGGTAGTTTTATTTAACCCAACAATTGTTTACAAATGACTATATGTCTGGCTTAAAATGAACCCAAAATAGGTTGGAAATTAAAAATCAGACTCATAATTACTAGAGGCAACAATAATAATCAAAAAGATGAGCATTTATTAATAAGCAATTTAATAAATGTTTATTGTTTAAATATTATTCAAAAAAAGTATTAATAAATGTTTGTTTATTAAACATATTAATAAATGTTAATTTCCAACATATTTTGGGTTCATTTTAAGCAAGAAATACAGTAATTTTTAAACAATATTTGGGTTAAATAAAACTACCCAGCAGGTTGGACAAACATTTAACCCAGCCACTGGGTTAAAACAACCCAATCGCTGGGTTTGTCCATTTTCAACCCAACTTGGGTTGTTTTTAACCCAGCATTTTTTAGAGTGTATCCTGTGCTTTTTGTGATATACAGATGTGATTGATATCTCAAATTGTGCAGCTTATTGAGGAGATCTGTGCTATTAGAAAATGAAAAAAAATCAGCAAAAGAAAAATCCCTTTGACTTATATAGGAGGGACTATATAGGGACAGAATATCATAAACTACACTCTAAAAAAATGCTGGGTTAAAAACAACCCAAGTTGGGTTGAAAATGGACAAACCCAGCGATTGGGTTGTTTTAACGCAGCGGCTGGGTTAAATGTTTGCCCAACCTGCTGGGTAGTTTTATTTAACCCAAATATTGTTTAAAAATTACTGTATTTCTTGCTTAAAATGAACCCAAAATATGTTGGAAATTAACATTTATTAATATGTTTAATAAACAAACATTTATTAATACTTTTTTTGAATAATATTTAAACAATAAACATTTATTAAATTGCTTATTAATAAATGCTCATCTTTTTGATTATTATTGTTGCCTCTAGTAATTATGAGTCTGATTTTTAATTTCCAACCTATTTTGGGTTCATTTTAAGCCAGACATATAGTAATTTGTAAACAATTGTTGGGTTAAATAAAACTACCCAGCAGGTTGGGCAAACATTTAACCCAACTGCTGGGTCAAAACAACCCAATCGCTGGGTTTGTCCATTTTCAACCCAACTTGGGTTGTTTTTAACCCAGCATTTTTTAGAGTGTATGTTTCCATCAACCTATTTGTATGTGAAATTTGGGTTATCATATAAAACAATGCTGGATGGTAACACTAAGATGTGCATAAATTCTAAAAATGGGTAAAAAACAAAGTTAGAAACACATTTACTAAATAAATCCCTTGGTGCACAACAAAAAGATACGATTGGATAACTGGACTAAACTGGGAACCAATCTCATCAAACAGCATCTCAAATGTTTGTTTGATCATTCTGAAATGCCTGAGCCAATGTCTGTCATCAAAACGATTTGGTATAATAACCTCCCAGAACCTGATTTGTTGTTCAACATTCCAATCAGATTTGAGGGACAAGTTTACAGTTTATTTAAAGTTTATGCTTACAACCAGAGTTTGGTGCTTCTACATCAGTGTTATTCACCTATCATTTCCCTCTGATTTAGGGAGAAGTTAATGGGCAGGGTTAGGTTTAGGGATAGGGATATGGTTTTGATCCAATTTTTGGACAGGAATGTTGTTCCAGGATCAACAAAATATGTTGACCCAGGAACGCGTCTAACTCTGCAAAATCAGGACGTGCCACAATTGCATTCCCAAACACACTTTTGTCTGTGGGTCCATTTTTACTACAGACATTTTGCACCAATTTCCAAAGAGACTCTAGAGATAGAGACTCTAAGATGGGCATTTTTGACTTGGGCATTTAAGCAACCACCTATAACACCCTAGTAACGAGCTAAAAACACTCAGCACATTGTAGCAACAGGTTTTGTGCAGTTCAATTTTGTTTAAATTATTAGTTCCACAATCTAAACCTTGTTCCCTGACTAAATCATTGCCTAAACTCTTTCGCAGGGCAGCGTGTCGATTCCGGGATTCAGCGTGCTCCTGGACCATGGGAGATTGCAGCTCAACCTCCGTCTTATTTTACTGAGCACAAGGAGAATATTAGAGTGCCCTACACTTCCTCAATTAAGGTTTGATCACTCAAGATCCACAAGAAGGGCCAATACAAACAACAGAAAGTGCAGCAACTATCAGAACATTTCTGTATGAAACATCACCGTCTATGGAGCTTTGGTAGCACTTCATTTTCACTTCACTTTATTCATAATATACAATGCAGCATCACCTCTTTACTCAGTGTCAAACGGTTCAAACAAGGATTCTGTCTCTCTAAACCCCTCCTTTTTGAGAGCCTGCTCTGATTGGCCAGATGGCCCAGTCTGTTGTGATTGGTCTATCACTTGCAGAACGCATCAGAAACAAAACTTCCATTACCATATCTGAATTTCAGCTGCGGAGGCTTCCTCAGCCCTTGATACAGTGATGCGAACAGTAAAGATGGAGTCAGTTTTACCCAAGTTTTACTTCCTTTAGAAGTGCACGCAAAGAGAATTTGCTTTCTTAGCGCAGAAAAAAGAGTCTTCTCGACATGTTGACAACACAAACCAAACTCTTCAAGGCCTCAGCTACAACTACAGGGTTTACGGGTGGGTCAAAGTTGGCATGGTTCTCGGGCAGCCAATGAAGACCTGGCAATTTTGTTACAAACCTACGTAGGTTCATGCAGGAAGTAAGACTGGAATTACTGACGACTCGTTTCAGGCAGTTCAGAATCAAATCTTTAGTTTGAAAGACAATAACTTGATTTATCATGACCTTTGATCTTTAAAACTTTGCAGACCTTTTACATTTACAAACAGCTATATTATACACTACATGATAGGTAATATCCGAAAAGTTACTGGAAAATAAAAAACTAGTTTCTTCTTGTATCCTAGAAATGTGACCCCTGCGGTGGATTGGGAAAAAAAACCTGTTCTTCTTGCACTGGAACTGGAAGCGTAAGTGACATCTTGACTGGCATACCAGGCTGTTTTGGAGTTGTTTTTGGAGTACATGGTTATAGGAGGTCATATTATGGGACATATAACTAGAGTCTCTTTTATTTGTGTCTTTATGCAGAAAGTGTGCTCTGAGTGTAACGGTTCTCGTCAACGTCCTGATAACGAGTCCTGCAATAAATGTGACTATAGTGGACGTGAAAAGTAAGTCTGCCATTCTCCACGTACTGTTGTAACTCTTTGTACGTTTTTAGCTTGAAAATGAAAGATACTCAAGCCAATTTTTTAGCTTGTTTTACAAACATTAAAAGAAACACCATGGCCTGAGCTGATTAAATTACTGCCCACAGTGAATAAAATACAGAGTAATGAATGGCCAATAGAGCTAGCATCTCCAGGAAAATAATGTGCATGCATTAATATGTTCCAATTTTGCAGAATGCATGCAAACAGAAATATTCCAATAGCTGTAGAGCATGTAAAGGGCTGAAAATATTCAACAACATAAAAAGTATGCGATGTCATGAGAAAATTAGAGAGTTTTGAGAAAGCTTTTCTTTTTACCAAAAAAAAATAAATTAAATTTGAAACTTATTTTTCCACTCTTAACTTATTTTGTCTTGTTTTTTTGACCAATTCATAAGAATCCAAAGAACTCTTTATGTTTGTTCACATCTCAGAATGGCTCTTGTGTTTGTCATAATAGAATAAAAGTGTTGTCTATTCATTTGTGTGTTATTTTGCATCTTTTACTCTCATCACATTTGATTCAGACTCCAAGCTGCCTATTATGTCCTGCATAAACTGCAGTCTTTAAACAGTTCTAAGAGCATCCAGTAGAGGGCTGCTGTGGTTTGGTGTTTCCTGAGTGTTTGTCTGGCTCCTTTCAGATGTAGTTCATGTAGCGGCAGTGGCTTCCACGAGTGTGACACCTGTGATGGAAAGGGACAGCTACTCGTCTACATCAACCTCAAAGTCAAATGGTAATATCATATTATATTCACTGATAATACTAACCCTGTACACTCTGTCAAAGTGAACTCTCTTCTTCTGAAAGCTACTTTTTGGTCCATTTCAGGAGCACTGAGAGGGATGATTTTGTAGGGCAAGATTCGAGCGGTCTGAGATCAGAAAAGCTGGGAAAGGTTTCAGGGAAGGAGCTCTTCAGAGATGCCCAGATTAACGTAGGAACAGATTTGCAGACAATTAAAGATTTTATAAAGAATAATAAAGAGGTTGAAGTTGATAAACTTGTTTATATGGTTGTATGTGTACTGTAGGTCTATCCAGTCCTGGGTTTCCCTGATGTTTCTGTTGCTCAAGCATCTGAGCGTTTAATAAGGGACCATCAGGTGAAATATACCAAGAACTCCCGCATATTACAGCAGGTACCTGTTGTGTTTTATTCACAGTAATTTGTACATTATCCATATAAAATTATAATGCTAAACTTTTGCTATGTAATTATGTGGCTGTCTGTGACTTGGTCATGTTTACATGCACTAGAATATTTAATATTTGTCATGTAAACTGGTGTAATTCAATATTTCCTTGTTCCAGAGGCAGACAATCGAGCTCATTACCATAACAAGGGTGAACTACACTTGGAAAGAGAAGCCCTATGTTTACTATGTGTATGGAAATGAGTTGAAAGTGAACGCTGATGACTATCCTGCCACCTGCTGCTGTTCTGTCATGTGACTCCACATGTTCATTCCAAACATCATAACCGCTGACTGTACATCCAACATTCATCATCTCAAAAACGATGCTGAAAATTCAGCTTTGCATCACAGGAATAAATTACTTTGTCAAATATATTTAAATAGTACACAGTTATTTTAAATTGTAATAATATTTCACAATATTACTGTTTTTTACTGTATTTTTAATTAAATAAATGTAGCCTTGGTGAGCAGACGAAACTTCTTTTAAAAACATAAAAAATCTTAGTGGTTCCAAACATTTGGACTGTACTGTATATCTCTGTTCATTCATGACGGTTTCCAACAATGACTGCGTGGATGTCTAAATCATTTTGTGGATTCTGAAGAGGGAAAAACAGATGTAGAAAAAGAAGGACAATTTATTAGTCATTCAGTAAAACATTTTATATGCTTCTTGTTTATTAATGTTCATTTTATATGTGGCAGCAGAACCCTGTCCCAGATGCTGTTTTGAGTAATTATGACTTCATCCGGTAGGGGGCAGTATTTAATTCATTTTAATTTTATTGAGTGTTGAACTGTATTGTGTTCAGGAGGGCTTTTTTCACAATGACGGTTTCTTATACATAATTGTTGTAAATTCATAAAGTCTTTGGCTTCATCCAGTATAGGGAGCATCTGTGTGTAGCAGTGGTTTGATACTATTTGAGTTTTGAGTTTCTGTCTGGCATCTTTCAGATGTAGGAGCGGCTGGAAGGGAAGGGTTGAATGGAAGGGGGTGGCTGCTCATCATCCTCAAATAAATATATCATACAATAATCTTGTTTAACATGATCTTTGAAACTTTACAGAACGTTTACATTCACAAACAGCTATATTACACTCTATATGAAAGGTAATATCTAAAAATAAGCATAATAGGGGAACATTAAGATCTACTTTACATCAAGTTATGGTTCCATTTGAAAAAATACTTCTAAAGCATTTATTAATCTTAATGTTAATTTCATCATTGACTAATTCATTATTAAACAAAAGTTGTATCTTTTAGTAAGGTCAAATTAATAATTAAAGTGGCAATTAATGACTTCAAATAGTCAGTACCTCAGTTTAAACGATGGTTCTTCTTACAGTCTAGTGCCCCTATCGCCCCTATCTGACCCTGAGTTTTTTCAAAATGGTCTCCCTTCCATGTCATGGCCTGGCTTGAGCCCGCTTAGCTTTGGTAGGGAGCCAGGCTTTGGCCATGGGATGCTACAGCCACACTGCTTTCCACTGCCTTGACATAACGGGTCCAATGAAAAGGGCAGCGCATCCTGAGTGGCTCAAAATGTCCTCAGAATGAGCTACCACCTGTATTGAAATAACACATTGTCACACTATAGCAAAGCTCTCCCATATATTCTGGTATTCTAACTGTGCTTATTTCTGCCATTGGTGTAAGCAGCAGCAGTGCATGCAAATAAGAAATGTATATGCTTTTATACCATCTTGCTAATAACATTTCTTTAGTCATTTGGCAATCCTTCAGGGAAAGATTTCAGGGAAGGAGCCATCTGAGCTAATGTAGTTAGCCAACTTTATTGAGTATTTCCATTTTATGCAACTGTACACATTTCTTAATAGTAAATTAATAAATTTAAGATCATCATGTTTGCACCGAAGTCAATATTTCAGACCTAGTGGAGTAATAGTAATAATAGTATCTAGGTCTGAATTGAAATAGGCTGTATTGTATGTTTTAATGGATCATGCTACAAACATAATGATCTTATAATACATGATGCATTGCTGTGTCCGTTATCGCATAATTCCCACTTTTGGACACTTTTGCTTTAACAGACATTAGACAACACTGCAAAATCAAGCTGTTATATTCATATATTTATTGTCCAACATTCTCAATTTTTCTGATGCATGTCCTTAATTTAATTTCATATGTTGGTATTAATTCAGTGTTTATTCTTATACTCGAACTTCAAAGAATTTTAACCCAAACTGACTGGGTTTCTTTCTAGAGAGCAAAGGTTTTGTGAAAAAAAGTGGAAGACTTACAAAGTCTGTAAAATAAACTGTTAAAATGATTTGATGATCACTAGTGATAGTATTTTATTCGGTGTTGTCATCATTCAGGTTGGATTTTACTGGACGTGGTGGTGGAAAAAAAATTGGGATCGGAGGAATTTTTTTTTTTCAAATCTTTTGCGTTCCCTCGCAAACCTTTTGCGTTCCCCCGAGAAACTTTGCGTTCCCTCGCAAAGTTATAATCGTTCCCTTGCTGTGAGCTCGGACAAACACTTCCTCTTTAATGTCCCGCTGGCTGGCAGTAGTGTTTCAGTTAGTAACATACGTTAATAATGCACACAAATAATGCGCAGCTCTGAAGAGTTTGAACTTGTTGGACTCAAAATGAAGAAATGCAGTCAGTGCTTATTGCAGTTCAGTTGGCAATTCACAGATTCGAGCTTCCCGGATTAATAACTCGTGAGATAAACGTTGTTAAAACACAAATGCAACTACTTCCAATCATAGTAACCTAGAAAACAAGCTACAACAACCCAATTTTCCTCAAATGTGCTTCATAATAAATTGGTCTCTATGAGCAGGCGGCGAAGATACACGTCTGAAGGGACCGTCTGAAAAGTGCAAAACCCGAAACCCTTTTACTCATTTTATATTAAAAATACTCAACTTCACTGTAACACACTGTGCTGTCACCAAATTCAGTTCATACATCACTGCTCTCCTGCTGGTTATAGGTACTACAACACTTAGCTTGGCAAGTAGCACATGGCCTTCTTCACACAAATGATGTTGGTACACAGCTTTCAACAGCTTTCGCATGATAATTGCTTACTGGATTTGATGGCATTACAATTTAATTATATTTTTACTAATAACAGTGAAGTTATTATTATATTATTTTATTTAATAATTAATAATCATAAAAGTTATGCTTTTTTTTTATCAAACTAAGTGTTCCAGTACAACCAGCAGGAGAGCAGTGACATATGAACTGAATTTGGTGACAGTACAGTGTGTTACAATGAAGTTGAGTATTTTTCATAATATAAAATGAGTAAAAGGGTTTTGGGTTTTGCACTTTTCAGACGGTCCCTTCAGACGTGTATCTCCGCCGCCTGCTCATAGAGACCAATTTATTATAAAGCGCATTTGAGGAAAATTGGGTTGTTGCAGCTTGTTGTCTAGGTTACTATGATTGGAAGTAGTTGCATTTGTGTTTTAACAACGTTTATCTCACGAGTTATTAATCCGGGAAGCTCGAATCTGTGAATTGCCAACTGAACTGCAATAAGCACTGACTGCATTTCTTCATTTTTGAGTCCAACAAGTTCAAACTTTTAAGAGCTGCGCATTATTTGTGTGCATTATTAACGTATGTTACTAACTGAAACACTACTGCCAGCCAGCGGGACATTAAAGAGGAAGTGTTTGTCCGAGCTCACAGCAAGGGAACGATTATAACTTTGCGAGGGAACGCAAAAGTTTTGCGAGGGAACGCAAAGTTTCTCGGGGGAATGCAAAAGTTTTGCGAGGGAACGCAAAGTTTCTCGGGGGAATGCAAAAGTTTTGCGAGGGAACGCAAAGTTTCTCGGGGGAACGCAAAAGTTTTGCGAGGGAACGCAAAAGATTTTGAAAAAAAAATCCTCCCATCCCAAATTTTTTTTCCACCAGCAAGTAAAATGTCCTCCCTTCCCAATTTTTTTTCTACCACCATGTCCCTTTAGGATTTCAGCTTTAATGTACCCTTTTTTTTTTTTTTTTACAAAACAGCTGATATTGCCATAGAAACTAGTGGACTGCCGACTCGCTTTCACCACAAAATGACGGAAACGCAGGGCCGCTACTGGGCGCCGGTGTTGCAATGGAACGTTCTATTGAGTGTCTCTTCTTGTTAGTGCATATTCTTTGGTTCAACCACGCCCTCCTTACCCTACGGGCAAAGAAATGTAAAAATACAGCTCTGGAAAAAATGAAGAGACCACTCCAAGTTCAGAAATCAATGTTAAGTGGTCTCTTAATTTTTTCCAGAGCTGTACATAAATGTAAAAATAAAGAATAGAAATTAATAAATGTGGAAATGAACAAATATGGAAATAAATGCATAAATAAATACAAATCGAAATGAATAAATGTATTAATAAATAAAAGAAAAAAAATATATATACATAAGGAAATAAATGTATAAATAATTATTTATTTTTGTTTGTTTTTTTGCTTTTCTATGTATATTTATTTATTTATTTTTAATTTTGGCGGACTTGGGATTCCATACTGTTTGGCCACATCTACTCTGCATATTTCTTGTTAAGACAGTGTCAGACTCAGTCACTGTCAGGCGAGTGTCTCAGAAAGCTGCTCTATAATCTGACAGCATGATGAACCTGCTTTATATCCTTTTACTGGTCCTTTGGTCAGCTTTCAGTAAGTAGATTATATTTCTTTGCCTCAGATTTTGTGCCTATCTACTATGGACAGGAATCATTAGTCTTTTGTACAGATTTATCTGATGCATGGGACCCAGATTACCATACAACAACAAGTGCATCATCTAATGATTTTAATCTATACACTTTTCTGTCAGTATTATTATATAATATTCCAAAATATTTTAAAACCAAAGGATATCAGTCAATATAATTTTGCTGTGTTTTTGTACAGTGACAGGTGCATCTACTGACTTTATCTATGCATTTTCTATCAGTATTCTTATATAATATTCTACTACTAAAAACTACAAATATTATTTGAGAGACAGGTGAATCATATAATCATTTAATCTATACACTTTTTTGTCAAAATATTTGAAAGTGTGAGGATGAGTCAATTTAATTTTTGCCTTCTTTTGTACTCACTGGTCAATGGTACAACAGTTTAGCCTTCAAAAACAGGTAGATAATCTTCTCACTTTCATCTATATGTTTTACAGTTAGTGTTCCTTAAAAAACAAAAAAAACAAAAAACAAATAAAAGTGCAATTCGAAATTGTGACAATTTTACGTGACAGAAATAAAGTGGAACTACAGTAAGTAAATTCTTTTACTGATTGTAAAGAATAATCATCATATACCATTAAATATCGGATAGGCTCAACTGAGAAATTATAAATATAGTTGAGTATGATTGTATAAAACACTCATCACTTGTTAAACCTAAATAATTCCCTTTTTAAACCAATAATCAAAACAAAAAACTAACCCATATATATTTATTATATCCAATTTATTGAACTTATGATTATACATAAGAGACCAGTAAATGCTTGTTTTTGAAAACTTGCAAGCTTAATTGGTATCTTATTATCAAAGTCACATTTCAATAAGAACTAACTAATATTGCAATCAAATGTAAAGATACAGAAACCAAGAGTCATGCGCTCACATTTGTTAATATTCATAGAAAGACCAGATACAGATGAAAATAACTGAAAACACTTAATTTCTTTTTTAAACTTAGTCTCATAAGAAAAGAGAAGCTTCATCAGCTAATTGTGTCGCCTTGTTTAGATACACTGCCCTGCCAAATAAAAAAGTCACTGTTTGGATTTAAATTGTTAAATGCTTAAGAGTCTGGATCATTATTGCTGTGATTATTATGTTTCTAGCATGTTATATGTTTGGCAACAGTTCTTTTAACCCTAAATGATGAGTGTGTAGATTTTTTATTTCTTAAACAACCATCATAGGAAGACACATCATGGCCATATGAATTGGTAGTTCTAAGTCTACACCTTAAATTCCTTAAATTCCATCAAGAAGTGCATACATTTTTAGTCAAGATCTTGTACTGACAATGTACTCTATACAGTCTACTCCATCACATCCCAAAGACTTTCACACTCTTAACCCTAGATAAACCTAACTGTAATGATAGCTTGAGGATCTGTTAGGTTATACGGTAATGTATAGAGTGTGAAGTGAAGTGACATGTGGCCAAGTATGGTGACCCATACTCGGAATTTGTGCTCTGCATTTAACCCATCCAAGTGCACACACACAGCAGTGAACACACACACCGTGAACACACACCCGGAGCAGTGGGCAGCCATTGCTGCGGCGCCCGGGGAGCAGTCGTGGTATTGAGGGTGGGGAGAGCGCTGGACATTCACTCCCCTCACCGACAATCCCTGCCGGACCTGAGACTCGAACCCATGACCTTTGGGTTACAAGTCCGACTCTCTATCCATTAGGCCACGACTGCCCCAACTTAGAGCAACTTATACCTGAATATACGGTTGACAATGAGTCAACACAGAGTGCGTTTATGCTGCTATATTTTGCACAGTTGTAAATAAAGAACAGAAATGGAGTAATGTTTGATTCGCCTCATTTATACATGCCACTCTAACATTACTTGGTGTCAGAAGTCAACGTGATGACATGATAAAGTTTTCTCCACCCGAAAGTTTTGACTTCAGTCATCCCGAGTGTAGTGATATTAGCAAAGGGGTAATAATAATAATAATAATTCATAACTTATTATGATTATTAAATTACGATTAAATAAATGAATCAGTTACACTCTAAAAACTGCTGGGTTAAATATGGACAAAACCAGGGATTGGGTTGTTTTCACCCAGCCATTTTTTTCAACCAATTTTGGATTTATTTTTTTAGCCAGCAATATAGTTATATAGTAAAAGGTGTGTTTTTGCTCACCCCCAAATAGGGGCAAATTTGTGGGGTATTATAAGCTGAAACTTGACCATACCAGAGACTTATATTACATCATGTGAAAGAGGGCATAATAGGTGCCTTTTAACCCAACCTGCTGGGTTTGTCCATATTTTACCCAGCTTGGGTTTTTTTAACCCAGCATTTTTTAGAGTGTAATCAGATTAAAGGGATAGTTCACCCAAAAATGAAAATTCTGTCATAATTTACCCAACCCCCAGTTGTTTCTTGTTAAATTTCTTTGTTCTGTTGAACAAAAAGGAAGATATTTTGAAGAATGTGAGAAACTGAACAGTTCTGGGGCACCATTGACTTCCATAGTAGGGTGGGGAAAAAAAATACTGTGGAAGTCAATGGTGCCCCAGAACTGTTCAGTTTCTCACATTCTTCAAAATATCTTCCTTTTTGTTCAACAGAACAAATACATTTATACAGGTTTGGAGGGGGAGTAAATGATGACAGAATTTTCATTTTTGGGTAAACTATCCCTTTAACTTGATATAGCTAAATTACAATTAATCAATCGGTTTCATTTTGTGAACACTCAGTATTGATTATTAATTCTAATAGAAGGGTATTTTTCATGGCAATAGAAAAATAATTCTTTCTTAGCATTTACAGCACGTCGCTGTAAATTCTAAATCGTTTAAGAGGCAGTTTATTAGCAGATAGGGAGTCAGAACCAAATAATTGTATTGTGCACAAGTTTTATTTACTAAATCACGAACACATACATAAGTAAAATGAACAATGATAGAGTTGAACCGACAGTGGGACAGGAAATGGAGCTATCGAGAAGCCAAAAAAAAACCAGGAAAGAATCATCAATATTCATTACAAAGCTCCTTTGGTAAACAAATGAGGTTCACAACTTTAACTAACTAGCAGCAATTTAGTATATTGTACAATACTTGCATTAGGCCTCAAACTTTTGAAGATCATCCGGATATACTGTTGCCGTAGGAAGTCCTAAGAGTTCAGTCCGATGGTGCTGAACTTGCAATCGATGTCTTCTGGAAGAGATCTTGGGAATGATTCATTATCTAGGTCAATAACTACCTGGTTTGGCTGAGATAATGATCCACTTAATGATCTACTGAAAGCTGACACTATCATGCACAGGAACAAGCACTTAAAAGATTCCAGCTCAGGTGAAGAAGAAACTTCATGATGGTCACATGAGGATCGTCAAGTGTAGAGAGCGTGCAAAACAAAAAAAACAAAACAAGGAGATCCAGGTATTTACAGAGAACTGTGCATTCTGTCAAACAAATAAGCCAGCACAACATAAAGAACCTCTGATGACTACCCCATTACCAGACGCACCTTGGGTGAGGATTGCAGCTGACATTTGAGAAGTCAACAAAAGAAACTAGCTTGTTGTGATTGACTATTTTTCTAGATTCATCGACATTGCCTATCTTCCAGATATGTCAGGAAAGATGGTGGCACTGAGATTGAGTAACATGTTTGCTAGATGGGGTTGTCCTAATACCCTTGTTACGGACAATGGCCCGCAATTCGTTGGTCAACAGTTTCAAGATTTTGCAAAAGCTTATGGGCTTTACCACATCACCACAAACCTATATTTCCACAGTCAAATGTACTCATGTCAACTTTCACTTCAATTGGAGTTTTGTTTATGTGTAAAGTGACAAATCGCTCCTCCAACTCTGGCATGTGAGGGTTAACAGCATTGACACACTTGTCAAATTCAATGCCATCAACATAAAAGGTGTCATCGTGGTCAAGGGGTTTGTCTACTTCGAGCTGTGCTTTGCAACATTTCTTGTAATGATTCATTTTCTTGCAGTTGTGACACTGTTGTTCAAAAGCTGGGCATTTCTCTTTCTTTGCTGCATGATTACTTCCAAAATTTCTACAATTAGTTATGGTTGGTGAATCATCTTGTTCTGAATCATCTGGCTGAATTGCATCCACAATAGTGGCAGTCTGAGGTATAGCCAACGTTTTGTCATACTCTTGCTTGAAGATTTTCCAATTGTCTGCGATATTTCCATCAAATGTGTGTGGGTCTGGTCTTCAAAAGCAATCCGCCACTGCACGGTCTTGAGAGAACTTTCTTGAGCAGTACAGTTTGTTTTCAACAAAATTGATTCACTCACAGGCGAAAAGTATGTGCCGTCTTCTGATATCATGTTGTTTGTCTGATAAATTAAAACAGTGACAGCCACAGGTGAATGCGAGGATATTTATTAATAGAGCTCGTGTCACACGGATGTTCTTAAAGAACCTAACACAAGTTTGAAGTGCAGCACATTAGAATACACAAATCACATTGTATTTCTCAACAGATCATTTATCATAATGATCTACAGTTACCGACAAAGTGCGAGTTCCCTCAAAAGGAAGCAGGAAACTCAGTTTACCATGTGGCTATATTCACATTGATTATACTTTATTAATTTATATTCTGATTAATAAAAATATTCCACACTTGTTTCCACTCAAGAAACCGTAGTTACGTTTAGAAACCATGATGTTCTCCTACTATGTTTATAAATAAAACTTTAAACAATACACAGTATATGAAATATGCTGCGTATTACAATGTCTGTTATCATTTTCCACAGATTCAGATAGTACCTTCCTTATCTACAATGAGGACCACAACAAATGTGTGTATGCCGTGAGTGCTAATGTAGTGCTGACTGCACCATGTGATGCATCTTTCAAAGCTCAGCGTTTCCGATGGATTTCCTCTTCACGAATCGTCAGCCTCGCTTTTAGTCTCTGCTTGGGGGCTGAGAAGATTGAAGACTGGGGCAAAATTATCCTTCTGCCCTGCAATGAATCTAACCCCGAACAAACCTGGGAATGTAAAGATGAGACCTTGTTTGGATTGAAGGGAGAGCCACTGCACCTGAACTATAGATCATCTTGGCAAAATATGATGTTGTATACAGGAACAGGTAATTGGAGTCGCTGGATGATTTATGGGACCAAAGAAAATTTGTGTTCTCATGGATATCAAGGTATGACCAAACATCCATTTAACAGATAGCAAATTTGGACAACCATTAAAATCTTATGGCTGCCAAAATGTTAAATTTAAATCTATTATGTCTATTATGAATTTCCCTGTATGATGTTAGCATTTGTTAGGTGAAAGACTTCTGTTTCCTTAGTCATTTAAGTTTTTCAGAATAATCCTTAAACTATTCCAAAATAAACTTGAACTCATAATTTTATTTTTTTATGTTCTGCAGAGATGCCTAGTATAGGTGGTAATTCACATGAGAAACCATGCCAGTTCCCATTTAAGTATGGTAGCAAGTGGTATGCTGATTGCACTGTGGATGGCATGAAGAATGGTCAGCTGTGGTGCTCCACAGAAAAAGATTATGGCACGGACGGAAAGTGGGGCTTCTGTCCCCCAAAAAGTAAGACAACAACAATTCACTACAAAAACATTGCTGTTTATTACTTAATGAGCACCATAGGCAACGTGTATAGCAGTGGATCTCAACCAACCTCAAGATGACATAAAATGATTTTCAAATTTGTGGTGCTGTTAATCTGTTTTGAATGTTGCCTTAATTGTTTTGACAATGTTGAATTTAGTTTAGAGAAATATATTGTAGTTAGGAAAAAAAATCCATAGCATGTAATAAATAGGCATAATGACTTCAATTAGTGATATTATTAAAGTCCAAGCACTGATGGTGCGAAGCACCTATTGTATCCATAGTGTAATTAGGAGCACAATATAAGGGTACCTGATTGAAATGTGTTCTGCTAAACACACTCAAGCAAATGAGGACTAGACATTAGGTGTGTTTGACATCGGCTGCGGCTGGATGTAACCAGTCGGCCAGAGTTTACAGTCGGGGAGGATCTTAAAACGGAGACATGAACACTGCAAAAAATGCTGTTCTTACTTAGAATTTTTGTCTTGTTTCCAGTCCAAATATCTAAAAATTCTTAGATCAGGAAGCATTTTCTAGACAAGTAAAAATTATTTTCTTGTTTTCAGGAAAAATAAGTCAAAATTAAGAGTTTTACCTTAAAACAAGCAAAATAATCTGCCAATGGGGTAAGCAAAATAATCTTATTTCAAACTGAAAACAAGATTATATATCTTACATATATATAGCTTTGATAGCGGCCTTCGGGTCTTCTGCATTGTTGGGTCTGGTGTCTCTCGTCTTCCTCTTGACAATACCCCATAGATTCTCTATGGGGTTCAGGTCAGGCGAGTTTGCTGGCCAATCAAGCACAGTAACACCATGGTCATTGAACCAGCTTTTGGTACCTTTGGCAGTGTGGGCAGGTGCCAAATCCTGCAGGAAAATGAATTCAGCATGAAGTGCTCTAAAATTTCCTGGTAGATGGCTGCGTTTACTGTGGACTTCAGAAAACACAGTGGACCAGCACCAGCAGATGACATGGCAGCACAAATCATCACTGACTGGAAACTTCACACTGGACAACATGGTTTCTGTGCCTCTCCACTCTTCCTCCAGACTCTGGGACCTTGATTTCCAAATGAAATGCAAAGTTTACTTTCATCTGAAAAGAGGACATTGGACCACTGAGCAACAGTCCAGTTCTTTTTTTCTTTTGCCCAGGTAACACGCTTCTGACGTTGTCTTTTGTTCAGAAGTGGCTTGGTACGTGGAATGTGACAATTGTAGCCCATTTCCTGAAGACGTCTATGTGCGGTGGCTCTTGATGCACTGACTCCAGCTTCAGTCCACTCACCTAAATTCTTAAATTAGCTTCACCTGACAATCTTCTCAAGCCTGCGGTCATTCTTTTTACTTGTACACCTTTTCCTACAACACTTTTCGCTTCCAGTCAACTTTCCATGAATATGCTTTGGCACAGCACTCTGCGAACAGTAATGACCCTCTGTGGCTTACCCTCATTGTAGAGGGTCTTGATGATCCTCTTCTGGACAACTGTCAAGTCAGCAGACTTCCCCACGACTGCTGTTGGGATTACTGACCTAAACCCAGTATTTATACCCTGAGAATGCTAATTTAATAGAACTTGAAAGGAAATATTCTAATAATTTGAGATACTGATATTTTGATGAGCAGCAAGCTGTAATCTTTAAAATGAAAACAAAAAAGTCTGGAAATATTTACTTTGTCTAATAAATCTAGAATATATTTAAGTTTTACTTTTTGAATTAAATTACAGAAAAAAAAAACTTTTTCATGATATTCTAATTTATTGAGATGCACCTGTACATAATGTTTATTCCCTACTGTAAATGCATTTTTTTTTTTCCTCTGGCTCTCTTTATCTAGCGGTATTGACCAAAAACCGCTTGCTAGGTCAATCTTGGAGAGGTATTTTCCTGACTTAATTTTTTTCTGTTGTGTCTCTAGCATTAATTAAGTACCGTCTGTCTGGCTTTGTCACTCTATTCAATGCTTTGAAATTGGTCACTAATCTAAACGTTCCATCCGGTTTGGGGACTAATTGTATCGGACTATTAGTTACGGCACCTTTGATTTCTTGTATTATCCCTTGCTCCTCAAGTTCCTTTATTGTTTGTGTCAATTCTTCCCATCCTTTCTTGTTAATAGGATATTGTCTCTGAGATTTATGTATTCCTCCTTCAATTTTATGTGCATATTTTTCACTAACCTTTCCACAGTCTTACTCTCTCCAAATGAGGTTTTACGTAATGCTCCATTATTTCTGCTTATGCCCATTTTGATCCTATCATTCCTTTTTCTATTCTAGATAATTCTTCCTGTCAATTCACTTCTTTTAGTCTTAAGATTTTCTTAAGGTCTTTTGCTGCTAGCAAGTTTTCAGCACCTGAGATCATTTTTATGCCATGTTTGTAACCTAAGTTTTTCTCTTTTACTTCACCATCATATGGTTGGACATGGATAATTCCAGTCTGTTCTATAGGCTCTACTGTTGTTGATATCTCCGCCCCTGTGTCAACCAAATATTTAATTCCTGATATATCCAAAAACAACTGGTCTGACTCCTCTTTTACACGAGGATCACAGAGATTCTTCTTCAGTAGGCCGCCTCATCCTATTTTGCAGAAACTACAGCGTCCTGTATCTTCTGTGTGTATCTGTGGTCATTTTAAAAAACAGTATTGCTCAATACCCTGTTTCCTCTTACTCTCTTTGTAATATACGCTCCATTTGTTCTTTTTTTATTCTGAGGTGTTACTTTTTTGGTCTTTACGTGCTGTGTAGTGAGATCATATACTGCTAACGTATTTTGAATTTCTTTACTACTAGCATTATTCAGTATTGTGGCTAAAGTGTGTCCTCCACGTAAACTTCTGCCCATTTCTGGTAACAATCTGGTTTTATCTTCATGAGAGATGTCGGCTTCTATCGAAAGCCACATACTCAAAATCGGCACACAATTTTTTGGGCTTCTATCAAATCCTTTTTCCATTGGGCATACTTACCCTCTGTACCTGTAGTTGTGTGTTTATCAAGTCTTGCAGCTTCTGCTGCTTTCATAATGCAGTTTTCATAACAATTTCCATTTCCAAACAAAATAATCAATTTCTCCAGCTGCCTTCCTCATATAGGAATAACCTTCCTGGAATATAGCCGATTTTCCAGACTTTGACCATCCTTCTGTCTTAGCTATGCTTTTGGCTGATGGGGATCTACTAGCTGACCTCATTTGGCCATATATTAGACTGTGTCCTTCAATAATTTTTGATCCCATTTCCATTCTAATGATCTACCTCTCTCTCTGCTGGTTGGGTTTTTGTATTTAACTCCTTTGTTTTCTTCAGGCCAATCGTTCTTTATCTGATGTAACACCCTTCTCAAGCCTTCCTGCTCTCTTATTACGTAACCTTACTTCTCTATTATTGTTATCTGATGACTCACATCTTTGACTGTCTCTTCTTCTGTTGTGTCTTGCTCAATAGAATCTGACAGCCATTCTTGTGACCCTTGATCTTCTGTTTCTTGGTGTTCAAGATCTTCCACCCAAGGTGCAGTAGATTTCAATTTACTTATGTTTTCTGCTAGCCTTGGCTTTACTTCATACTTCTCTTTTTGCTGTTTAACGAGGAGATTTATATTCATTTGAATTTATTGGGACATTTCTATTATTCCAGCTATGAGTCCCTCCAGACATTGTTCTGTCACTACTGGGGACATATGTATTTCTTTATCACCTCTGTCATTAGCTTCTCTAATTAAATTTTTTATATTAACTATTTAGTTTCTTCTTCAGATTGTTCTATAGGGCTGTCACGATATTAGATTTTTCACACCACGGTTATTGTGGCCAAAAAATATCACGATATCGATATATCGCGATATTTATAGAATCCTTGGGGGGGAAAATGTATCAGTCTAAATAATTTTTACTTTGTTTATTTAGTTTTTCTCTTTCAGGGTTGCTGCACATTTTTTAAAGTCAAATTTAAGGCTTTTTAAGACCTGAAGAAATAAAAATTAATACTAGCATAGTAGCCTATACATTATGGCTGTTACCAATCAAATGAAATCATTATCAACAAAATCCATCTTTGCAATACAGAGGTGACACAGAATGAGAGTGGCATTAATATATTTACACAGCATTTACAATTTGTCTACATAAATTTAATTTAATATTTAAATGTTTAAATAAATGTTTCTAATTTTAACTTTTTAATTAAAATGTCCCTTAAATATGAAACTAAACTAAACCGCCAGTAGGTGGCAGCAAGTCACTGTCTTAATGAGTGAGTGACTTTAGACTTTAGACTCAGTTGAGTGAGTCAACCGATTTGTTCAAATGACCGATTCATTCAGGAACGAAGCTCGGATTCATTTGTTCTAAACGCGTTCTAAACCGAAAATTTCAAAATGATGAAATTCGAGCTTACTTTACTTTTTCCGGTGTGGATAGAGCCTCTCACTCTCCCGCTCGGAATAGCTGCGCACTGCGTCTTCTTGTTTGACAGGCGTTAAGGTGCAATACTGCCACCTGAGAGCTCAACCAGGTACTGGCGCTGGAGTATTTACATGTCATGATATCATAAGCGTCCTATTCATTTTAAATATTGTGGTTATTGCCAATACCGGTATATCGTCACACCCTAAATTAACACGATATCGATATTTCATGCTTTGAATATCACGGTTATCGTCAATACCGGTATATTGCGACGCCCCGTCTGTGTACTATCGGTTAGTACTATGCCACACTATTTCATTTTGGAGAACCTCTAAAAACTCATATGGTTCCTGCCTGCTGAGGACCTAATCTGATTCTCATATTCTACTTCATAACTTGTTAAAATATGGATATATTTTTTACACAAAAGCATCGCTTCGCTTTAGAAGGCCTGAGGACCTAATCTGATTCTCATATTCTACTTCATAACTTGTTAAAATATGGATATATTTTTTACACAAAAGCATCGCTTCGCTTTAGAAGGCCTTTATTAACCCCCAGAGCCGTGAGGAGTACATTTATGACGGATGGATGTGGATAAATGCATTTTCTTCGGCTCATACTCATTGATCCCGTTCACTGCCATTATAAAGCTCGGATGCGTCAGGATGTTTATTAATATTTCTCATCAAAGTCATATACACTTAGGATGGCTTGAGGGTGAGTAAAGCTTGGGCTAATTTTCAATTCAAAGTGAACTAATCCTAAGTGTCTTGCTCAGGGCCACAATATTGGCAATTTCTGTCAAACTCACAACTTTTTGGTTCCATTTGGAAGTCCAGATCCCCAAACACTAGACCAGTGTTCGGCAATAGGCGTCCCACGGGCCAAAACCGGCCCGCCAGCAATAATATCTGGCTCACGCCCACAGCCAGATTATTTTGATAGCGGCTGGTTCTGAAATAGATCTTCGTCTTGAGGTGCCATCTTTTATCACCGTGTCTACACCATCTCTATGCACTTTTCTTGAGCTAATCAATTTATAAAAATGTAAATGAGTGATTCTCATTTACTATAAGTATTAATTTGTTGTTAATTTATTCTTTATTAAAAATAAAATTGATCTTTTATCATCAGTTCTTTGGATCTCACTGCATCAGTATCAGTGATACTGGCCTTCACTAGTAAAAAGATGCCATTAACCACATATTAAAAATAACCCGTCTCTGTTGTTTCTACATGAAAATTCATGCTGGTGTGTTTTATTTCAGATGCCACAGTGCCCAACATCACAGTGTTCAGGCAGATGCAGGACAGAGAGCATGTGATAGTCATGTGTTCATTTGGCAGGAGGTTCACTGAGAGCTCTTTCCAGCTGTCAGTGGAGGGTGAACACAACTACACACTGAAGAACCCACTGTGTTATTCGAATGAAAAGTGTGTGTTTGATGTGAAAGTGAGATCACCTGTTTCCTTCACCTGTGTGCACGAGATTAATCATGCGGTGAACCAGCAGAGTGAGACCTACACCTACAACCCATCTGGTAAAACATACTGTAAATACACTACAAAATTGATTTTCATCAAAGATAACACAAAAGAACTGTATTAGAATCCTAATTCTCCATTTTGCTAGTATGTTGGATTTTGACACCACAAATATGTCAATGTAATCTAAACACAAATTGTTTTTTGTCCTGTAGAGTGTTTAATGAATTTTCCTTGTAATGGTTTAATGGCAGTAATAGAGTGGCATACTAATACAGGCACATTATTTCATGTTAGTTTTGTTGTAGTATTAATGCATAATTTTGGTTATTACAGTAAGAGCTTATTTATTTATTTCACTTTGAAATGAACAGTCCTAGCCCCATATATGGCCACATCAAAAGCATGTCTAATTTACTTTTTATTGGTTATTAGCATTTCTAAATTACACACCTACATTATACAGTACAGTCAATCTGGTAAAACATCTCATGTGCCTTGTGTGTCTCAAAACATGCATATTTTTCTGTACATAAACGTTGCCTGTGTTTGCTTTCAGATTTTGTTGCAGATCATCATGAGGAAGGAGTCTCTTTATTCTACATCTGCTTTTCCTCCTTCATTGCTGTTGGTCTCGTCATCATGACTGCAGCAGTGATCGTGACCACCATCAGGAGCAAAGCTAAAGGTGTGTTTCAGCAGTTACTCACAGTCAGATCAAAATCTAAAAATGAAAATGATAAAAATGCATACACAGTGTGCTGAGAGCGCACATGCTTCGTAATGCATTTAATTTAAATTCATTATTTCCTCACAAGAAGCTCAAAGACTAACATGCAGCCGTTGATTTTCTGAGCTGAATATGAGCTGATGACTGTAATGACATTAAATATTATGCCTACAGAGCTCAATATAGTTTCTCCATGCATTTCTATATTAAAATCTCACACACCAGTTGTGCATTTTGACATGCAATGCTATTAAAGACAAATCTGGCCTTTATATATGAGGTTTGGTTTGAGGTGAGAGTTTTGTGACAGTTTCTGTTGAGTTTGTGTTCAGGATTAGATTTGATCTTTATCTTCAGTAGATTAAACCAGTGAACTCTTTGTACTTTTGTTAACACAGACTCCATCAACCACACCAACTGTTGCAGACAATGACTACATGTATGCATAAATAATCAGAAGACTTTATGAAGAGAGAAGAGCAGACCTGAAGTGGAGAAACATTTACTGATAAAATATAAATGAAAAATATATGAATTATTCAGTTAACTTTTTGTATTTAAAAAAAAGAAAAAAAGGAATATATACTGCCGCAGTCAGGATGACGAGAGATATATTATGTTATATGAATATTTTTATTTACAATTTTAGAATACAATTTTATTTGTTGAGATTTTCTTTTATATTTTACATGATGATGCAATTTTAGAACTGTAAATTGCAGCAATTTTATTTTCTCATCAGGATAAATTGCTTATGCTGCAACATTCCTTATTTGTATATTTAGATAAAAATGTTTGCTAAATTAATGAATATAAAAATAAGTGCTTCACTTATTGCTGTAGCTTTCATTTCTGTCTACATCAGAGCAGTTGCTGTAAGTTATATTACACAAATGTACTTATTAAGATGATAACGATTACTTGTATGAATTACTGAAGAATATGAATGCATGGTAATTTCAATTAATAATATACATGAATTAATACATACATACAAAAAACAAGGTGGCAATGTTTTTTTAGGAACTGGGAAATTGATGCATATAATACAGACTATTTGTCATAGATTTCTAAATCATTTTGTGGATTTCTAAAGAGGGAAAAACAGATGTGGGAAAAGAAAATAATCTGAAAATGTATTGGTCATTCAGTAAAATAAGCTTCTTATTTATTAATCTTTATTTATTACTGTGTTGTCCCTAACGCTGTTTTGAGTAATTATGACTTCATCCGGTAGAGGGCAGTATTTAGTTCATTTTACAGTTTTTTCCAACTGCTTACACCATAGACTGTAAAAAAAAAAAAAAACTTTTCAGGACGTATGAGACACACCCGGCTTACACACGTTTTCAAAACTTTGTCTATATTTTTTCAAAACTCACATCTCTTGCAAAATGAAACACCATTCGAAATGTCACAAACACATCTCAAAAGCAAACATTTGTCTTACTTTGTAAACACATTTGCCATAATATATTTTTGGATATATCATATACATACAGTTATTCAAAACCTAAAGCTCTTCTTTCATGAGCTCCTATGTACATTTCTGTATTGAATGTAATTGGCAGAGAGATGTTGAAAAATTCATGGTAAGCATGAAAGCAAGATTGAATTTTCTTTTATTTTTTTTACTGCAAGCATTTGTGGTTGTGAATACAGTATTGCACAGTACAAAATAAAATACATCAACCATGTGTAGTTGGACCCAAAAAAAAAAACTAGCATAAATTTGAAAAAGGTGAATATTCCAAAGGAATGGTGTGTCTGTGTGTCCTGGTAGGGAACCAAATGTCCCCACAGGTAAAGTAATACCAGTGCATTTTGACTTTGTGGGGACATTAAGGTCCCCATAAGGAAACAAGCTTATACGTAAATCATACAGAATGATGTTTTCTGAACATCTAAAATAGCAGAATGTTTTCTGTCACGGGTAGGTCTAGTGGTAAGGTTAGTGTAGGGGGATAGAATATACAGTTTGTACAGTATAAAACCATTATTCCAATGGAATGTCCCCATAAAACATGAAAACCCAATCACTTAGAAGCAGGGTCAGTGTCTCCACATGCCTCCTTCATTGCCTGGAGAAGTGTTATGTTGACATAGGGACAACGATCATGCACTTTCCAGCACCATGTGGAGAAAAAAATTTCTCAATAGGGTTTAGAAATGTTGAATATGGAAACAAGTAGACAACAAAAAAGTTGTTCAAAACCTATAACTTGACATTTGGCCTATTCTAAAGCCATGATTGGTTGGTGTTAAATAAAGCAATAAGTGTTTGCGCATGTGAGGTGTTCGTGTGAGGCACTGATGAATTAGTGTGGCATTTTGATTGGTTGTGTTTGAAAAAGGAAATCAAGATACTTCCTGTTAGATTTTTGTGTGTTACATAAAGAATTGTGTGTTGTGTTTTGCAAAAAGTGTTTTATGAAATTGAAAAATGAGTCAAAGGCTGAGAATTAGTGTGTGGTTTTGCAGATTTGGTGTGTGGTTCTGCTGTTTGAGTATCAGGTTTCAAAAATCAAGTGACATGAAAAGATTTTGTGTGTAAGCAGTTGGAAAAAAAAAAAAACTGTAATTCTTGAGTATTATATTTAAGAGTTCTCTTTCGAACGGGAACTCAACACTGCGTCAAGATGCTAGGGGAACGCCTCCACGTGAACCGGTGTCTGAAACACCGGTTATCCAATCTCGGAAATATTGGCCCTGCGTTCCATTCGGAAGGGCTCATCCCTATGTCCTAATCCCTTCAAAGGGTTTACCCTCCGGAGTAAGAGCGTCTAAGGGATGAAGGGTGTAGGGGTCAAAAAAACTCTTCTTTTGTAACGCACTTCTGCGTCATCTTAATGAGACAACCAAGGAGGAGTAGATTGTGCAAGCTGCACGCTTTGTTTAACATTTTATTTATGGTTTATCGCACCATATTGTATATTGTGTCTATGTATTTGAAACATTTGAATGGACTGATAAAGGGAGCTGTAATGTATTTTTGTTGAAGTACAATGTACAATGTTTTGACCATAATAATGTATCAAATCTAACTTGTATAAATATTGCAGTAGTATAGAAAAATACTATATATATATATATACACATTTATAGGTAAAAATCGAACTCCTAACCTCCTGTACCTATTCTGTGACGTCAAACAACTTCCCTGTGCAAAGGATCATGGGGGCCCGAAGTGTCCATCAGTTGTACCTTTCGAAATCCTTCATTCCAAAGGGCCCTTTGAAGTGGCCAGTTTTGAGCACTTCGGTTTGGAACGACCCTTCAATATGGTGGCCATGATTATTTTCACTCCGAAGTGCCCTTCGAAAGGTGATATATACCGTTTGGAATGCACGGCTTATTGACCGGCGACAGCCCATGACATCATCACAATGCGACCCTATAATATAAGGGGCTAAGAATATAGGCTGCATTTCATTCCAGTTTTAGACATGCACTCGCAAACTTCCCTAAGCACTTCCCCTCAGGGGAATCCCTGCCACCATTCCAGTGCATTCCACTGAAATCCAACCTGAATGATGACAACACTGAATAAAATACTATCACTAGGGATAAAATCAAATCCTTTTAACAGATTCTTTTACAGAATATGTGTTTGTCACTTTTTTTTTTTTTCACTAAACCTTTGCTCTCTAGAATCCCAGTCAGTTTGGGTTAAAAAAAAAGTTCAAGTATTAGCATTATAAACACTGAATTAATACCAACATATAAGGACATGCATCAGAAAATTGTGAATGTTGGACAACAAATATATGAATATATCAGCTTGATTTAGCAGTGTTGTCTAATGTCTTAAAGCAAAAGTGTCGAAAAGTGAATTATGCGATAACGGACACAGCAATGCATCATGTATAATAAGATAGTTATGTTTGAAGCGTGATCCATTAAAACGTACAATATATATATATTTAAATTCAGACCTAGTGATATATTATCATTATTATTCCACAAGGTCTGAAATATATTGTTTGCTGCAAATGTAACGGAGGCCAGCTAGTGTTATAATACAGAAGGGGACAGAGGCGCTGATGGAATGTAAGAATGTTTATTGAACAACCAGAAAGTGAAGCAGAGTGCAGGTAAGTGATGAGTGGTGAATATCTTGGCAGATGTGATCGTAGAGCTGATACTTGCCGGAACCGTGGAGAACTGGCAGCCTTGGAGCAGATCAGACACAGAGTAACTCACAGGAGACGAGGAGAACACAAGGAGACTGGGAAGACGCTGGAGATTGGTGAGTAGCTTTGTTGGAGTCCTTAAGGTAAGCATAAAGGTGAGTATGCATAAACAAGACCGGACAGTGACTGAGTTTGCGCTTGTGTCTTTTATAGTGCTTCTGATGAGGGTCAGGTGTGAGTGATTAGTACTCAGGTGATGACGTGCACTGTGTCTAAGTGACTGTAGAGCCTGGCGTGTCTGTGACCTCCTAGCTTTCCTGTAGCTCAGTGGTTAGAGCATGGCACTAGCAATGCCAAGGTCATTGGTTTGATCCCAGGGATTGCACATACTCTGATACAAATGTATAGTATAATGCAATGTAAGTCGCTTTGGATAAAAGCGTCTGCCAAATGCATAAATGTAAATGTAAATGTGACAGCTAGTAGATGCTGTGCGAGTAAACCTCACTCCTCTGATCTCAAGAGATGCTCTAGTTAAGTCAAGTCAAGTCTGCTTTATTGTCAATTCTTCCACATGTACAGTACATACATACAGAGAATCGAAATTGCGTTACTCTCAGACCCCCGGTGCATACAGATAACACTAACAGTAGAGCTTAATACTACAGATCAATATAAAATATAAGATATAAGATATAACTATACAAGATCAATATAAAATATAAGATATAACTATACAATAAGGGGATGTAAAAAAAGACATAATAAAAAAATATATAAAAATAAATAAACAAAGTTAAATAAAGCAGCGCAAGGAACATGGCAGATAGAGTGCAAACCAGTGAACAAACAGTGCAGATAAAAAGATTGGCTTGTTCATTCTTATTCATTCTCTAGTGACTGATGCTAGGGGTTGTAGCCTTTAGTCTCCTCGTTAGAGCACCCAACTCCCACACCGGAGACCCAGGTTCGAGGTCTGCGCAGAGCCGGCAATTAGGACCTGGGTAGAGGGGTTACACAAACATGATGATCTTAAATTTATAGATTTATTAATTTACTATTTTTTACTAAAATGTATTAATTTACTATTAATAAATGTGTAAAGTTGCATAAAATGGAAATANAAGATTGGCTTATTCATTCTTATTCATTCTCTAGCGACTGATGCTAGGGGTTGTAGCCTTAAATCTCCTCGTTAGAGCACCCAACTCCCACACCGGAGACCCAGGTTCGAGGTCTGCGCAGAGCCGGCAATTAGGACCTGGGTAGAGGGGTTACACAAACATGATGATCTTAAATTTATAGATTTATTAATTTACTATTTTTTACTAAAATGTATTAATTTACTATTAATAAATGTGTAAAGTTGCATAAAATGGAAATACTCAATAAAGTAGGCTAACCACGTTACCTCAGATGGTTGTATGGTTGGATTCCACAACTGGTAAAATAAAAAATATATAGGCTAAGACAATACAACATTTACTGTAGATGCCATACAATTTACTGGTGACTTAATTTAAAAATAATGGTTGCCACGCTACCGGCGAGCCATCTAGTGGCTGTTACCCTAAAAATATCAAAGTGTCACCTCTTGGGTTCTAAGCTCTTTTCTGTCAGTCTTTCTTTGGCAAAACCCTCTCTGCCGTCTCTGCTCGGTATTGACTTCACCCTAGCTAGGCTGAATTTTCCACAGAGACCCTCCATATGTAGCGCTGGCCTGTTGGCCAGTCCATATTTGTAATTTCCACATACAATTGTATTGTATTTTTTTATTTATACCAATGATGGTTTCTTATACCTAATTGTTGTAGCTACATCCAGAAGGAGTTAATCGTGTGTCGCTGTGGTTTGGTACTTGAGTTTTGAGTTTCTGTCTGGCATCTTTCAGATGTAGTTGCAGTGGCTGGAAGAAAAGGGTTGAATAGAAGGGGGCAGCTGCTCACCTTCCTCAAAATAAATATGTCATACACCCTTTATTCAAAACAAAGACTTGATGGTAAGTTTTTATCTAACTGATCAAAGTCCTGTTGCCACCCAATTGCACAGTAAAAAATGCTCAGTTGTATTAAATTCAACTGAGTGAAGTTTTTCTTTATATTATATTTATAATGTCTATTAATTGATATCCTCCAGGCATTATGTGGTGCATTGACTACCTTAGGACTTATAAAAATTCATACATATTAAAATAGAGATAAGGGTTTTATGACAGAACTTGTGTGCTATATGTAATACACAGACGTATGTCACAGTATAAAAACGTCTAAGCTTGTGGTTGTGTGGGCAGAGCTGATGGTTCAGAGCTGGATGTTCAAGTATAGCCACAAAAAAAAAATGTGCATGTATCTATAAACTGCGAAGAGCTATATCCAGATGCACATATTGAGCCTGCATATTTAAATTATAAGTAATAATAATACTGGCTTATTTGGCCTTTGTTGGTAAATTCTTAAAATTAGTCTGATTTTGGATTTTTGCTGTATTTTTTTTGTTTGTTTGTTTGTTTTTTAGGTTTCCAATTTCTGGGGAGTAGAAATCTTATATTTGCCACTTCTGCTTTCCCACATCTACTTAGCATTTTTTCTGGTTAAGACAGACGAAGTCAGTGTCATACTCAGTCACTGTAAGGTGTGTATCTCAGAAAGCTGTAGCTCTCTAATCTATGACAGCATGAACCTGCTTTATATCCTTTTATTGGTCCTTTGGTCAGATTTCAGTAAGTGAATTATATTTATTTTGCCTCAGATTTTTTGTGCCTCTGATCAAGGAATCAAAAAATTTGTTTTTGTACAGATTCATCTGATGCATGGTACCCTTATTACCATAATATAACAGGTACAACAGGTAATCTATACACTGTTACTATTCATATAATATTCCAAAATATGTATAATACAATTTTGCTGTTTTTGAGCAGATTCTCCTCATTCATGGCATGCTACTAATACTATTTCAGTGACAGGTGAATCATCTAATGACTTAAATCAATAAACATTTCTTTAAAAATAGTGTAAATATAGAAGTCAATGTAATTCTGCTGTGTGTTTGTATAGATTCTCCCCCTATACTACTGGGGAATATTACTGGAAATATTTCAGTGACAGGTGAATCATCTAATAACTTTAATCAATAAACATTTCTGTGAAAATAGTGTTAGGATAGAAGTTAATGTAATTCTGATGTGTGTTTGTACAGATTCTCCTCATGCATTGAATACTACTACTACGAATTCAGTGACAGGTGAATTTCTAACAACTTTAATCTCATTCACGTTCACATTTATTTGTATAGCGCTTTTCACAATACATATCTTTTCAAAGCAGCTTTACAGAAGATGCATTTGGACATAACCCAGGGATATCCACATTACAATTTCGAGTAATCGGATATCAGAGATGACTGTGTTGAAATAATGTCCATATGCACAGTTCTAAGATAATTGTGATCATAATGATTACAATATATTGAAAATTTTGCAGTTTTTTTATGTTGATTCATATGCATAGATATATAATCTATTCATGTTTCTGTCAGTGTTCTAATATAATATTCTAAAATATTTCAAAATACAAGGATATCAGTCAATATAAGTTTGCTGTGTTTTTGTACAGATTCTCCTGATGTACAGCAAACTACTATTAATACAGTTGCGTCATCTAATGACTTTAATATGTACACTTATCTGTCAGTATTCCTTTTCAAAATATTTTAAAGTGCAAAGATCAGTATTAAAGTGTAAAGTCAGTATACTTTTTTGCCTTCTTTTGTACTCATTCACCGATCAATGATACAACAGTTTACCAATTTAAAATTGGGAGTTTGGGACATTTTTACTTGACTGAAATATGTTAAAGTTTGTTGTGGTAAGCACCTTATTTTATGATCATAAAATCATCTCAGCTGTAAATATATATATCCAATATATATATATATATATATCCAATTCCCCACTGGTACACACCATGTACTTTTGGAGGAAACACATGGAGACAGCATTCAAAACTATTTTTATTATATTATTTATATTATTTATTTACATTATTTATGTCTTTGTTTGATAAAATGAAACATTATATTCAATTTAAAAGCAATATTAATTATTTTCCTTATTAGAACATCATTGTCTGTCTGACTTCCTAGATTATTGTTTAAAATCACATCTATTATTCTGTGCCAACACATATTAGGACTTCTGGTAACAATTGTCCTATGACAATTTTGTCCATTTTTGCGTTGTTTCAGATCTCCCAGTGCCGAACATCACAGTGTATCGACAGAAGGAGAACAGAGAGCATGTGATAGTGCTGTGCGAGGTTGACATGGAACGTTACATGTTGCGTTGGCTGTCTATCACTCTTTCTGTGGAGAGTGAAGAGAAATACACCATAAAAAGAGTTACAAGCTCTCAATTTACTAACACTTGTTTGTTTATGGTCACTGTGAGTTCACCTGCTTCCTTCACCTGTGAGACTAAAGTTTATTATAAAGGCAAAGTCAAGAACCTGCGCAGCCACACCTACACTTACGAGTGGTCAGGTAAAACAAATACATCCCTGCCTAGTTGCAGCAATATTTGTATGCTTGTATTTTCATTTTGTATTTGCCTGAGAAACACTGAGGGGGAGGGAGTTTCGTACAGATTCATCTGATGCATATAACCATATAATGACTTTTAATGACTTTAATATATATACACTTTTTTTTGTGACAGATGCATTTCTAATGACTTTAATCTCATTCACATTTATTTGTATAGCTTCTTTTTTTTTTTTACATATCTTTTCAATGCAGATTTACAGAAAATGCATGTTTCTACATTACAATTCAGAGTAATAGGATATCAGAGGTGACTGTATCAAAATAATGTCCATATGTCAGAAATATACAGTTCTAAGGTAATTGTTATCATAATGATTACAATATATAGAAAGAGTTTTCTATAGATTTCTATAGCCTAGATTTGCCTGAAAGACTGAGGGGGAGGGGGGTAAGGACAGGAATCAAAAACAAAAAAGTGTTTTTGTACAGATTTATTCTATGCATGGTACCTAAATAACCATACAATGACAGGTACAACAGTACATTGAACATTGCAGTGTACAGTGATCTCTGTAGTGTCAGTGCGTTCATTTTTGTTCCTATTTTCTGCATTTCCCTGCAGTCTTGGATCATCACGAGGAAGGAGTCTCTTTATTCTACATCTGCTTTTCCTCCTTCATTGCTGTTGGTCTCGTCATCATGACTGCAGCAGTGATCGTGACCACCATCAGGAGCAAAGCTAAAGGTGTGTTTCAGCAGTTACTCACAGTCAGATCAAAATCTAAAAATGAAAATAATGAAAATGCATACACAATGTGCTGAGAGCATCTCAAAATGCTTTGTTATAGATTTTATTTCATTAGTAGCTCAATCATCCTTTATTTTGGCTACTAAAGATGCCTTGCAAGAACATGCAGGCTTTAGTTTTCTGAGCTGAAGATGCAAGTCAATGAACAGAGTTTCTCTTCCTCAGTCTAATTGCTGACAGTTGGCTTCACACATTATGCCTATTGTCAGAGCTCAATATGGTTTTCTATATTAAAATCTCACACCATTTGTTGGTATGAGAGGCATTTTGACATGCAATGCTTTTAAAGCAATGCTTCTGGCATTAATACATTATATGATCATATTTGTCCACCACAACTGTTGCAGATGGTGACTACATGGATGCATAAATAATCAGAAGACTTTCTGAAGAGAGAAAAGCAGACCTGAAGAAAAAAAAAGAAACTTTGGTAACACTGCACATTAGTTTTCATTTGTTGACATTAGTTAACTAGTTACCATGAACTAAGAATGAACAATAATTATAAAATTGTGTATGTTAACATTAGTTAATGCACTGTGAACTAAAAGAACATTTTTATTAACTAACAATAATAAAGGTTAATAAATGCTAACAAATGAGACCTTATTGTAAAGTGTTACCCAAAAATATACTTTACTATATTTTACTGTAAAAATATAAGTGAAAAACATGTTAGTTCAGTTAACCTTTTGCATTTTTTAAGATTTTCTTTTGCATTTTACGTGATTGCAGCAATGTTCAAGTTACTTTCTCATTATGATTAATTGCTTATGCTGTAACATTCCTCTTTATATATGTTATATATGCTTAGATAAAATGTGTGTTTAGATAAAAATGTCTACTAAATGAATGAATAAACAAAATAAATGATTCACCTATTGCTGTAGCTTTGAGTTCTGTCTACATACAGCAGAGGGCAGTAGCTCTGTGTTATATCACAAATGTCTCTTACATTATGATCATAACCATAACATGCATGAATTACAAGAGAATGTGAATTGCAGGTGTTAATTACATTAACATATACATGCAACAACAAAAAAAGATACAAGGTGGCATTTTTTTATGAACTGGGAAATGAATGACAAACAGTCTATATATATATTTGTCATAATGGACTATTTGCTTAAAAGAAAGAGGAAGTACAGTTAAAAAAAACCCTGCAGAAATACAGAAAATTCTTGAGTATTATTTTTCTAGTGTGTCCACATTATACAACACACAGTTACAACAACCCAAACAATATCTGTGTGTGTACAGTTTACAGACCTGTGAAAAAGAAAGGATTCATTGAATTAGGCCCGTCACGATAACAACTTTTTGTTGTGCTATATGTGGTTTCAGAAATAATTGCGATAAATGATATTATTGTAATTTTAAGACCATTTTATGCCACTGAATATATAATCATAACAGCATAATACCCTGACAGCAACATAGTGTCGGCATATGATTTCAGTGATGCAAAAAACACGGATGAAATCATGGAATCCAGTCACAAGAACTTACGGTAGGTGTCCACTGGTGCGGAGCGAGCGTTTTCAATTCATTCCTATGGAAGTCGAGCTTCGCGCTCGCAAGGTGCATTGTGGGATTGTGAAGCTCGACTTCCATAAGAATTAATTGAAATCTCTCGCTCTGCTCCGCCTCGGCATTACGTCATCACGTCTGGCTCAGCCTGAGGACTTTGCCCACATCACTGGCAATGTTACACAGATTCATTTATGCTCCGAATCTTCCTGAAGCAGTGTTTTGAAATCGGCCATCACTTTATAAGTCGTTATTTAGTTTTTTTGGCACACCAAAAATATTCTCGTCGCTTTATAATAATAATATTGAACCACTGTACTCACATGAACTGATTTAAATATGTTTTTAGTACATTAATGGATCTTGAGAGAGGAAATGTCATTGCTCCCTATGGAGGCCTCACGGCTCCATCGGATTTCAACTAAAATATCTTAATTTGCGTTCCGAAGATCAACAACGGTCTTACGGGTGTGGAACGACATGAGGGTGAGTAATAAATGACAGAAATTTCATTTTTGGGTGAACTAACCCTTTAAGTTATGTATGATATTGCCAGATCAGGGAATATCATGGGTTCAAGCCCTGAACAGCCCTGGATAACCCTCACACCAAATGAAATTTCACAGGTTTTGTTACCCCAAGGAGGACTGGATGGAGTGATGTGTAAATATATGTTGTCACTAACAAAAAGAATTTCAAGGTTTTCCTTTGCAGGTCAAAGCCGTGCTGTTGATTGCTGAAATTCATCCTACTAATCCGAGTGCTAATTTATTGTTAACTGTATGAAAAACGACAATGTTGTTGTCTTGATTTGTTCTTGTTGGTTTTTTTTTTGTGTGTGTGTGTCCGTTCTATCTTCTCCATGTCTAGGTACGGTACGAGTAAATACAATCAGGAGATTACGTGTGGTATTTTCATAGAACCAGTTCGCTTTTCTGTTTGATGCCTGATTGTGACCACTGGAAAGGAAGTGTCCCTTAGGGGGATCAACGAGGAGAACGAGCAGACTCAACTGGTGGCTTAAAAGCCCAATGTTTGCTCCAACTGATCAAGAGCATCCCAGAACCAAGGAAGGATCGACGAGCACCTCAGTGCTTAGCAACACAAGGGGAATGTGACAGAGAGACCGATTACATCATCCTAATGATGAACCACAGAATGAAGAGATTGAGACTTTGAAGGATTGAGTTGTGTAGATTTATCAAAGGAATTATTTTGTCTATTTAGTTAGGTTATTTTACTTAATTCTAGTAATGGGGTGTAGTGTTGATATTAATTCACGATTCATTATGGCAGATTAATTTTACTATTTAGTATTTACATTACATTACTAAACTGGCGAAAATGAAAAGATTAGTGGAAGAACTTTGACCAGACTTTATCCACCTGACAGTTGCGTTAATTCCTCAACCCAGCAAAAGTCCAGGGGACGTCGGGGTCGGGTTCTTTTAGTGGCCCTCGTCGGACCAGCCTGGTGAAGGTTCCCAGTTAATGTTTTACGGAGTTAGCTGGGGTTAGAGAGGTATTCGTGACTTGGTTTATTTTGGATGTTTTTCTTTTATTATTCCATTTCAATTTTGATGTAACTATTTTGTGTTTTTTCTGAAGATTTTGTGATGAGTCTTTCAAGACTCAAGTGGGAGATTGGTGAATCCAAAATGGTCAATATTCATTTATTCATTTATGCACGTTCATTTATTCATATTCTATGTTAATCACTCATTATCATTTATTGCTTATGATTTTTAATGTTACTTATGACTTCAAGTATTCATCTTATCTTACTCAATTACTAGCATATAGTGGTAACATTTGTGGTTAAGTTGGGTTCCTGCCAAATCATACCAGAACGTAAATGTTCTCAGAATTGATCACACTTTGTACTTTTCCTACAATAATATTTTGTATCTCTGTATTCAAATGAAAGGGGATTTTTTAAAGGTGTTAACCCACCCTTTTGGGGGGCTATTTTTTTACTGTTTTTACTCTATCTGATAAATGTAAACCATCATGAGACCATAAAATTACCTGTTTGGATAGCAGGAAACCATGAAATGTCACAAAATTTCTTTAAATCCTCCAAAACAACGGAAAAGTTCACTTTGACCTTTTCTCATCTATCCAAATGGACCTGGTGTGATGTAAATTTTCCAATGCTTATGGTATAAAATGGACTGAGTCATTGATAGTTTAGCTTTTTCCTTTGGTTTCCTTTGCTCTTCTTCTCTTCTCATTCTGCAAATGTCTTGATTTTGTTCCTTCTTTCTGTATATTCTGATCTTCATCTATTAGATACAATACTCTGGATTGTACAATACTCTAAATTTTATTATTAACTATTAATTACTTAATGAATTTGTTTGTCTCTATAATTTTTAATTAATAAATTTGTTATCCTTATTCAAATTGAATCTCTGACATAATCATTGCTGGACTGCCTGGATCTCATTATCTCAAGTTTTTGCATCAATACTGATCTAAATAGGAAAACAAATAGAATCTGTGAAGCAAGGACCTGTATGCTTCTGAAATCGAACGGGATTTCTCTCTCATTGCCGCGACAGCTCGATGAATGTTGAATGTTGAATGTTGATAGGCTGACATAAATGACACTGTAGCATTTAACATCCTGTCTAAAATCATAATTTTTTCATTAAAGTAGTACATTGAACTAACATTTTCTGTGATTATTTAGATAATCACAAAATAGCATGTGCATACATCATGAGAGGAACATTGCGGTTCACTGAAGCTTAAGTTTTAGATAAAACAACATCAGTGATTTAATAGATAACGATAAAGTCAGACTAGATTTTAAACGAGCTATAGCCCGCAACGGAAGTGAAGGTTGGCGTCAGCATCTGCAGACTCAAACGTGTCAGCAATCTTTTATACTCCAAGTGTAAGATAATTATTGGTTAGATCTAAACTAATAGGTGACGTAACATTGAGTCTTCCTGGCAGAACGTATGCTAGAGCTTTCATTTCTTTAACTCATTACTGACTTTTAATGATAAAGAGTCAAGATATGGAGCAATTGATGTTCTCTATTTCATTATTATCGATAACAAGTAACTCTGTTTTATCTTTGTTTAGCTGTAGAAAATCCTGTGACATCCACAATATTTTGCTCTCTAGGCAGTCCAGCAGCTTGTCATTTGCATACTGGTGAAACTAAATATTGTACTGATTAATTACACCAGCTAAAGGAAGCATGTGTAGGTTAAACTTAAACTTGAGCCTTGAGGAACACCACACGATCTCTGCTGCTTAGGATCTGACCAGACAGGTGCTGATAGACTGACCCAATTCTGTAATTGGTCGAGTAGAATCTCATGATTAATAACGGTCAAAAGCAGCACTCAGATCTAAAAGAACAAGCATAGCCAAGTTCCCAGAGTCCTGAAAAACTTTACCAAGATTTTGCCAAGAAATGGAAGATTAAAGATTTTTTTGTAGTTGTCGAGCACAAAAGAATCAATATTACTTTTCTTCAGCAGGGTCAAACCTAGCGGTTTAAAAAATTTGTGGAAAAATTATTTGCTGTAGGGACTGATAAACAATATTCAGGATGTCTGTTAATAAGCAGTTCATAACTGTTGCAGTTGGTTGTAGTTGCAGCGGCTGGACGGGAAGGGCTGGATGGAAAAGGGCAGCTCCACTATTATTTGTGGTGCATACCTATATAAGGACTTCTTAAAGTCATACATATTAAAATATAAGGGTTTTCTTTTTTCTTTTTTGTCCAAACAGTGTGCTATATGTGATACACAGACATGCCTAAAATGTGCATCTGTAAGCTTGTGTTTGTGTGGTCCGAGCTGCATCACTCTAAAAACTAATTCAGGGGACCTTTAGTCATTACTTAAATATATATATTGTTGTGAAATAAAAAATCTAGTTCTGAAATGCTGTTAGACTTTTTACTTGTAATTGTTATTTTATTGAGCTTGGATGACACACAAATTATGCCTATTGATTCGATATACTATCATGACTTGTCATAGTTTAACATTTTCAGTTAATCAAAAATGTATTTAATTTTAAGTTCTGTTAATGTAAAATACAATCTGATGACGTGTAAACGTGTTTCATTGTTTTGAGTTGTATGAACACTTCTTTTAACTTGGCTGGGATTTATATTTCCCATCATGCTTTGCCCATGGCACTTGAAAGGGAAAGTAAATGCTAAAATTAAGTGTTATATAATGTTTTTTGCACAAGATTAATGGTAAGGGAGATTTAGCAGTAATTAGGGTTTTGTTATGCTAATTTAGAAGAGTTAATGTGTTAATGTGGGTTTTTGGAGAGTTACCATCATGGTGACAAGCGGTGCTTGGTAAGATCATGTTACGTAGAAATGAATTTTTATTGTGTCCAAATAGCATCTTCACCTTGCTAAAAACATTATGTTGGATCAACTTAAATAGTTGCATTTATGTTGACAATTATTAAGTTTATGATACTTAGAAATGTGTTTTTATTGTGGCAAAAAAATGTCTTCACCTTACTTAAAACATTATGTTGAAATCAACTCAAAATATTGCTTTGAATTAATGTAATTCTCCCAATTGGCCTAAGTTAAAAATTCTAGTAGAAAACGTTAACATTTTTTTTTGTTGAACCAATGTTTTATTTTTTAGAGTGTAGACAGCCGCAATGACAAAAATGTGCACGCAAGTATCTATAAACTGTGAAGAGCTATGAACGTATTGTGCATGCAAATTAAATTATATGCATCTATTGTTCTATTTTAAATCTTTTATTACCACAAATTAGAAACATGGCATTATGTCAACCTTATAGTTTGTAAACAGTAGACTTAATATCTCTTGAGAGGCATTTCTGCTTTGCTACATACACTGCATATTTTGTTTTTAAGACAGGAAATCACTATATCAGGCTCAGTTGGTGCCACGCAAGTGTCTCAGGAAGCTGAAGCTCTCTAATCTGACATGATGAACTTGCTTTATATCCTTTTATTGGTCTTGTGGTCAGCTTTCAGTAAGTTGAATTATATTTCTTTGCCTCAGATTTTGTGCCTATCTACTATGAATAAGGACAGGAATCAATAAATGTTTTGCTGTGTGTTTGTACAGATTCATCTGATGCATGGGACCCAGATTACCATACAACGACAGGTGCATCATCTATTGACTTTAATCTATACACTTTTCTGTCAGTATTCCTGTATAATATTCTAAAATTTTTAAAGTGTAAGGATAGCAGTAAATATAATTATGCTGTGTTTTGTAAAGATTCTCCTCACGCATGGCAAACTACTGCGAATACTTCAGTGACAGGTAAGTCATCTAATGACTTTATCTATACACTTTTCTGTCAAAATATTTGAAAGTGTGAGGATGAGTCAATTTCATTTTTGCCTTCTTTTGTACTCATTCACTGGTCAATGGTACAACAGTTTAGCCTTCAAAAACATGTACAGTGCATCATCGCTACTTCTATATGAGTGATAAGTCTATATGTTTTACAGCTAGTGTTCTTTAAAAAAAATAAAAAAGTCAAGTGCAATTTAAAATTAGGAAAATTTTACTTGACTGAAATATCTGTTAAATACTACAGGAAGTAAATTCTTTAACTGATTGTGAAGAATAATCATAACATTCTATAAGACTCAAAAATTCACTGGGAATTGCATGTTATACCACTGAATATTGGACAGGATCAATTGAAAAATTATAAATATGAATTCATTCAGTATGATTGTATAAACCTCTTATTTTTAATCAGGTGTTTAACCCAAATTATTCCCTTTTTAAAACAATTCCTTTTTTGGTTTGTTTCTAACCCTTATATATTTATTATTCCAATTGGTACAATTAGGGAGAGAAATTATGATTATACACAAGAGACCAAGAAAGCTTTATGTGTATCTTATTATCAAAAATCACATTTCAATAAGAACTAACTAATATTGCAAACAGATATAAAGATACAGGAACCTAAAGAGTCATGAGCTCACATTTGTTAATATTCATAGAAAGACCAGATACAGATGAAAATAACTGTAAACACTTAATTCCTTTTCCAACTTGTCTCATAGGAAAAGAGAAGCGTCATCAGCTAATTGTGTTGCCTTGTTTAGCCCTGCCAAATAAAAGAGTCGCTGTTTGGATTTAAATGGGCAAATACTTAAAAGTCTATGACTGGATCATTGTTGCAGTGATTATTATATTTCTAGCATGTTATATGTTTGGCAACAGTTCTTCTTACCCTAATTGATTCAACAATTAATTAGACATGAACTTTTGGACGATTAGGTTGAGTAAATGATGGATGAATTTTCATTTTTGGGTGAACTACCTTTAATTTTTTTAAATTACACTGATTTGGCGTGATGCTATTTTGAGGCAACTGAAAACGACTGCACCATTGACCAACAAAAACCTGGTCTAAAGTCAATGGCATAGGTTAGTAATATACGCCTATATGCGGGTGATCATCAAATCCTTTTAACAGTTTATTTTACACACTTTGTGTTTAAGTCTTCCACTTTTTTCACAAAACATTTGCTCTCTAAAATTCTTTGAAAGGCTTATAAACACTGAATTATTACCAACAAATGAAATGAAATTAAATTAAGGACATGCATCAGAAAAATTGGGAATGTTGGATAATAAATATATAACAGCTTGATTTTGCAGTTTTGTCTAATGTCCATTGAAGCAAAAGTGTCCAAAAGTGTGAATTATGCGATAACGGACACAACAATGCATCATGTATTATAAGATCATTATGTTTGTAGCGTGATCCATTAAAACATACAATACAGCCTATTTCAATTCCAGGGACGATTTCTTTAAGACTGCAAGGGAAGCTCGGCTTCCCTTATAATGTCACAAAAGTAATGGTCAAATATGTACTATTGTATTAACATTTTATTGACTAAAAATGCGTTAGAAAACGTTCATCTCAAAGACGAGTTCGTTCAGAATCAGTTACATATAGCAGGTCGGCTGACTCGATTTCCTTCTCATACATTCCCGCAGCGTCACAGTGCATTTCCCTATTGAAGCCCAGCGTCCATTGACTTCAATGGGGCTGCTTTGAACGGTTTTTTTCAGCGCTTCGAAACTAGACGGTCATTGGATAAACGCTGCGATTATGTCCCGCCCACGGACGCTCAGCGTCTCTGGGGGTGAATGGGGAGTGGGCTGGCCCGGACTCCGAGCTTCTGCGTGATGATTGGAGGGTCTGTCGAAAGACTGCATCTCCTTTTGACTGACAGCGATTCTGTACTATAAGGAATCACTGAAGCTATTCGCGCTCAGTCCCATCGCGGATTTCTCAAGTTCAGTCGAAATAAAAACTGCTGCAACCTATTTCTTTGATATTTGCTTGGCGAAATTGCTTGATTTTCATCATACATTTCACACAATTATACACCACATTCCTTGTTTCAGTTTTACAGAGTTTAATATTTTTTTACTTGAAAAGACTCCTAGTTGGTACGACAGGGTCACAGACCATTTTCTTGAAAAGGAACGTAGGGCAGAATTTACTTTTAAATAAATAGACAATTTTATGATGTAGGCCGAAAATGAGCTTCCCCTCTCTGACAGACCAGTAGCCGCCACTGTGAATCAATTCAGACCTATAAATATTATTACTCCACTAGGTCTAAAATATATTGTTCGCAGCAAACATGATGATCTTAAATTTATTAATTTACTATTAATAAATGTGTACAGTTGCATAAAATGGAAATACTCAATAAAGTAGGCTAACTACGTTACCTCAGATGGATGAATGGTTGGATTCCACAACTGGTAAAATAAAACATATATAAGATAATACAACATTTACTGTAGGAGCCATATAATTTACTGGTGATTTAATAAAAAAAAACTGTTCTATTGCGCTTCTGGTTTGGCAGTGAAATTCGCCGATTTTTGGTGCTTAAAATGTGAAGGATTCTGTGGTCCAGTTAGTATTTTCAGCCTACAATGGCGACCGCGCTACCGGAGCGCCATCTAGTGGCTGTTACCCGAAAAATATCAAAGTGTCGCCTCTTGGGTTCTAAGCTCTTTGACCTGGCTTTTAAAGGGAATGGGAGATGACACTCTGATTGGTTTATTGCACGTTACGCCCAAAACACACCCATGACTCATTAAGAGACTAGGGGTGCTTCTCAATTCTTATTTGTGCATCCTCGTTTCCTTTCCTCCCTTCCTTTCCTCGCGTCTTAGCTCCACCCCTCCAGGATGCGAGGGAAGGACGCAAGGAAAAGAAGCAAGGACGGAGGAATTGAATCAAGTGAAATGATACCCTCGCTCCCCTTTAGCGTCACTTCAAAGCGTCATCAGTTGCACTCGAGGGATCTAGCCACATGTTGATAAAGTTTGGTTATTAAAAAAATATATAATAAATATTAATAAAGCAAGATGCCCCGTTGAAATATATGAGCTATAAAGTTTATTTAATCTGTAAAAGTAAAGCATACATTTAAACTATTGTGACAGATATGAAGGGGGAGGAGAATTTATGCGTACGTCACGTTTCTCAATGAAAAAGACTTCCGCAAAGGATGCACCTGTGTATCCTCACTCATGACTCCTCAGGAAGCCTCCTCGCGGTGCAATTAGAGAATTGAGATGTCCTTCAAGATGGCTGAGCTCGATCGGTTTCCGGGTCATAGGATGGAGGACGGAGGAGCGAGGAGACGAGGAGGGATATTGAGAAGCACCCCTGGTGTCAAGAAGGGCAGCAAAGTCACTTGTCTCCAAGAAAAACATCAAGGACTGACTGAAATTCTGTCGGAAGTACAAGGATTAGACAGCAGAAGACTGGTGCAAAGATATTTTTCTGATGAAGCCCCCTTCAGACTGTTTGGGACATCTGGAAAATTGATTATCCGTAGAAGAAAAAGGATCTCATTTTGGTAAAACAGCAATGTTTACAAAGTTAATGTTTGTCATAAGAGCCCCTTCTGCTTTTCACTTCTATATTACAGTGTCATATTCTACTTTTTTGTTAACACAGAGGAAGTGTGTTAAGTGTTAAGACATCATTTACTCACACTGTTGTTGTTCTATATGCCCTTCTTTCTTTTATGGACTCGCTCATGCTCTTCTATATAATGGCAGTGAATAGCAACCAGCATCAAAACAGATGCAAATGTATCAAAATGATCTAATGTGACGTTAAGTGGAAAATCAAACCGAAATTGAATGTATTATTTAATGAAATTCATGACCTCGGCTGTTGGTCTTCTCTGCACGGCTGTACGATGTGTGCGTTCATGAGACTCTATTAGCACCGCAGTTTACTCCGTCTCTCCTTGAAAAAACTATTTGTAAGAAGTCAAGATTAACAAAAACTCAACATGAAATACAACTCGCGTACCTTCTCTGAGGTGAATATATCCGTTGTATTCGTTGTAACAAGAAGTTATCACATTCACATCTGTCAACTGTCATCTTTTCAAATGTAAGATCTTCATAAACCAGGTGTGCTTTCTTAGAAATTATGTGATGTAGCAAAATCGTCTTTTTGCATCTCTGCAGACATGAAATAATGCAAGATCTGTGATATACTCTTAGAGGTGTTAAAACCACAATTGTGTTAAATGTTATTCTGTGTGCCTTAGAAGGAACACAGTGATCTAATAAGACCTGCTGGGGAACACTTGGGCTGTGTTCCACTAAACTTTTAGACACGCACTCGCTAACTTCCCTAAGCACTTCCCCTTGGGGGAATCCCTGCTGCCATTTTGAAGTTTGTTCCACTTCATGAAGTGGACGAGGGAAGTTTATATGGACAGACCCTCGCTCTCTCGATTTTGACAGAGGGAGCGAGTCGACTTTATATGTTCACTTCAGGCAGCTCCATATACCACAATGCAACATGATTGTGACGTCACCGCATATTGCATTTAATTTTCCCCACCACAAACAGCTCTGATATATATATACAGTGGGTACGGAAAGTATTCAGACCCCCTTAAATTTTTCACTCTTTGTTATATTACAGCCATTTGCTAAAATCATAAAGTTCATTTTTTTCCTCATTAATGTACACACAGCACCTCATATTGACAGAAAAACACAGAATTGTTGACATTTTTGCAGATTTATTAAAAAGAAAAACTGAAATATCACATTCAGACCCTTTGCTGTGACACCCATATATTTAACTCAGGTGCTGTCCATTTCTTCTGATCATCCTTGAGATGGTTCTACACCTTCATTTGAGTCCAGCTGTGTTTGATTATACTGATTGGACTTGATTAGGAAAGCCACACACCTGTCTATATAAGACCTTACAGCTCACAGTGCATGTCAGAGCAAATGAGAATCATGAGGTCAAAGGAACTGCCTGAAGAGCTCAGAGACAGAATTGTGGCAAGGCACAGATCTGGCCAAGGTTACAAAAAAATTTCTGCTGCACTTAAGGTTCCTAAGAGCACAGTGGCCTCCATAATCCTTAAATGGAAGACGTTTGGGACGACCAGAACCCTTCCTAGAGCTGGCCGTCCGGCCAAACTGAGCTATCGGGGGAGAAGAGCTTTGGTGAGAGAGGTAAAGAAGAACCCAAAGATCACTGTGGCTGAGCTCCAGAGATGCAGTCGGGAGATGGGAGAAAGTTGTAGAAAGTCAACCATCACTGCAGCCCTCCACCAGTCGGGGCTTTATGGCAGAGTGGCCCGACAGAAGCCTCTCCTTAGTGCAAGACACATGAAAGCCCGCATGGAGTTTGCCAAGATGGTGAGAAATAAGATTCTCTGGTCTGATGAGACCAAGATAGAACTTTTTGGCCTTAATTCTAAGCGGTATGTGTGGAGAAAACCAGGCACTGCTCATCACCTGTCCAATACAGTCCCAACAGTGAAGCATGGTGGTGGCAGCATCATGCTGTGGGGGTGTTTTTCAGCTGCAGGGACAGGACGACTGGTTGCAATCGAGGGAAAGACGAATGTAGCCAAGTACAGGGATATCCTGGACGAAAACCTTCTCCAGAGTGCTCAGGACCTCAGACTGGGCCGAAGGTTTACCTTCCAACAAGACAATGACCCTAAGCACACAGCTAAAATAATGAAGGAGTGGCTTCACAACAACTCCGTGACTGTTCTTGAATGGCCCAGCCAGAGCCCTGACTTAAACCCAATTGAGCATCTCTGGAGAGACCTAAAAATGGCTGTCCACCAACATTTACCATCCAACCTGACCCACTGTATATATATATAATGTTTCTGTCTACATACAGCAGAGGGCAGTAGCTGTATTTTATATTACACAAATATTTCTTACATTAAGATAAGATCATTACTTGCATGAATTACTGGAGAATGTGAATTGCAGATATTAATTACAAATATAGCTGCAAGCAGCAATACAGGGCCAAGCCCCTGAAGGGGCTGTAGCACAATGCAGATGCTGGAAGAGAAACAGCAGAAATTGAACGTACATGAAAAACAGCAATTTCAGAAGTATAGGTGAGAATGAACTCAAAATGAACAGAAGGTCAGATGAGATCGAACACAGAACTAACAAAAAACATGTCTAATCCAAGAGGAATAAAGATTAGTACAAAATGTACTTGGGTAATAAAGGAATCGAATTTACACTATTACACACAATTTTATAAAGTTGTCCCACACGGGACTCGACCCCCCAATCTCTGGGTCAGGCGCCTGTCACTGATCTCGTTGCGCCACTGGAAAGATGTGTTTACACTCAGAAGCTAAGGTTCCACAGCGTTTGGCCGGTCTTGTGGCTGTCAGAGCAGAAATGAAAGCTGAAGCTCTCCATATATATTTTCTGTCATCTCCAGTAGCGTTCATATGTAAATTGCGCAATCTTGTTTTTGTCCATTAGATTGAAAGATCTGAAAAAAAACTACATTTACCCACCCATAGACCCTCCACTCGAACAGAAGTGGTCTCTCCCACTCGGCCATTACCCTTTTCTCCTGTTTTTAGGTAGTCAAATAGTGAGGTTACATTGTTGTATTTTGGTTCCTTTATTTTGATGCACAGGGAAGTTAGTTTCTTTAATGGGACGTTAGAGTGTTGTTTGTTTATTGTTTTGGCATTTACTCACCCCTGATCATTTGCATCAGTTCTTTTATTTGTTTATCTTTCTTGTTATGATATTGTTGGTACTCTCCAAAACTGCTATCACACTAAAAGATTGATCAAAAGATCAACTAAGAAAATAAAAATGAGCACTTAAACAGCCATTCATTGTTGTCATTTATGTTGCGGTCCTGACCTAGACCGGAGCCGTAACAATGGTTAATCAATGAATCATTTGGTACACCTATAGATATTGATTCTATAGGCATAGTTTCTATAGACCTTTTTTGCAATTTCTGATATGGATAACCAAATGTAATGAATTCTTTTTACATTATAAGCAATTTATGATAACCACAATGTCCTGGTAAACCCTGCGTTGTGAAATGTATGTGTGTGTGTGTGTGTTCTTGTTTATATTACATCGTGGGGAAAAATGTCCCCACGATGTAATAAAAACCTGAGATCACCTACATCGTGGGGACCAGCCAGAGGTCCCCACGAGGGAAATGGATTAATAAACATACTAAATGATGTTTTTTTGAAAATGTAAAAATGCAGAATGTTTCCTGTGATGGTTAGGTTTAGGGATAGGGGTAGTGTAGGGGGATAGAATATACAGTTTGTACAGTATAAAAACCATTACGCCTATGGAGAGTCCCCACTAAGATAGCAAAACAAACCTGTGTGTGTGTGTGTGTGTGTGTGTGTGTGTGTGTGTGTGTGTGTCTGTGTGTGTGACAGACAGAGGGATTTGAAATTTATGAACACAGAGAAGAATAGATTACAAGGGAGAAGAAACAGACATTGATTGCATAACATCAGATTGATCAGAGATGCATCAGAAGAAGGGAGACAGCATCAAATATAGCATTTTACATTATAGTACGCCATGGACTGTAAACAGAGGCATTACCAGACTGCCACATTACTGTAACTCACCCTTCATCTGTAAATATCAACTACATTATAGATACAGTCATATGGTACAGTGAGAGGAAAACTTATTGTATTGGCAGCATGCCCTGTTCTAGCACAAATCCTCATGAAAGTGTCATACTTCACACCTTTTGGAAAACACACTGAATATATACTATTACCAACATTATGGATTTTATGTCAATTTTATGTAATTTAGGTAATGTAAGCATATTTTCTAATGTGGCATCTGTAGCCTCTTTTTTTTCAGCAACAAAGTGTGATTTGAAACATGTATCTTGCATTGTTTGCTATTGAATGAACCGATTGTTAAAAGTACTAAACTGAAAGATGATCATACTGTTGTGTTTCGGTGATTAAAACAAATGTTCTCATTACATATCACAATAATCTTGTGTTTTGTGCAACTTTTTGTGCAACTAGAATGAAAGCATGACATAAGGTTATGAAAGAATGACTAGCAAGTGTGATCAGTTTGGAGTTTTGTACTAAGAGTTTTGAAAATATACACCTTACTTGTGAAAATAGTTCCATTCTGGGATTGACAGGTTTGCAGGTTCTGGCTCCGTAGTGGGCATTGGCACTGGCTCTTTGTCTGCGGCGGGTGCTGTCTTTGCGCTGGGTGAGGGTTGTATGTCTGCTGTGGCCATAAGAGATGTCATCAACTGGGGGTAGGTGCACTGCAGACATCTGAGGATGGCGTCTCAACAGGTTCCCCTCTTCATGTCAGGTAGGTTCAGAGGGCTGTAATAATTTGCTCCAACCCAGTACAATGATTTAATGGTTTCATCATTAAATGATGTGCGCTGGGCGAGCTGGCAAAATCGAACAGTATATTCCAGAAAAGAAAGTTCCTCACGGATTATGGGAATGAATTTTTCAGCATAATCCATAACAAATCCTTTCCTTGGTGTGGTGTTCTGTCACAATGTAGTCCACAAAGATGAAGATGAGAGCAGAAGTACTTCAAATAGTTAAGTAACTTTAATTAAACAACAGAAGAATCACAGTAACAATGTATATAAAGACAAACAACACCAGACAAATAGTGGAGAGAACTGAAGGTCTTAAATACACAGGCAAACAAACTCAATACAAAACAGGTGTGCTCTAATTAGTTGATGATGTCGGGAACATAGGAACAAAGACAAGCAAACTAAATGTCCATAAAGACAATGAAAGTGAAACAAAAGCAAAACATGACAAATTCACAGAAAGTCTACAAAATATGTTGTCTCCCCAAAACGTCTTTTCTGTCACGTCCGTAACGCATGAATATTTCCCTAATCTAAAATATAAGACACATTAATAAACTGATATTTTTCTGTTGTCAGGGGTTTATGAAAATATAAAGAGATGGTTCGATATATTGGTAATGAATACATTCTATGAGAATTTATATTTTAATTTTTGACTGCAAAAGACACGTCCACAAAGCTAGAACTGTCATACACCCTTCATTCAAAATGATAAAAAATTAGAAAACATGCTATGGTACATTATCAACTGGTCAAATTCCTGTTGCCACCCAAATGTGCAGTAAACTGTATTAAATTCAATTGAGTGCAGTTTTTTATATATATTATATTATCCATTAATTTTAGATGTGTCTAAAATGTGCATCTGTAAGCATGTGTGTGGTCAGAGCTGATGGTTCAGAGCTGCATGTCTAGACAGCCACAAACAAAAAAACTTGCACCTAACTATTTATAAACTGCAAAGAGCAGTATCCAGATGTATTGAGCCTGCATATTTAAATTATAAGGACTCTTTCGAATGTTATAATGCTGCCTTATTTGGCCTTTGTTGGTAAACAGTAGGCTTAATATAAAACTCAGCAGCAGTGTTTAGAAAGTAGAAAGTGAATGCTTCTACTTTGCCACATCTACTCTGCATTTTGTTGTTAAGATCAAAGAATCACTACATGAGACTCTACAGAAAGCTGTATGACAGTGTGAACCTGCTTTATGTCCTTTTATTGGTCCTTTGGTCAGCTTTCAGTAAGTGGATAACAGGAGTCAAGGACAGGAGTCAATAGAATTTTTTAGTTTTTGTACAGAGCCACCTCAGTTCAACCTTGCAGGTGCATTGTCTAAAAATGATAACAACCTTAATCTATTTAATCTATACACTATTCTGTCAGTATTCAGTCAATATAATTTTATATAATCTGCATTATGGATTCGCCTGATGCATGTCACCCAGATTTCCATAAAATGACAGGTGAATCATGACCTTTTCTTAGTCATATAATATTCCAAAATATGTTAAAAGGATAGCAGGATAGCAGTCAATATAATTTTGCTGTGTTTTTGTACAGATAACACTACTTTGGTGACAGTTGAATCAAGACTTTAATTTATACACTTTTTTGCCAGTGTTCCTATTCAAAAGATTTGAAAAAGTAAAAGTATTGGCAAAAGTATTTTGTGTTTACTGCTTCAGTTGTTGTGGAACAACATTCATATTTTTTCTAGATTATTGTGCATTTTAAATAACAGCTTAACAGGGAAGAAGTGCTTCTAATCACTGTGCTCTTGTTTTAGCAATGGTTACCTCAAGACATCATGTCTTTGCATCAAACTGGCCTCACATGCAAAGAAATTCCTGCAAAGAATACTGCACCTGAAAAAACCACTTGGATCATCAAGAACTTCAAAGAGAGAGGTTCAACTGCAGTGAAGAAGGCTTCAGGGCATCCCAGAGTGTTCAGCAAGGGCCTGGACCATCTCCTAATGAGAAGTCGTGCACCACCAGCGCAGAGCTGCTCAATATCGGTGGCAGCTAGTGAGTGGCAGTGAGTGAATCTGTACACACAATGAGGCCAAAACTTTTTGTTCAACGGCCCAGTTTCAAGAAGGGTTGCAAAGAAGTAATTTCTCTCCAAGAAATGCATCAAGGACTGACTGAAATTCTGAAGATAGTACAAGTATTGGACAGCAGAAGACTGGTGCAAAGTTATTTTCTCTGATGAAGCCCCCTTCAGACTGTTTGGGACACCTGGAAAATGGATTGTCCCAAGAAAAAGTGTGATACACAGCTGATGATCATTTTGTAAATACAACAGCAATGTTAATGTTATGTTTATCATAAGAGCCACTTCTGCTTTTCACATCTACAGCATTTCACTTTTCTTTCTTTTTTTTCTTTTTTTACAGAGGAAACTGGTTAAGCCTCAGTCACTGTCACGCGTCTACCCTTAGAAAGCTGTAGCTCTCTAATCTATGACAGCATGAACCTACTTCATCCCCTTTTTTTGGTCCTTTGTTCAACTTTAAGTAAGTGTATCAAATTTCTTTGTCTCAGATTTTGTGTCTATCTACTATGTGTAAGTACAGGAGCCAGTAGAATTTTTGCTGTGTTTTGCTGTGACGGTATCATCAGGTGCATCTTCTAATGACTTTAGTCTATACACTTTTCTATCAGTATTTGTTTAAAAATATTTGAATAAAAGGAGTCAATTGACTTTTTGCAGTGTTTTTGTACAATGCCGTCTAGTACATATGGCACTGGTGCTACTATGTATAATTCAGATTTTGATCTCCATATCCATTTACATATATTATATGTATCTTCCAAGGGGTTTTTTCCCTCCTAGGACTTTTTTCCCAGTGTTACCACACTGGGTTTTTCTCCTAGGGGTTTTTTTCCACCCCTGGGAGTCAGCCGACATTGGCTTAATGTAGCACCATCTTGTATATGTTACATATTACCACGCTTGCTTGTACAGCTTATTTTTAACCACTTATCTTTTTTCTGTGCTTCTAATATGTAAAGCTGCTTTGAAACAATTACCAATTGTAAAAAGCGCTATATAAATAAATTTGACTTGACTTGACTTGACTTGACTATTAACCCTTAAACGACAGATGCATCAGCTAATAACTTTAATATGTGCGCTTTTTTTTTTTTTTTAATCAGTATTCCTTTTCAAAATATTTTATCGTACAAGGAAAGGAGTCCAAGAACTCCAAGCAGGGTTCGCCAGCTGGGGATCTCCTGAGCATCAAGATAAGCATATATCTGGTCTGTAGAGGGGAATGGTGCAGCAAGTGAGACACCGAGTGTGCCCTCTGTGTTTACTGGCTACTTGTGGCGAGTACATGGGAGGACACCGGCTCTACACAAAGATTATAAAATCAAATCAAACTCTCAAAATGGGTTGGAAATTGGGGGTGGGGTCTGGAGAAAGAATTTGAAGAAGTGATGCTGTTCCAATTCAAACTGTAAATTCAATTACAGACAATCAGCAGGAACCATTACTTTAACACAACTGATAATAGATATTTTGATGTTGATTAGACTGCATACATACTGATTTAATATAAACACGGTCTGACAATGATGACTAGCCAGAGATATTTAGCTACAGTAGATGAGCCCATATATTGAGTAAAACATTATCATAATCTCCCATAGATGCGCACACATCCACAAATTTACAGGGGAATTCAGAAATACATGCAACAGATCCACACATGCACCGGAAGAATGTACACACTGTTTTCTTTGCTTGCTATACAATTCACAAACATACAAAAGTCATGATGAAGTATACTTTTAGTAACCTAGACATTTTTTAAGTGTCTGATATCATTTTCCTGTATTCAGATAGTTCCAGCTCCTTCCTTATCTACAACAAGGACCACAACATATGTGTGTATGCCGTGAGTGTTAATGTAGTGCTGACTGCACCATGTGATGCATCTTTCAAAGCTCAGCATTTCCAATGGATTTCCTCTTCACGAATCATCAGCCTCGCTTTTAGTCTCTGCTTGGGGGCCGAGAAGATCGAAAACTGGGTGAAAATCATCCTTGAGCCCTGCAAGGAACTCAGCCCAGTGCAAACCTGGGAATGTAAAGATGAGACCTTGTTTGGCTTGGAGAACAAGTCACTGCACTTGAACTATGGAAATTATGATGAGCCAAATGTGATGCTGTTTAATGGAACAGGTATTTGGAGTCGCTGGCTGATTTATGGGACNTTAAAACCCCATTCCTGTGGAAGTCTGTGTTTGCCGTGTCTCTTCAACTACAGCCACACGTAACAATATCAAGGTATGACCAAAACAGCCATGAACAACTTTATTAATAATGGTTGCCAAAATGTTACATTTATATCTAATATGTCTATTATAAATTTCCCTGTATGATGTTGGCATTTACTTAACTAGGTGAAAGACTTCTATTTCCATATAGTAATTTATGTTTTTCACATCAAATCCTTAAACTATTCTAAATTAAACTTAAATATTTCTTTTCTTTATGTTCTGCAGAGATGTTTAGTACAGGTGGGAATTCTTTTGGGAAACCATGCCAGTTCCCTTTTAAGTTTAATGGAAAGTGGTACGCTGATTGCACTGTGGATGGCAGGGAAGATGGTCGGCTGTGGTGCTCTACAGAAAAAGATTATGATACGAATAGAAAGTGGGGCTTCTGTCCCAAAAAAAGTAAGACAATGACTATTCACTACTCACTATACAGAAACATCACTATTTATTACTTAATGAGCACCAAAGGCATTGATGTCATAAGGATGACATAATTGTTTTTCAAAAAAGATAAAACAAGCATTCATAATATTTATTTTTAGAAAGTTAGCTGATATTTTGTGGTGCTGTATGGCTAATTTAAAATCTGTTTGAATGCTGCCTTAATTGTTTTGACGTGTTGAAGTTGGGAAAAATATTTTGCATAGCAGCTTGGCTTAATGACATCAAATTAGTGATGTAATTAAGGTCCAAGCACTGAAGGTGTGAAGCACGTATTGTTTCCATTAGTGTTATTTTCCCCCCATTATGTTAATTAAAGTGTGTGTGAACCTGGTAAACCCTATGCTATGAGGACCAAATGTCCCAACAAGGATGGTAATACCAATCATTTTTGACCTTGTGGAGACTTTTTGTTTTTTTGGTCCCCATAAGAAAAGCTTATAAAATCATACTAAATTATGTTTTTATGTAAAAATGCAGAACTATTTCTGTGATGGTAGGTTAGGGTTAGGGGCTAGAAAATGTCATTAGCTCAGTATAAAAACCATTACACCAATGTCCTCAAATTATAGGAATGCCAATGTGTGTATGTGAGTTAATTTTGCAATTAATTTATTTTCCCCCAGTTTAACGAAATATTTAATGCAATTAATGCAGCATCCATTTTTTCCAGCATCCTTTGGCTTGCGTTTCAGTATGATCACGCTGTCATGCATTTAAGTGATTTTAAATCATTAAAGTGCAATAAGACGCAAAAGAGAACTCAGTTCTCACGCTGTGTGTGAAGCGGCTCTCTGTGAAGACAGGGCCTGTCTATATACCCACACTTGACTTCTTGAGAGTGTGTGCACACGACAGAAAGTAAGTGCACGCGACTGTCACAGGTCTGAAAAATGGAAGTTAAAAAACTAAATCCATATTATCTATAATACCGATTCGGAGCGATCTTTGAGCGTATCCCGCAAAGATTATATGTAGTTTGTAAAACGTTTGAAAATGAAACACCACAATCATGCAGTGACATGTTTACCATTGAGTAAACAAAAATCTTAAAACACTTATGGGCAAACTCCGGAAAGTGCAAAAAACGCAAGTGTGGGTATTTAGACAGGCCCAATCTCTGACACACGCACAGAAAGCTACTTGACATACAGCTCATCAGAACTGCATTGAGTTTTCTTTTGCACTTCAATGGACAAAAAAAGAAAATAAATATATATATATATATACAGTGCCTTTCACAATTATTGGCACCCTTAGTAATTATGAGCTAAGGGCTGTGAAAATTAATCTGCATTGTTTATCCTTTTGATCTTTCTTTCAAAAAATTCACAAAATTGTAACCTTTCATTGAAGGAAAAGAATTGAAAGTGGGGGGAAAATCACATTATGAAATAAATGTTTTTCTCCAAAACACGTTGGCCACAATTATTGGCACCCTTTTACTCAAAACTTTTTGCAACTTCCTTTTGCCAAGATAACAGCTCTGAGTCTTCACCTATAATGCCTGATGAGTTTGGAGAGCACCTGACAAGAGATCAGAGACCATTCCTTCATGCAGAATCTCTCCAGATCCTTCAGATTCCCAGCTCCATGTTGGTGCTTCTTCTCTTCAGTTCACTCCACTCATTTTCTTTAGGGTTCAGGTCAGGGGACTGGGACGACCATGGCAGAAGCTTCATTTTGTGCTCAGTGACACATTTTTGTGTTGGTTTTGATGTTTGTTTTGGATCATTGTCCTGATGGAAGATCCAACCACGGCCCATTATTGGATTTCTAGCAGAAGGTCAGGTTTAGATTTTTTATCTTTTGGTATTTGCTAGAATCCAAAATACCATGTATCTGAACAAAATGTCCAGGACCTCCAGCAGAAAAATAGGCCCACAACATTGAAGTTCGAGCAGTATATTTAACCGTGGTCATGGGGTACTTTTTATCCATGTGTGCACCAAACCCATCTGGTGGGTTTGCTGCCAAAAAACACTTTTTTTAGTTTCATCTGACCATAGAAGC